>PVIW01001123.1:152821-317238 GCA_004026585.1 Noctilio leporinus
GGAGATAAATAAAATAAAGATTTTATTTATTATTTTTAGAGAGAGGGGAAGGGAGAGAGGCAGAGAGGGGAAGGGAGAGAGGCAGAGAGGGAGACAGACATCACTGTATGGTTGCCTTTCACCTGCCTCCAGCTATGTACCTGGCTGGAGACCTGGCTTGCAACCTGGTTATGTGCCCTGACTGGGAATTGAACCAGCGACCTTTGAGTTTACAGGCTTATCCACTGTGCCACCAGCCAGGGCCCCAGAGCAGTCTTTTAAAGACTAATCATTTCACTCCTTTTCTTTTCTTTTCTTTCTTTTTTTTTTTTTTTGATTATCAAAGTAAATTTTGTTTATTTATTTAAAGATTTTAAAAATTTATTATTTTTAGAGAGAAGGAAAGGGAGAGAGGCAGAGAGGGAGAGAAGCATCAATGTATGGTTGCCTTTCACCTGCTTCCAACCATGGACCTGGCTGGAGACCTGGCTTGCAACCTCATTATGTGCCCTGGCTGGGAATCGAACCAGCTACCTTTGGGTTTGCAGGCTGGCACCATTCCACTGAGCCACCAGCCAGGGCTATCACTCCTTTTCATTGCACTTAAAAATGTTTTTGTTTTTGTTTTTGTTTTTAATTGATAAGAGAGTGTGTGTTGGGGGGGAGAAGTTGATTTGTTTTTCCACTTATTTATGCACTCGTTGTTTGATTCTCACCTATTCTATGGCCAGGGATTTAATCCACAACCGTGGTGTATTGGGATGACAATCTGACCAACTGAGATACCCAGCCAGGGCCGTTCATTGCACTTTTAAAAAATTATTTAAATTTATTTTTGGAGAGGGAAGAGGGAGAGAAAGAGAGGTAGAGAAACATCAGTTGGTTGCCTCTCACATGACCCCAACTGGTGACCTAGCCCACAACCCAGGCATATTGCCTGATTGGGAATCTAACTGGCCACCCTTTGATTTTCAGGCTGGCAGTCAATCCACTGAGCCACACCAGCCAAGGCTCATTGCACTTTTTAAAAATTCAATATCAAGGCCCTAGGTGGTCCTCCCTTCTTACCGCACTCCCCTGGCTCGCTTTGCTCCAACCACCCAGGAGGCTTGTTACACCGCACATTGGCCCCACCCACTCCCTCCACGTGGAACACTGTTCCCCAGACCTTCCCTTGGCTGGCTCCCCTTATGTTTTGGGACGTCTTCCCCAACCCTTTGACTCAACACTACCTCTCACCCCACAGCTGCTCTCAGTCGGTTTGTTTTTGTTTTAAAGAAAGGAGGAGAAACATCAACGTGTGAGAGGCACATGGATAGGTTGCCTTTCACACACCTGCAACTGGGGACCTGACCCACAACCGAGGCTTGTGCCCTGACTGGGAATTGAACCAGTGACCTTTCATTTCGCAGGCTGGCACTCTGAACCACACCAGCCAGAGCTGCTCTCTGTTTGTTTAAGATTTTATTTATTTGTTTTTAGAGAGAAGGGAAGGGAGAGAAAAAGGGAGAGAAACATCAGTGTGTGGTTGCCTCCTGTGTGTCCCCAACTGGAGACCTGGTCCCCAACCCAGGCATGTGTCCTGACTGGGGATCAAACTGGCGACCCTTTGAGTCACAGGCTGGCACTCAGTCTCCTAAGCCACACCAGCCAGGACATGCTCTCTGTTTTTATTAACTTGTTTTACTTTGCTCATATCATTCACTTTCTTTGAAACTATTAATTTATCAACTGCTGTTTCCTGTCTGTCTCACCAGCATGTGAGCAGCCAAGGAACAGAAATGGTCTGCCTGTGTACCGCATTACCTACAGTTCTGTTTGCACCTAGCGTAAATAATTACCGAATGAATGGGATTGTATAGGATGCCACGAGGGTTATGTCCCTTAGACATGACATTGGGGAAGGCTCTCCAGAGGAAGGAAGTTTAAGCTGAGACTGGAGGCCTGTAGGAGCTGGCCAGAAAGACCAGTTCAGGCAGAGGATCAACAAGAAAAAAGGGTTTGGGAAGGTACTACAGCAGGGAATGTTCTAGAAACTGTACATAGTCCAATTAGGCTGGAGCAGAAGATTGGGTGGGAGGAGAGGTCAGAGGAGTTGAAGAGTCAGGCCATGCAGGTCCTTGCTGCCCCTTGAGTTGAGCCCTTTGCTGAGGGCCATGGGCACCACCCCCACACACAACACCCCATCAAGAGTGTTCATGTCAGGCTTTTTTCTTTTTTTAAGATTGTATTTAATATTTTTAGAGAGGGGGGCAGAGAGGAAGAAAGAAGCATCAATGCATGGTTGCCTTTTGCCTACCTCCAGCTACAGAGCTGGCTGGAGACCTGGCTTGCAACTTGGTTATGCGCCCTGGCTGGGAATCGAACCAGCAACCTTTGGGTTCTCAGGCTGGTACCTTATTCACTGTGCCACCAGCCAGGGCCCCCTCCCCTTTTTTTTTAACTATAAAAAGAAAATTTATTGAGGGCAAGAGGATGCAAGCAATATAAAATCAAAAGCTTCTCTGGCTTTAATTGGCTTTTCTTTCTTTTGTTAAATGGGGGTGAGATTTTATTTGTACATTTTCTAAGGGTCCCAATCTGCTCATGAAATCCATATACAGCGGGTAGCTGTGGGGCAGAGATTCCTTAAGCGACCCATTGGGAGAATTCTATCAGAGGAAATTGATGCTCATCTGCCTACTTTTTTCCCTTCTGCTTCACATGTGCTACAAAGTAGTCATTGAATGCGATGGTGAGCCCAGCAATTAGCGAAAAGAAGCTCTGGAAGCCCGCTCTGCCATCTCAGTACTCGTCCAGGTCCTTCATTATTTTGTCTACGTCCAGATGGTCTTTTTGATTTTTCAAAAATCCAGGGAACTCCTTGTCCCTGAGTACTCTCAGGTCCTCCTTTGTTAAGTAGCCTTTATCCCCAGCAAGTTTGTGACACATGAGCATCATGGTTTCCTTGGCGTGTTCCATTTGAGACAGCATTTTAGTGAGGTCTTGGCTGGAGGTGCAGCAGGATCGCTAGGCGGGCTGGGACGTGCTGCCAGTGAGGCTTTTTTATTTATTTACTTTTTAAGATTTCATTATTTTTAGAGAGGGAGAGAAACATCAGTGTATGTGGTTGCCTTTCACCTGCCTCCAGCTACAGACCTGGCTGGAGACCTGGCTTGCAACCTGGTTATGTGCCCTGGCTGGGAATCGAACCAGCAACCTTTGGGTTTGCAGGCCAGTGCCTTTCCATGGAGCCACCAGCCAGGGCTCATGCCAGGCATTTTAGAAAGGGCCACTGAGTGCAGAATGGTTTCCAGGGAGAAAGCCGGGGAAGGGGTGGGGGGTGAGCTGAGAGGTGAGTGGTGCTGATACCCTGAGCCAAGCAGGTGACAGTGTGTATGTGAAGAGGTGGCCACATGCAGGAGACATTGAGGAGGATGAGGTGATGGACTAGACTTGTTTTTGGTGATACCTAGGTCTCCAGCTTGAGGGACTGGGTGGGCAGAGGTGCCATTCCCTAACCTTGAGAGGCCACCAGAGTTGGGAGCAGGTTTGGGGAAAAGACACAAGTGCTGTTCTGGACAGATGGATGTGGATCGAGGTGGGCAGCAGAGATGCATGTTAGTTTTCCAGAAACTGGGAGCAAGCAGTCCATGTGGTCAGCTGCTCTCTTGGGGAAGGAAAAAGTATCCGTTGTGGGGAAGGGCCAGGAGGACGCTGGGCTCGGCAGCAGCAGTCCAGCTGGAGCAGCCCTGGCCTGTGTCAAGCTCTGCACAGAGGTAAGAAAGCAAGGCAGCCCTGGCTGGTGTGGCTCAGTGGATTGAGGGCCAGCCTGCGAACCAAAAGGTCTCCAGTTTGATTCCCAGTTGGGACACATGCCTGGGTGGTGGGCCAGGTCCCCAGCGGGGGTGCACGAGAGGCAGCCACCTATTGATGTTTCTCTCCCTTTCTTCCTTCCTTTCCCTCTCTCTAAAAATAACTAAATGAAATGTTTATAAGAAGAAAAAAAAAAAAAAAAAAAAAAAAGCAAGGCAGGGAGCAAAGTACAGAATCCCTTCCAAGAGGTTTAGAGGGAGGGCTGCAGTTGGGGGCCTGGCAGGCAGCTTGGTGTTTTGTATTTTAAGGTGGGGGAGATTTAAGTCCTTTGGAATGTCAAAAGAAGGATCCAGAAGAAAGGAAGGCTGGCCATTCAGGAAGGGCAAGGGGGTGGCATTCGTAATCTAGAGCTAGCTCCACTGTGAAGAGAGAGGTGCTTCTTCCATGTACCAGGCTGTGAGAGCAGAGGCTGGCTCCCGGGGCGGGAGGTGGAAGGTTCGGAGGCTGGAAATTAGAGTTCCCAGGTGATGCTTCTCTTTTCTCCACAAGGCCGCAGGGAGAGACCTGAGGCCTTCCAGTGCAGGGCCATTGGCCAGGAAGTGGCCCCCCCTGGAAGAGACCTTCGACAGGACCGGGTGGAAGTTCTGGAGCCAGGTTGGAGACCTGGACTCTGGGGTTCAAGGGCCGGAGCATCCTGCCCGGTGCCTAGGCAAGTCCATTCATTGCTGCCCCACCCCCACTCCTCCCGATGCGGCATTGTGCATGCTTAGCCCTCCTCCCGGACCCTGGGAAGAAGCTGAAGGGAGACCTGAAGGTGTCTGGTGGGTGGGTGGGGCCGGTGATGGAAGGGGAGCCCGACTGCCTCTCCAGTCCTGTCTTCCAGCCCCAGGAATTCTTCCTGAGGTCAGGCTCCGTGCAGATAAAAGCGTGGGTACCCTTGCAACCCTGTCACGTAAGGACCCGAGGTTCAGGGAGACTGGCCTGCCTCCAGGTGGGTGGCAGAGGTCCAGCTAGAACCCACCGCAGGTCCCTCCAGGGCCCTCCCCTTTATTGCTCTCTCCTAAGCGGGGCTGGAGACCCCTTTCCATCTCAGCCGGGCCGAGGACCCCAACTCTGCCCCAGGGATCGGTTGTATCCCCTGCTTTGAAAGGCGGCAGGGACGCGCCTGGGTGGGGGGGCTGTGTGGTGCCTCCTAGTTCTGTATTCAGTCTAAGAGTGGCCTTTGCTCTCTTAAAGGGTCGAAGCAGTGCCGGCGACAGAGGCGAGGACGAGGACGCGGACGTGCGGGGATGCCCAGCTCGGACTGCTGCGGGATGGCGCTCCCAGGTCAGGAGGACCCCCTCCTCGCCCCGCTAGCGGGTCTTGCTTTCAGGCCCACAACTTGCCTCGTGGCTCCGCGAAGTTCCGTGTGGGTCCGCCAGAGGGCGCCCGGGGCGGCGGCGGGGCTGGAGCCGGCGGCGGCTGAGGTCCGCAGGTCGGACGAGGCCCGGGAGCCCGGCCTCTGCGGCGTCGGGCGCTCGCTGGAGCCGGTGTCTGGGGGTTGCAAGCTCAGGGGTTCGGAGTGGAGCGTTCGCAGACGCCCAGGAGGCTCGGATGCCGTCACCCCAGACCCTGCCCTCTCTCCTCCTCCCCCTCTCGGGGGTGCAGCCAGGAGGGGGCCGTTCCCCGGTCGCGTCCGGGGCCGGTCTTCGGGCTCTGGCCCTTCGGTGCCTCTGGCTGGGGAGAGGACACCGGGGGAACCCCGTCAAGGGTAGAGAGTGGTAGCCCACTTTGGGGGGTACTTTCCCCCACTCCTCTTCGGCCTCCTCGGCCCCACCCCGTCCCGGGCCCCGCCCGGGCTGGCCGCACCGCCCACTCCCCTCGGCCTGGCCGGAGCCCCGGGGGCCACCTCCGCTGCTGCCGCCGGAGCTCCCACCATGCGCGCCTGCTGGGCCGCCCCGGCAGCCCCGCTGCTTCTGCTGCTGCTCCTGCTGGGGCCTCGGCTCCAGGTCACCGGCCTCGTGGAGCCGCCGCCCCCTGTCGTGGTCATTGCCATCCTGGCCCGCAATGCCGAGCACTCGCTGCCCTACTATCTGGGCGCTCTGGAGCGGCTGGACTACCCGCGGGACCGGCTGGCCCTCTGGTAAGAGAGACCCGGGCCTTGGCACCCACTGGGCACCTGCCCCCGGCCCCATGGGGCCATCTGCTCCCTGTCCAGACACCACCCAGACGGGCCCCTCCCCTGGCAGGCAGGCAGTCAGTCCTGCACAGCCCCTAGCCCAGGCCACCCCTCAGTGCCCCTTGGCCCTGCAGACTGACCTCTGAGGCCTTAGCTGCCCCTAGGACACCTACCCTGGCCCCTCCTCCTCCTCTTGGGACCTCCTCTGGGTGTGAGGTGGGCCTAGCTAGCCCCTCTTGCTCTCCTGCATAAACTCAACCCCAGGGACCTGTGGCTGGCTTGACTGGGAGTGGAGCAGACAGGCACAGCTGGCGCCCTGGGGCCCTGAGGTGGCATGGCAGGGGTCAGCAGGACTGGGGGTTCCTGGGGAGCAGTGGGGTGCTGTCAGCCTGGGGCTCCAGGCTGCTCCGCAGGGGAGTCAGACCTGCCCCCTCCCCCTGCGCTGGTTCCAGACTTTCTTTGGAGGGTTGGTCCTGCCAGCTGATGGCAATGCTCTCTCTCTGGGGTCCCCCCCAGGCATCCCCACGGGGCACTGGAGTCAGAGGCCGCAGCCTGTGGAAGCCAGGACAGGGAGGAGCCCCAAGCTGAGGTTGGGGATAAACTGAGAGAAATGACAAACTAGTCCTGACAACACACCAAACTGGGCTGGGGGTGGAGCCATGGCCTGGGGAGGCTGCCCACAATTACCACAGTTTGGGAGCTGTTAGTTCCCACCCCTATGGGACTTGACACGTAGTTAGTCTTCATTTCTGGGGAATTGGCTTAAAGGTACAGTGCCACCTAAAACGTGAACCCTTGGCTAAGTCCCCTACCCCTGCTCAGTCATGGGAGAGGAGAGGAGAGGCTGTGTTCTGTGGCATCCGTTCTGCAGGCCCATCTGCACTTCTCAGGGACACTCAGGCTGTGGTTTGGTCCTTAGAACATCTTTTGGGCAGAGAGAAGCATCCGTTTTTCGGTCCAGTTCTGACTCAGGGGAAGGGGCTGACCCGTGGTCACACGGCACGGAAGAAAGGGAAGCAGGCCATGTGGCAGGTGTGTTCTCCAAAGCTGAGGTACTTTATATCTTTCAAAATGCACTGGAATTCTATTATGCCAGCCCACTGGGCCAGTGCCAGCCTCAGCGGGCCATCTTACAGTTGTAGAGGAAGAAAGGAAAGCCCAGAGAGGGGCAGGGACTTGCTTTAGGTCATACAGTGGGTCCCAGACCTGCGCCTGGGACGTGGCTACCTGCTTCCAGACCCTCCTCCATAGCACACCTGCCACCACTGCTCCTGGCAGAACGTCCCAGCCACGCAGCTGTTGGTGCTCTGGGGCTTAAGGCTGCCTTGGAGTTTGGTCCCACTGTGGCTGCACCCCTCTCACCCTTCTTCCTTCTGTGTCCCCAGGTGTGCCACAGACCACAATGCGGACAACACCAAGGAGATGCTGCAGGAGTGGCTGGCTGCTGTGCGTGAGGACTACGCAGCCGTGGTCTGGAGGCCAGAGGGGGAGCCCAGGTGGTGATCTGGGAAGGACAGGCAGCAGCTGCAGCCCAGAGAGGATGAGGGACAGCCTGAGCCACGCCTCCAGGCCGGGGCTCTGTCCCCTGCCCTGCAGAGAGGGAGAAGCACCTACTACACTTGGGAACATCTCATCTCTTCACTCCTCAGGCCCTACGCAGATGAAGAGGGTCCCAAGCACTGGACCAAAGAAAGGCACCAGTTTCTGATGGAGCTGAAGCAGGAAGCCCTGACCTTTGCCAGGGACTTCAGGGCTGACTATATCCTGGTAAGAAACCCTTGCCTAGAAAAAAAAAAAAAAAGAAAAAGAAACCCTTGCCTAGGACTGGGCTTCCTGTATGTGCTACCATCTGCCCCTGACAAATTATGGTGTGACAGCCTCCTTTAAGCTACGATCTGCATCAGAAACCACACCAGATATGGAGCTTTGATCCCTGTGCTTGAACTCGGACTAGGTCCTAAGCCTGGATTCCCGAAACAGATCCCAGAGTATATACTGAGCCTAGTTTCCCGAACCAGAGCTCAGAATAGGCCTTCAGATCTACTCTTTCTGTCAGTTCTCAGACAAAGTTCTGAGCTCAGCAACTCAGGTCTCATCTCTGGACCCAATCCTGAGCTAGTGTCCTGGGCTAGATCCTTGGTCCAGAAACAGATCTACTGGCTTATAGGTTAGACCCCCTCTAAGGGAAGGTTCTGGGAGCCACTATGGGTCTCTGGCAATCTGGAGGGATGCCAGTTATTCAGGAGTCCCTGGGGGGGCTGCAGCCCAGATAAGGCTGGGCCCTGTGACATGCCCCTCTTCCAAGTTTGCAGATACAGACAACATTCTGACCAACAACCAGACACTGCGGCTTCTGCTAGAGCAGGGGCTGCCCGTGGTGGCCCCAATGCTGGACTCCCAGACCTACTACTCCAATTTCTGGTGCGGGATTACTCCGCAGGTGAGGCTGGGCATGGGTCCGTGGGAACCTTGGGGTTCTGGGGGGCAGGTACACAAGAGCAGAGAGCCTGCAGGCCTCGGGGTCTATGCAGGATGCCGTGTTCTTGGGAGGGAGGGGCCTCTCACTGCCCAGAGCACCCCTTCCCCAGGGCTACTACCGCCGCACTGCCGAGTACTTCCCCACCAAGAACCGCCAGCGCCGGGGCTGCTTCCGGGTCCCCATGGTCCACTCCACCTTCCTGGTGTCCCTGTGGACAGAGGGGGCAGCCCAGCTCGCCTTCTACCCACCTCACCCCAATTACACCTGGCCCTTTGATGACATCATCGTCTTTGCCTACTCCTGCCAGGCTGCTGGTGAGGACAGCTCTCCCTGATTGTTCCCTAGAAGCCTCTAGGCCTTTGCACATGCTGTTCCCTCTCCTTTGCATGCCCTTCCCCCTCCTTTGCATGCCCTTCCCCATTCCACAGCTCATCTCGTAATTCCTGTTTGTCCTTTGGGTCATATAAAGCCTCTTGAGCCCACTGCTCCAGTGGGTTAGATCCTTCTTCTGGCTGTCACATTGTGGCACTTCATGGATCCCTTTATTAGGCAGGTATTTATGGAGTACTTACCATGTGCCAGATAGTGGGGAGATAGTGGTGAGCAAAAGCAGGCGGCCCCTGCCCTCCTGGAGCTGCCCTTCCCATCATTTAAAGGAGCACATAAACCAATGTCCAATCATAATTGTGAGAGGAAAGAGAGCTTCTTGATTGCGGGTGGTCTGGAGGCTTAGACTAGAGTTGGTTTAAGTAGGAAAAGCTTCTTGGAGGATATGGACTTCAGAGCTGAGATCTAAAGGATGGGCAGGGTTGCCCCAGCCTGGTAGCTCAGTTGGTTAGAACATTGTCCTAATAAACCAAGGCTGTGGGTTCTATCCCCAGTCAGGGCACATGCAAGCATCAACCAATGAATGCATAAGTAAGTGGAACAACGAATTGAAGTTTCTCTCTCTCCCTTCCTCTCTCTCTGAAATCAATTTTAAGCCCTGGGCAGAGGTGGAAGAGATAGTGTGTGAAGCATCGGCCCAACCAGTGTGGCTCAGTTGGCTGGGTATTATCCTGCAAAGTGAAGGGTCACCAGTTGGATTCCCAGTCAGGTCATATGCCTGGGTTGTGGGTTTGGTCCCTGGTTGGGGTGCATATGAGAGGCAAGAGAGGAAGAGAAACATCTCTCACATCGGTGTTTCTCTCCCTTTCTTTCTCCCTTCCTTCCCCTCTCTATTAAAAATAACAAAAGGAGGCACAGATGAGTGGCTGAGTACAGTAAGGGGTGGGGGTCTGGTGCCAGGCGAGACAGGAGAGGTGGGTGACCCACCAGTGTGGGCCTGGCTTGCCAGTGTCCTGAGCTTCAGCCTGAGAGCACGGGGCGGCTCTCAGGGACCGCGGGACTGGAAAAAATACATGGAGAAAGCAGGAGAAGAAGCAAAAGTCTTTTTTCATTGCTCCCACTACTTGGAGCATGAGCCGCAGCGAGTTCTCGGGTGGTTTGGAGGAATTCAGTGGAGTTGGTTTTGCCACTGTCGTCTGTGCTCCCGTCACCCAACAACTGACCGAGTTGAGTCCCTGCCCTGGGCCTGGCGCTGCTCTGTGCTGCACGTGCCTGCCGTTACTTTAACAGAGAC
Source organism: Noctilio leporinus (assembly GCA_004026585.1). Taxonomy (NCBI): domain Eukaryota; kingdom Metazoa; phylum Chordata; class Mammalia; order Chiroptera; family Noctilionidae; genus Noctilio; species Noctilio leporinus. Next base: position 162,854 of record PVIW01001123.1, read on the forward strand.
ACCGTGCTCCTGAGGAGTTCACGGCCTGTAGGGGATAAAGAGTAAATAAACAATTACAATAAAGGTGACCAACCTTGAAGAGATCAAAAGGCTGCTGGGGGAGGACAGCATGGAGCAGGCAGGAGCCGCAGGGAAGGGAGGGGCCGGGACTGAATCTGGACGGAGGTGGGAGAGACAGTGTGTGAAGCCGTCTTCACCGTGGTCTCCTATGGCTGCAGTCACAGGGAGTTTGCCTGTCCTGCTTTGCCCTGGCCCTGAGGGCAGGGCGGCTGTCTGTCTTGCTCATCACCATTGCCCCGGTATCCAGCACATGCTCTAGAAACATCTGTGAAATGAGTAAACCACCTCAGCAAAAGGCTGCCTTAGATGTATATTTTTTGTGTCAAGTCCTTTCTCCAGTTTGAAAGGTAGGGACACCAAGTCCCAGAGAGGACTCGCCCTGGGTCACTGGCAGGACTAGGCCCAGGGCCTCTCAGCCGGGTTCTGAGAGCCCCACCCGCTGCTCCGGCCCTCACCCAGCCTGTCCCTCAGGGCTCTCGGTCCACGTGTGCAATGACCACCGTTATGGGTACATGAACGTGCCCGTCAAGTCCCACCAGGACCTGGAGGACGAGAGGGTCAACTTCATCCACCTGATCCTGGAAGCACTAGGTGAGGGCTGGGAGGCCCACCTGGTGCCATTGCCCCCTGTCTCCCACATGCTCCTTCTCTGAGGCCCCAGACCTGACCCGGCATTGGGCTTGGGGTCCCAGCCACACCCCTAACTCATTCCTGCCTTGGCAAGTCCCATTCTCCACTGGGCCTCAGTCTCCCCATCTGTACAATGGAGGCAGGTGGATTCTGTGATCTCTAAGGGCCCTTCCTGCTGGGCATACTGCTGGGGGAACAGGTGTTGGGGTGGGGCAAGGACTCCAGGGGCACTGCAGACAAGAGCCATAGGGATCATGATTGGGGGTGCTTTCCTCTACAGTGGATGGGCCCCCTATGAGGGCCTCAGCTCATGTGTCCCGGCCCCCAAAGAGCCTCAGCAAGATGGGGTTTGATGAGGTAAGTTCCCTCAGCCTGCAGGACTCGAGTCAGCAAGTGGGTGGGCTCTCCCCATGGTCCCCCCTCCCCTGCACCCCCTTTCCAATCCCACCTTCCTGGCCTCCAGGTCTTTGTCATCAGCTTGGCCCGCAGGCCCGACCGCCGTGAGCGTATGCTGAGCTCGCTCCAGGAAATGGAGATCTCTGGGCGGGTGGTGGATGCTGTGGATGGCCGGTGAGGCTCCTGGGGCCCTGGGCAATGGGGAGCAGTGAGGTTCATTGGAGCCCCTAGGGTGTGGGGAAGCAGGTGAATGAGCTGAGTGAGTTTCCTGCTCCGGGAGGTATTGAAGTGGGGCCTGAGAATTCTGCTGTTCCCTGCATATGCCCCCAGCTCTTCTGATTGCAGGACATCCATCCTTTGCTTGGGCCTCTGCCACGTTCCCCATGTTCATCCTGGAGTGCACCCCCTCGGGCCACCACCCCCTCCCCTGTGGGTTACCCCTGCCCAAGGTGGCTACAGTTCCCCCCAACCCCGACCCATCACTGATGGCTTCAGGCCACATGAAGCAGTTACAAGGCTGAAACCTCCTTCAAACCAGACTTAGTGTGACTGACCTGGCATTCACCAGCCCGGCGCCACCCACCCATGGGTCCCTGGTAGCCATCCCTCACCCCGTCACACCTGTCTTCCTCAGGACACTTAATAGCAGTATCCTGAGGAGCCTGGGCGTGGACCTGCTGCCTGGCTATCAGGACCCCTACTCAGGCCGCACGCTGACCAAGGGCGAAGTGGGCTGTTTCCTGAGCCACTACTCCATTTGGGAGGAGGTGAGGACCGCTCTTTGGGCCATGCCCTCACGGGGAGCCGGCACCCCCGATTCACTGTCCTGTGCCTAGCCCTGCAGTGAATGGCAGGTGAATGTATACCTTAACAAAGATGACCGGTGGCTTTAAACCTGTGTGTCCAGCCCTACATCTTAGTCATTCCACAGTCTCTGTTGAGCACCTACTGTGTGCTAAGAGATATCTTATCTGAGATTACAGAGGTGAACAAGAAAAATGCAGCCCTGGACCTCCTGGGGCTCAGGGACCAGAAAGAATCCACTGACCACAGAGGGGTGGTGTGCTGGCTGCTCTAGAGAGTGGACTGGCAGGGGCTTCTGACCTGGCATGGGGTTAGCATGGGCCTCACCATGGATAGGCTGTGAGAAGAGGCTACATAGCGGAGAACACTGTAGGAACAAAAGCCCTGAGGCAGGAAGGAGTGGATTGTGATTAGTGATGGGAAAGAGAAAGGCCTCCGTGCAGGGGCATGAGTGAGTGACATGGGGAGGCCACTGCTTGCACACTGGCCCCCAAGGCGGTGCACAGACTCCTTGTTTTTATTTGCTGCTGTGGCCAAAATCTGTGTGTGCGTGTGTGAATGTAGTCTTAGTTGTTTTCCATTGTCTCCAAGGAGACCGATGGATGGTATACATTTCCCTGTTCCCTGAGCTGGTTTCATGTTCTTTCTGCATTTCCAAAAGTTGCAGAAAGTGCTTTTCTTTTCTTTTAAAGAGTTTATTTATTATTTTCAGAGAGAGGGGAAGGGAGAGAGGCAGAGAGGGAGAGAGACATCAAGGTATGGTTGCCTTTTACCTGCCTCCAGCTGAGGGCGTAGCTAGAGACCTGGTTTGCAACCTGGTTATGTGCCCTGGCAGAGGAATCAAACCAGCGTCCTTTGGGTTCGTAGGCTGGTGCCTTATCCACTGTGCCACCAACCAGGGTTAGAAAGGACTTTTTCTTAGTGATGTTGGGGACTAGGGTCTCCCACCGCTGCCCAGCCCAGCTTCCTTTAGGAAAGCTCAGAAGGTGGAAGGAAGGACCAGGGCCCTCGAGTCCAACAGGTGGAGGTTCAGATCCTGGCTCTGCCACTTCCTGACTGTGTGTCCTTGGACGAGTGGCTTGTCCTCCTTGAGTCTCTGTCTCCTGACTGCCGTACAGGGCCATCGTGTGCGCTGCCCACACACAGAGGCACTGTGGCCCCTGGGATGTAGTAGCACTCATGAATGCAGCGTGGGTTTTGATGGCTGTCATGAGTCTAACTTGGAGGGCCCTGAATCCAGGCACCGGAATTTCAGTCCCCAGGCGGTGGGAGCCCCTGTAGCAGCAGAAGCACGTGGCCAGGGCTCTGGGTCTCTGGCACATACCTGAGGCCAGGGCGAGTGTCAACATTAGCTGGATGGAAGGGGACAGCCTGAATCTAAAGAAACCCCTCCGCCCTACCTCTCACCACAGGTGGTGGCCAAGGGCCTGGCACGAGTCGTGGTGCTGGAGGATGACGTGCGCTTTGGGAGCAACTTCAAGGGGCGTTTGCAGAGGCTGATGGAGGACGTGGAGGCGGAGGAACTCCCATGGGACCTGATGTAGGCTGCCCGCACCCCCAGGGGCAAGGGAGAAGGGCGGGCCTCTGTCAGTCTGCCTCCTCCTGCTTGGAGCTTTCCTTCCGCCATCCTGGTCCTGGAGGGTGGGGCTGGGGTTGGGGGCCTGGGACATGCCAGGACCTCCAGTGACGCCTGGGACCCTTGATGTCACCTGCAGCTACCTTGGCAGGAAGCAGGTGAAGCCTGAGGAGGAGGTGGCCGTGGAGGGGCTGCCACAACTGGTGGTGGCCGGGTACTCCTACTGGACGCTGGCATATGTCCTGAGCCTAGCTGGCGCCCGCAAGCTACTGGCCTCCCAACCCCTGCACCGGATGCTGCCTGTGGATGAGTTCCTGCCCATCATGTTTGACCAGCACCCCAAGTGAGTCTCAGGTCGGGGCAGAGTGGGCCCACTTCAGCAAGTAGGATGTCCCTGGCTGAGCAGGTGGGGAAACTGAGACTTGCAAGGCTGAGTCACTTCTTCTGGGTCACCTAGGAGTAGCCGGGGGGTCCAGCCTTGCCCTGGACTCAGGACAGCCTAGGTGTGAATTCTCTGCTGGCTATGTGGTTTTTATTAAGTGACTTCCCTGTTGTGGACCTCAGTTTCTTCATCTGGAAAATGGGGCTAAGAGAAACCATGTGTCTCAGTGGGTTGGAACATTATCCCATAGTCCAAAAGGTTGCAGGTTCTCTTCCTGGTCAGGGCATGTACAAAAAGACAACCAATAGATGTTTCTGTCTCTCTCTCTAAAAGCAATGCATAAAAGGAGAGAAACCATGCCCCTCATGTTTGTTGTGGGGCCTGGAAGGGAAGAACAGTGAGGTGCTGTGGCCAGGGGAGGGGCTTGGCTCCAGGCCGCATGAGGTCTGGGTCGGGGGGCCCACCTCAGCCCCCTAAACTGCCCTCTCCACCCCACAGTGAGAAGTACAAAGCACACTTCTGGCCTCGGGACCTGCGGGCCTTCTCTGTTCGACCTCTGCTTGCTGAGCCCACTCACTATGCGGGGGATGCCGAGTGGCTCAGTGACACAGAGACGTCCTCACTCTGGGATGATGACAGTGGCCGCCTCATCAGCTGGAGCGGCTCTCACAAGTCCCTTCGAGGCCCCCGCCCGGACCTGGCTGGCAGCAGTGGGCACCGCCTCCATGTCCACCCTGCGGATGAGCTCTAGGTGAGGGCGGGGCCGGGAACACTTTCATGGCCAACTCTGGGTCTGTCCGAATCTGTCCCCAGACTTTTTAAAATTTTTTAAATTTATTTTTAGAGAGAGGGGAAGGGAAGGAGAAAGAGAGGAAGAGAAACATCAATGTGTGGTTGCTTCTCACATGCCCCCAACTGGGGACCTGGCCTGCAACCCAGCCATGTGCCCTGCCTGGGAATTGAACTAGCAACCCGTTGGTTTGAAGGCTGGTACTCAATCCACTGAGCCACACCAGCCAGGGCTCTTTTTTAAGGTTTTATTTATTTATTTTTAGAGAGAGTGGAAGGGAGGGAGAGAGGGAATGTGAAACATTGATCTGCCACATGCCCTCAGCAGGTGACCTAGCCTGCAACCCAGGTATGTGCTCTGACCACGATCGAACCTGCAGGCCTGCACTCTATCCACTGAGCCTCCCCAGGGCTGTTTTTCTCTTCTTAGCCTGCTTTCTCTCTCCCTCTTCCTCTCCCTCCTTCTCCCCTCCTTCTCCTCCTCCTCCTCCCTTTCCCCTGCTCTGACCTCCCTATGTCTGCTTTGTGTCTTTGGCTGTCTCTACATTTCTCTATCCATTTTTAGTTCCTTCTCTCTCTAAGTCTGTCTCTGACTTGCTTTGTTTCTCTGTATCCGTTGGTGTCTCTCTCTGTCTCTGATTCTGTCTCTCTCTGCTCACCTCTGATTCTCCGTGTCGCCAACTACATCTATGCCTGTTTCTGTCTCTGTCTGTCATTGTCCAACTCTAGTTCTGTTCTCTCCTGTCTCGCCTGCCCCACCAGGTCCAGATGGTAATTCCAAAGGAGGACCTCGGAGGAGGCCAAGTGCCCGGGAGCAGAGTTGAAGATTGCTGGCAGAAGCTGCCACCAGGACTATAGACGCACTGGAGACCTGGCTACCCCCTTAGGCATGGCCACCTGCCCTCTGGTGCTATCTTTCATTGGGAGAAACAGATGGGTCCCCTTCCCTGAGGGTACTTAGGACAGGTCTTCAGGGCCCCTTACCCTGCCTGCTGCCTCAGGGTCTGGGGTGGAGGGAAGAAGGGAGGCCCTGCCCTGCCCTGCCCAAGGGCCCAGCTTCTGGGGCCGCTCCACCCCCTTCTACCTCCACCTCAGCCCATCCCCAACTCCTAGCTCAAAGCCTGGGTCTCACTTGCCAGGCCCCACCCCCTTCCCTGGCCAGTGGGAAGTGCAAGGAGGTGGGATGAGGATCCAGCACTCAGTAGGTCCTCAATAAAATCCAGCTGGTGTTTGCACTTTATATTTGTTAACTCCTGGCTGGGCCTCTGCTTGTTACAAGGTCTGGAATCTATGGATGAGCAGAGGCAGAGAGGGGAGGGCAGCCTGCAGGTGGATCAGGCCCACCTGGCCTCTGTCTCCTGGTCGGTAAAGTGGAGCTGGGAAGAGCAGCCCAGCCCACAGGGAGTGCTCACCCATTGGGACTGTCATGGCCATCACAGGCCTCACCTTGCTGGCCAAGGTGGGCCCAGGCCAGACCCAGGGTTGCTAATTCCTCCTGCCTTTGGAGGCTGCAACCCCTCTGGTGGAAGTCTCTGTGGGAGACCCAGAGCTCCCCTCTGGCCTGAACCAGTGTGGCCACCAGAGGCCGCTAGGTGGGAGCCTGGGCCCAGGTGCTTTCTGCTGGTATGGGACCCACGTTGGGAAGCCTGTGCTGCGGGTTAGCACCTGCATTTAGCATCCTTCTGCGCCTCTGCTTGGGAACTGCAGGCCTTGCTCCACCCACCCCACCTCTACAGTCAAGCTTCGGGCCTAGCAACAGTCTCCCATGCCTGCACTCAGACAGCTGGAGGGGTGGGCAGGCGGCTGCCTTGGCCTCCCTGGCACAGGGAAGCTCTAGGTCCCTTCCCCAGAGCAGTCCCTCCCGTGGCAGCTGCTTGACCTGGTCTTGTAACACCTGGGGCCTGGCAGAGTGGGCCAGGTACCCGCAGAGGCTGGGCCATCCTTTGTTTTGCTCTGGGGATGAAGTCCAGCTGGCTGGGCTTTGGTTCCAGGACATGGCATGGCTGAGAGGAGGACTTGGGGCCAGGACTGTGGGATTGGTGATTTGTTTATGCCAAGAGTGAAAGCCATTGATTTTGGATGGCCAAGACCTTGAGCAAGTCACTTGTCTCCATGCTTTGAGTATCCTCTGCATTCCTTTCCTTTCCTTTTTTTTTTTAAGATTTTATTTATTTTTAGAGAGAGGAGAAGGGAGGGAGAAAGACGGGGAGAGAAACATCGATCGATATGTGACAAACATCAGTTGATTGCCTCTCATACGCCCCCAGCTTGGGACTGGCCCACAACCCAGGCATGTGCCCTGACCAGGAATCAAACCAGTGATATTTCAGTTCACAGGCTGGCACTCAGTCCACTGGGCCACTCCGGCCAGGGATTCCCTGCATTCTATTTGTTTTTTAAATTTTATTATTTTTAGAGAGAGGGAAAGGGAGGGAGGAAGAGAGGCAGAGAAACATCAATGTATGGTTGCCTTTCGAGTGCCTCCAGCTGGGGACCTGGCTGGAGACGTTGCTTGCAACCCAGGCATGTGCTCTGATTGGGAATCGAACTAGCAACCCTTTGGTTTGCAGGCTGGCACTCAATGCACTGAGCCACACCAGCCAGAGCTCTCCTGCATTCTACCAAGATCAGATGAGATCTGGCGCATTCAGGGTGGTACGGCCGTAGACATCCCCTGCATTCTTTAAACATTTATTGAGCACCTCCTATGGGCCAGATTTAGGTACCAGAGATATGGTGGTAAAAAAAAAAAAAAAAACAGATTAAAAAAAAAAAAAAATCCCTTACCTACTGGAACTGACATTCTAGTGAAGGATGCAGACAAAAATAAGTAACAATTAGAAGGTAAGTGCTATAGAAAAAAAATGAGTAAGGGGACATAAAGTACGATCTCAAAACTTAACATCTGCACAAAGCATTGAAGGAGGTGACGGGGCAAGCTATGGAGAAATCTGAAGGAAGACCATTCCAGGCCCAGGGAGCAGCATATGCAAAGGTCCAAGGCAAGAGCAAGACTGTCAGGTTGAAAAGCAAGGAGGCCAGTGTGGCTGGAACAGAGTGAGCGAGGAGGAGCAGAGGTCTGGAGATGGTGGATCCAAGGTCAGGGCCAGAGCAGAGAGGATCTGGGAAGTCATTTGAGCTTCTACTATGAGATAAGGAGCCCCCAAAGTGATTGAGGCACAGAAACAGTTCCATTTTAACATAGCACCTTGGCTACTATACTGAGAGTAAACTGTAGGGTGGTCCAGGGTAGAAACAAGGACACCAGCTAGGGGTCCATTAAAACAATCCAGTGGGGGGCAGAGTGACAATGACTCAAGAACCAAGTTGATGACAGTGGGGGTGATGAGGAGGCAAAGCCCATGGAATTTCAAGAGAGGAGAAAGCTCTACAGGCACCAAAGCCACCACCCCAGGAGCCATCCTAGCCAGAGTCAACCCTACTACACTTTTTAAAGTTTATTTTTAGAGAGGGGGGTAGGGGGAAGGAGAGAGAGAGAAACATGGATCAATTGCCCTCTCCCACACCCCCAACTGGGGACCTGGCCTGCAACCCAGGCATGTGCCCTGACTGGGAATCGAACCTGTGACCTTTGGTTTCACAGGCTGGCGCTCAATCTACTGAGCCACACCAGCCAGAGCTTTCCCACGCCTCACCGCCCCCCGCCTTGTTTTTTGACATTGCTGGCGAGCCTTTCAACCTCTGCAGACCAAGTTCCAAAATCAGCAAAAACCTTTCATGTACTAAGCACTGGCGAGAAAGAATCTGGCTACAAAGGCTCCTGCTTTCACAGATTTATTCTGGGGTGTACGAGGTCTGTCCCAAAAGTATCGAGCCAATGTCAACATAATTAAAACAGTTTGGCACAGCCGATACTTTCAGGACAGACCTGGTATGTGCCAGGGTGATGACCTCACACATCATCATGGCACTGGCAGCAAGTCCATCTGCTGGGAGAAATCAGATGATGAAAATTTCATCCTGAAGCACATGGGTCCTGGCATCTTGTTCATGGCGAAGGCTGAATCAACACAGACGGGTCCAGGTTTTCGTCGGCACTGCCAAGACTGAGTGGGTGGATGGCGAGCATGTTGCCTTTGGCAAGGTGAAAAGGGCATGAGTACTGCGGAAGCTATTGGGCACCCTGGATCCAGGAATGACAAGACCAGTAGTGGGTCACCACTGCTGGCTGTGGACAAAGCTGACATCGGCTTGTTTTATCTTAACCACTGGGCCATCCCTTCTGTAATGCAAGAGGGAAACCGTGCTCCTGCTGGGCACAACATCCATCCCGTCTTTGTGCTCACTGCACTTGTTTGGGTCCCAGGTTGTTCTCTACAATTGTAGGTCAACCATCACTTTTAGATGTGCTAAAGTTGAGGTCCAGGTACAACTATCAGGTACGTGTTGTGTGTCAAGTCTGGTATTCAGAGTTCAAGTCTGGGATGGAGCTAGAAGCTTGGAAACCTGTCCTGATCCAGAGTTCTGGCCCCAAAGCCCACACTCCACCACTGGTTGCCTGGGGAGCTTGTAAAATGCAGATTCTGGCCCAGGCTGGTGACACAGGGGATAAGGCACCGGCCTGGGGACCCAAAGGTCACTGGTTGGATTCCCAGCCAGGGCACATAACCAGGTTGCAAGCCAGGTCTTCAGCCAGGTCCATGGTAGGTTGGAGGCAGGTGAAAGGCAACCATACATGGATGCTTCTCTCCCTCCCTCCCTTCCCCTCTCTCGGAAAAATATTTTTAAAATACAGATTCCTGCCCCCTCCTGTTTCCCTACAAGGTTCTGATTTGGTAGTTCGTGGGTGAAGCCAGACTGTTTTTGTCCCAGATCAGGGAGCTGACATGTTTGGGAACTACCACCAACTCTACATATGGTACCGTTTACTTGGGTGATTTTTGACAACATAAACCATCCTGTCACCATCAGTACAATGTAGGTAGGGGATCTATATAATCATACATCTTCCCCCAGCTCCCCTCTGCTGCTCTGGGGTCAGCTGGCTGCTCTCTCTCCAGCCCCTGGAAACCACTGACTGGTCAGTTGTCTGTCCCTGTGGTTTTGCTGTTTCCAAACTGTCACAGGGAGGCAATCAGGCAGTACACACAGCCTTTTGTGCTGTCTTCCTTTTTTATCCAGCATCACGATTAATCTGGAAGTTTTATGTAAAACTGAGCTTTGATAACTCCCCTAATGCTTCATACTAGAGTTTCTAGCCTGCATGTGTATTGTGAAATTTTCATCAAGACTTCCAAATACCGCCCCGTACCCTCCAGACTGCTCTGAAGCTGTGCCAGCGTTTCTGTTTTCTGCGTGTGCCCAGCTGTGAAGTTGGGGAGCCTTGGGCTGAGGCACAGCTGCTTCCCGGAGGAGACGTGGGTGACAAAGAAAGTCGGGATTCGGTAGGTCAGTGGGGACTGCTTGTAATGTACTCTGCTCCACCCCCTAGGTTGATACAATTGTGTGCAAACCAAGGGACCAGGGGTTTTTGGGTGAGTAAATGGCAGTAGTTTGTTGGCATTGGCTGTTCGCAGTTTTGCCTGTTCAGGGAGATTTCTGCCTCACTTCTGGTTGCTCGTCAGAATTGTAGATAAAGGAGAAGGGCCCTCCCAGATGGGGGTGGCCTCTGCAAAGCTTGGTGGGGGTCTTTTTAGCTACAGCATGGGCCCTGGGGGCAGAGAGAGCTGGCTGGAGCTCTGTCTCTGCCCTTTCTAGCTCTGTGACCTAGGGCAGGTGTCCTTTAGCTGGCCCTCCAGCCAGCCTCACTGGATATCATGAGGATTCATGAACCAATGCAGGTGGCACGGTGGGAGAGCTGCACTAATGGTCGCTGGTTACACAGTGACCTTCCAGTGACAGAGTGAAATCAGATGGACTTGGGAGGGGTGCCTGCGTCAGAACAAAGAGTGGGGGCTCTGAAAATAGATGACACAACTTTCAATGCCACCTGAGTTAATGATCTGTGTCTCTGGAGCCAGGCCCTTCTCCTCTCTATAAAATGCCCCTGTTTCTCCTCTGAAAAAAGAAGGGGCAAGCTTTGCCCTCCAAGATGCCTCTTGATGCTCTGGGAGTGGTTCTCAGGCTTTCAAGGGGGTTCCAAACCAGCTGGAGAGCTTATAAAAACACAGGTGGCTGCGCCCCACCCCCAGAGCTCCTGGTTCTGCAGGTCTGGGGCGGGGTCCAAGAATTTGTGTTTCTAACAAGTCCCCTGGTGATGCTGATGCTGATGCTGTTGGAGCAGGAGCACAGCAGAGAGGAAACTGCGGGTTTGGGTAACCAGCGAAGCTGGACTTTCAGCTGAGCCCAGTGTCCATCTAACCTCGGAGGCAGGGCCCGTGAGTGGCTAATCAAAGTGCCCCGGAGGAGCCAAACCTTGACAAGGCCTGTAGGAATTTTCTCCTCCAGCAGTACCTAGGGCTGGCAATCTGTCAAGTCACCTGAAGGAGAAAGCCAGACCCACTCTGGAGCAGATTCCTTCTCCCCAGGGTGGTGCCGTGGAAGTTGCGTCAGGTCCCTGCAGCAGCGGCTCCAGGCTGGAAATAGCTGGTAATAAGGCCCTGGGGCAAATGGAAAGGCCTGAGCCTGAGCAGGGGTGGGTGGGTGGGGGTGTCCCAGGGGCCCAGAGCTGGGGTTGCACTTGCGGGCACTTCTAACTAACAAGGGGAGTCTATGTGCATTGTTGAAATTTAGAAAAACAGAAGGGAAAAAAGAAAATTGACCTTGTTAGCATTTTGAGACAGTGTCTCCTGGTTTTAAAAAAATGTCAATCTCCTTTATTTCTTAAAGGGGCGGTGGCCCCACTAATGTCTATTTTATTAGACATCTTTAAACTGAGTATCTTCCCTATGGTGTGGGCTGAACTGTGCCCCCCACAGTTCAGATGTTGAAGACCTACCCCCTAAACCTCAGAATGGGACCTTATTTGGGAATAGGGTCATTGGACATGCAATTAGTTAAGGTGAGGTCCTATTGGAATAGTGTGCGCCACTAATGCTGTATAACTAGAGTTCTTATAAAAAGGGGACATCCACACTCAGACACACACACAGGGACCATACAACAGGTAGACTTTAGTTCTGCTATCAAGAAGCTACTAGAAGCCAGGAGAGGGGCCTGGAACAGATCTTTCCCCAGATCTCAGACTTCTAGCCTCCAGACCTGTAAGATAATACATTTCTATTGTTTACACCACTCAGCCTGTGGTCCGTTGTTATGGCAGCCCTAGCAAACTCAGACTCATACATGCCCTCTTTTGAGGCGATAATTCACAGTAAGAAATACTCATGTACTTTCTGCCAAAATTTATTGTCTTTTCCTGTAAAAAATTTTTTAAAAGATTTTATTCATTATTCCTAGAGAGAAAGGCAGGGAGAGAGGAAGAAAGGGAGAAACATCAATGTATGGTTGCCTTTCACCTGCCTCCAGCTACGGACCTGGCTGGAGACCTGGCTTGCAACCTGGTGATGTGCCCTGGCTGGGAATTGAACCAGTGACCTTTGGGTTTGCAAGCTGGCGCCTATCCACTGAGCCATGGGCCAGGGCTCCTGATAAATTTTTATCTGCATGTCCCCCTGTCCCCAAACACCTACGTGGCTTCACTGAACACCCCATTCTACAACCCGTTTTTCTAATCAATATACTATGATTATTTTCTCCAGCAAGATTTTTAACTCGTTGGTTTTCTGACTAGAAATATCCACTTCTCATCCCCTCAGGAAGGGTCAGTTAAAAATGACATTGATCCCTGGCTGGTGTGGCACAATGGTTGGATTCCTGGTCAGGGCACATGCCTGGGTTGCAGGCCAGATCCCCAGGTGAAGGTATTCGAGAGGCAACCTATCCACATTTCTCTCCCACACGGTTGTTTCCCTCCCTTCACGTCTCTCTGAAAATAAATAAAATCTTTAATAAAACATGAAAAGATATATTAAATAAAGAAAAAGTATTTAAAAATAAAAAGAATTGCTGGTTTTCATTCAGAGCACATGATCCAGCAATCCAAAGTACTAGCAGAATAACTCAAGTTCTTCCATTTTTCAAACACCATAAAAGGGACAGATACCCAGTCACAGCCCTTGAAGCCTGGTGGGATGCGTTGGCCTAGTGTCCTGCACGCTGGGTTTAGCACACAGTAGAACTTAACATTGCTTCAGTGAAGGTGGGAGCAGTGACAATTCTGTCTTGAGGGTAGCAAGAGACATTTTACAGAGACGTTAGAACAAAGCCTGGAAGCAAGAACTTCATCTTGGGCAGCAAGGACACCTTTTTCTTTGAAGGTAGCAGGCTTAAGAGTGGGGAAAGGCAGAGATGAGGGAGTGGGAGAAGGTGGAGGGAATCCTCTTGGATGGCTTTACTTTGCCCCATGAAAAAGAAGAGCTGGGGCCCTGGCTGGTGGCATAGTGGATAAAGCACCAACCTGTGAACCCAAAGGTCGCTGGTTCGATCCCCAGCCAGGGCAACATAACCAGGTTGCAAGCCAGGTCTCCAGCCAGGTCCGTAGCTGGAGGCAGGTGAAAGGCAACCATACATGGATGTCTCTCTCCCTCTCTGCCTCTCTCTCTGAAAAATAATAAAATCTTTAAAAAAAAAAAGTAAGAGTTGGAGTATGGGATGGGGAAGGGGCAAAGGTTTATTAAAGCGACCCGGGGAAAGGGGAGGGGTCTGGGGACAAAAGAACAATTGCCAGGTAGTGGCTAGGGTTCAGCTGAGGGTGGAGACAAGGGTTTGTGGGTTTGGTCTTTGCAGAGCCTCAGACAGTTGGGTTACAGGGATTGTAGATCCATGATTTATTCAACAGAGAAAATGACTGGGTCAAAGGGAGTAAGAGGCTCCCTAACACTGAAAAAATGGATATAGTAGGCATTAGACTGAGAAGGCAAGGTTCTGTTCGGAGAGGAGGGAGCTGGAATTTAAAATTTCAGGGGGATCAGCTGTATGAGCCTGGGGTTGCATGGCTGAGGTGCGGGGCTGGGGGGATGGAGGTCACAGCGGTGAGCTGTCGGGGAACTGGAAGCCGGGTTGGCCCTGACGGTGTTCGAGGCTCCCAGAGCCCAGGGCGGCGCTGCGGGCCACGTGACACCCCTCCAATGGCCCCTGACCGTGAAGCACAGCTGACAAGGCGGCGGCCCAGCGAGAACCTCCTGGCAGTGGGCCTGTACACAGGGCTGCATTCCGTGTGTAGCAGGGCAGCGAAGAGCAGGGGCACTCGGACCCCCCTCGGGTCTGGACGAGGACAGGCGGAGGCCGGCCCCATCTCTGCACCAACGGCGCGGAGACCGGGCTGGGTTCCCAGAAGCAGGGGGCGGGTCAGGTCACCAACTTGTTCTGTGGCCCGTCACCGCACCCCGTTTCCCAAAGCGTATCAAACGGGACAGGTGAGCACTGTGGCGCTCCTCTGAGCTCCGGGGCTCGGAGCGGGCCGGAGGCGGGGCGAAAAGGAAGGAGTGGGCAGCAGGCCTGGAACCGCCGGGCCTGCCTGGGCAAGGCCCGCTGGTGGCGTCGCGCGTCGCCAGGGTGACGAGCCGCATGGCCCGGGAGTGGGCGGAGCCTGGGGGCGGGGCATCTCTGTGACGCCAGGGGCTGGGCCTAAATGGCGAAACCCAAGAGGCTCACCGGGGGGTTTGAACTGGCCAATGGGCGAGCTCCCGGCCGTGTGTCGGAAAAGGAGGCGGAAGCGGGGAGGAGCCGCCGCTGGAGCTGGACTACATCCGCCGCGGCGTCTCCATGGCACGACCCTGGCCGCCGATTTCAACGACTTTTTAAGGAGGCGTTTCTGGGCTCAGCCGTGTCGCTCCTGGTGAGAGGCCGCCGGCTGGCGGGACCCGGGGCGCCGGTGGGGCGGGTCCCGGGGGCGGGGTGGTCCCCGCCGTGTCGCCGTTCCCGCCGCGCCCGTTCTCCCCGGGTTGCGCCCGCCTGCAGCCCTCTGGTGCGCCCGTCCCGCTCCCGTCAGAATCCGGCCCCCGCCCCGCCCACCGGCGCGGGCCGCCTCCTCCCGCTAACTGGCCGCCCGGCCGCCTCCCTCCTCACCTGGCGCCCGGCGGGGTCGGCTCGCCCCTCTCCTGCCCTCCGGCGGGGCTCTGCCCTGGTCTCTATGGGCGTAGACTGGTTCCCAGCGGCCGGCCGGTGGGTAGTGGTCCCTCCACGCCGACCGAGACTGGCCCCGCGCCCTCTCGCCTGCCTGCGGGCGTCGCCTGGCCCGCCCTTCCCGCCCCGGGGCCTCGTCCTGACAGTTATTGGCCGGGCCTTCGCCCCCAGCGCTGTCCCCCGGGGACCGCCTCCGGGTCCCCACCCGCTGGGGCGGGTTTCCCCGCCCGAGCCCGCTCCGCTCCCGGCACAACCAGGCGTTTCGTCCGTTCTGACTCGGAAGGTTGACCCCGGCGGCCGCCGCTGCGACCCGGCGGGCTCCCCCTCCGCTTTCGGGGCACCCGCTCCGGCCGGGCGCCCCTTTCCCCCCGCCTGCTTCCGCTTTCCCTCCTGATACTATTGGTCCTCTCCGAGTGTCTGTTCAGCCGGGAACGCCCCTTCTCCTAGGAGACAGTTGCCCCGGCCCGGCCGCAAGTACCCCCGCGACCCCCACTCCCTGCGCCTTTTCTGGCCCTTTCGGGCCCATCTGGGGCCCAGCGCTTCTCTCCCGCCCGCCACGCACGTCAGCTAGCACCTCAGGTTTTCCACTTGGCGGCCCCCCACCCGACCTCCGGGGTGGGGGCTGGGCTTGGTGGTCCTTTCCCTCAAAGTTCCGCCTCCTGCTCTCCCTGGCAAGGGGAGCCCCGCCGCGCCCCGCACCCACTCACCAGCACCCGCCCCGCACAGGTCGCTCAGCCTCTCCTCTCTCCCCCCACTTTGGCAGGACAGTTGCTGTGCGACTTGGACAGTAGAGAGGAGCGCCTCCCAAGTTTTCATCCACCTGCTACCCCCAAAGCTTCCACCCTCCTCCCCTCAGAGAGGACGTTTGATGCCGGGCCCCTGAGAGTCTCATTGACAAGCCCCTCTGGGTCCCCCTGAGCAGAGCCCACCTTTGCGGCTTTGATGCCTAGTCATGTCTGCCTCATCCTCAGGCGGCTCCCCCAGGTACTGCCAATGTGGGGGGCGCCCCCTCCGGAGGGCAGGGAGAGGTGGTCAGGGGCCCCCAGGCCAGGCTTGCTGGAGGCTTCTCTGTTCAGCGTATTGAAAGGCTGGACCGAAATATTTGGAAATCGTTTTTAAAGGGAAGGAGGAAAAAAGTGCAGCACACAGTCCCAGCTCTGCTCCCCTGCCTCCCTCCCTCCCTCTCTTCCCAGTTGTCCCAGTTCCTGGTAACAAAACAGGGTCACGGTTGTCTCAGTGGAGTTCAAGGCTCAGATCTTTCTGAAAGGAGACCAGGTGTAGGTAAATGACAGTGATGTAGGAGCTGGACGGGCAGTTAGCTGGTGTTGATGGAACCTAGGAGGCTTGATGGGAAGTCAGCTGAAGGGGAGAGATTGCCCAAATCTATTGGCTTCAAGTGAATGGAAATGTTCTAAGTGACGAGGGGAAAAAAACCCCAATCTATGAGATTTGGTATTCCTCAGCTAAGTGATTAGTAGGGATCAGTAAATAGTTTTTCTTTCTTTCTTTCTTTCTTTCTTTTTTTATGAAGTTGTGCTACAAGACAGCAAAATGCATGCTCAATGGCTCAGGACTTTTTCTGTTACATTTTTATGTTGCACTATTTTCCCCAGGTGTTTGTGGGTAGGGTGAAGTCATGTTTTGGGGCTGTCAGAGGTAGTGGGATGGATCAAAGGAACTTTTCAAGTACCTTCCCATCCTGGGATTCTTGGATGTATTGCTTGGCTGTATTGATGTATCGATGCAGTTGGAGATGAAATGTTTGCTACATTTGCAAATCTGGTGATGGGGCAAGATGAAATACATGTGGTATCTTTTTAAAGCCCCAAACAAGGTTAACCTTGCTTGTTGGGAGCCTAAAGAGTAGGAAATGCAATATTTTGGGAAATACTGATTTTTCATCCTATTAGTTGAGTATATTTGACTATGAACTTTATGAATTTGAGCCACAGGGACTTGGTTCTGGAGCTTTACTGCTCTGTCTTTTTATGTTTGTCATGCACTGAGCACTTCTCCAGAGATGCCTCTGCTCCAGACACTGTCCACCCTTGGCTCTTGCTCATGTGTTGCCTGCTTTTTGCCACCCGACAGGGTGACATCTGGGCTTTTTAGCAAAAGGTCACAATCCATGTGATGCGATGGCAGGTTAAAAGGCCAGCCTTGTGAATGCCCATCACCCCTGTTTCCATCCCATTGCGGGCACACCATGCGTGTCTGGTGCTCACTTAAGGGGAGCCAGGTGATTCCAGGCTGGTTCTCTTTGCTGTCAACTTGTTATACCATATGTTGCAGGTAGTTTGGGGAGATAGAAGAACCCTCATTTTCTGCTTGTAATCTGGTCCTTGTACCTGGGTACAGGTTTCCATCGTGTGGGAAGAACGGAGTAACAAGTCTCACACAGAAAAAGGTCTTGAGGACACCTTGTGGCGCACCCAGTCTGACTGTGACGGTAGGTGACATGCACAGGTCTGAAGCCCTGCCAGAAGGGCTTAGGCACGCCTTTTCCAGGAGCTGCCCTGCTCACACCACTGTAGCCTGAAGTGTTGCCTTCATGCATGTCATGTTAATGGATTGAGGTTTTTTTGTTTGTTTGTGTGGGGGTTTGTGTGTGTGTGTGTGTGTTAAGGTTGCCAGGTGCGAGAAGGTTGTCTTAATCCTTCCAAACAAATTCCAAAAGTCTTTAATAATAATTATTATTATTAGAAAAAAAATAAGATGGGGAGGGGGATAAGAGCTGATGGTGAGTGAGGGGTATGTAGTTGGGATTTTGCCTTATATATTTTTTAGAATCTATACAACCTTCTCACCTTGGCATTTCCTCCAGATCTCTGTTTTCATCACCTCTTGCCTGCCTGCTGCCTGATTTATCTTGCACCCTAATCATTTTGTGTGCTTTCCAAGCTAACGCAAATGTACAGTTCAGATTACTGTGCAGAAGGGTTCACCTGCTTCCCAGCTGTGCTCCACAAAGTCTAAGGAAGAAACCTGCATTCCAGCAGGCTGGGATGGAGACCCAGCTCTGAGGACGCTGGGGCCTGGGTTCGGGCTCTTTTGTAGAACCTGTGGGTCTTGCAGACCCTTCTCTCCGTTGGACCTGATTCTCTGGTGGTCCTCAGCTGGGATCTCTGCAGGAGCCTGCTGAATGGCACTGCCGCCTTGATTCCCACTGCATGCCAGTAGTTAGTAGCTGTCCTGCTTGCTTGGTGGCTAGGCTTTCAGCGGCCTCAGAGGCTGCAAGCTCTGGTTTTTATGCCCAGTTTGCTCATTCACAGATCAGCCTTTTTTGTATTGTCTTCCCTGGCCTGCCAGAAGCAAACCATGAAGGACCGCTCTTCAACTCCCCCCTTACATGTTCACGTGGATGAGAACACCCCTGTCCACGTCCACATAAAAAAACTCCCGAAACCATCAGCAACCAGCAGCCAGGTAGGAGCATGCCAGAGGGGTGAGGTGAAGGCTGTGGAGTAGGGTGACATCTTGGAGCTCAGTCGCCTGGTTAGACGGTAGGCAGACCTGTCATCCAGAAATGGCAGCAGTAGCTGGGAGAGGCTCCCTCGCAGAGTTGGAGATGGATGCCACCGGATGGATGCCATCACTACCAGCTGTGGGGAAGTGACCCTGGGTTTGTCCCTTTCCACAGAAATCTCATAAGCGCGGAATGAAAGGGGACACCGTGAATGTGCGGCGGAGTGTCCGGGTGAAAACCAAGGTACCTTGGATGCCCCCTGGAAAATCATCTGCCCGGCATGTGGGATGCAAGTGGGAGGTAGGCCACTCTTGTTCAGGCTTTTCTTCTCGGACTGGTTAGGGTCTGTCTAGCAGGCATCAAACAGTCTCATTCAGGGTCAGCGGTAGCTGTTACACATCCCAGTGGGTCCCGTTTACTGAGAGCCTTGCTGAGTCCTGACAACACTGCGATGTGGTAGGTCCTGCTCTCCTGGTGTACAGAGGAGGAACCCGGGGCCGGAGAGGTAAAGGCTCACAGAGAAGGTAGCAGGGCTAGAGTTAGGACTCAAGGAGGTCTCATTCTAGAGTCCGTACTTTTTTAAAAATTGATTTTGAGAGAGAAAGAGACATCAATTTTTCATTCCACTTATTTTTATGCATTCATTGACTGATACATGCAGTCTTACTGGGGATCAAACCTGAAATCCTAGCCTATCAGGATGATGCTCTGACGTCCAGCCAAGGCACTGTCGTCCTCTCTGTTTTGTACATGAGGAGCCACGTCTTTCCATGTAACTGGGATAGTATCTGAAGCATCACTAAGTGTACACCAAAATGTACACATCCAGGAACGCATTGCCTCTCCTGAGGTAGTGACCGTAAGACCACACAAATATTTGTCATCAAAGCCAATTTTGGAATAATCGCCTGAGGCATAATTGCCTTTAGAGTGTCGAGATAACAAGAGAAGTGATGTCATTTTTAGATTTTATTTATTTTAGAGAGGTGAAGGGAGAGAGAAAGAGAGATAGAGAAACGTTGACATGAAAGAAATATATCGGTCAGTTGCTCCTCACATTCTCCCAACTGGGTTTGTGGCCTGCGGCCCAGGCCTGTGCTCTGACTGGGAATCAACCTGGCAGCCTTTCAGGTTGCAGGCCGGCACTCAGTCCACTGAGCCACACCAGCCAGGGCTGTTGTCTTTTTTTTTTAGCTGCACCTCAACACATTTTGCCTGTCCATTCATCCCTGCAGTGGTTCATGCGCATATGTTTATTGAGACTTGTTTAGCCTCCTCTGGGCACTGGGGTTACACCTGCAATGTGGCAGACGTGCCTACCTTCTGCTTACGTTCTAGTCAATTGCAGTGAAAAGACTCACTGATCAAACAGGGCCTTTTGGGTCATGTTTTAGACAAAGATCGTATTATTGGGACAAATACAGGACTTGAGAGATTCCGTCTTTTTATGATAGCTAATTAAAAAATTAGAAATAAATAAAAATAATTACTCTAGAGTTAATAATCATACTAATGGTTTTGACATCCTGATTTACCAATTTTTCTCTAGGAGATTAAGGGAGTGTGGAGTATTCTAGGGAATAAATGAAACATCCTCTGACTAGTCTATTAAAAAATACAAGAAAGATTGGAATTCAAATGATGTCTTATACTATGAAGACCTCACTAATAATCAGTGACATATAAATGAAAAACAACTGTATTTTAAAAACAAAAAGCTATCATTTATTAAGTGGAAAAAAGTTGGAAAGAGTACACATGTCTTACATTGGCAAGCATATGGGGAATCAGTGAATCTTTTGGACAGTTTTGAGAGGATCCTAAAACCGATTCAACTGTTCTGGAGGCAGCTTGGCAGCATCTATCCAAACATTGATTCTATAGTTTTACACTTAGGAATTTATCCTTAAAAAGTTACGATAGAGCCCTGGCTGGTGTAGCTCAGTGGATTGAGTGCTGACCTGGTCAACCAAGGGGTTGCAGGTTTGATTCCTGGCCAGAGCACCTTCCTGGGTTGTGGGCCAGGTTCCCACATGGGGGCACCCAAGAGGCAACCATGCCTTGATGTTTCTCCCCTTCTCTTTCTCCCTCCATTCCACTTGCTCTAAAAATAAACAAATAAAATCTTTTTTAAAAAGTCACATTAGAGTACAGGGATCTGTGCATAAAGGTATTTGCTATAACATTGTTTGTCATACAGAAAAATTGGAAATAAGCTAAATGTCAATCTGGAGTATATTGGTTATATTATGATGCTTCGATACAATAGAATACTATGCAAATGTTAGAGATTGAGGTAGTATTTATACACAATCATGAATCATAGGGTCCCATAGTTTGTAGAGTTTGTGGCTCTACAGAAAAGGGTGTCTGTCTGTCCCTGTGTTGCGGATGTGTTTGTATGTACGGAACATCTTCTGGGAGGATATATAGGAAGTATTAAGCAGTGATTACCACTGGATTACACTGGAGTGTTGTGGGAGGCTTTAATGGTTTATTATTATTTTGTTATGGCTTGTTTGAATTTCTTTATAACAAACATGCTATATGTATATATATAATTTTTTAAAGATTGTACTTATTTTTAAGAGAGAGGGGAAGTGAAGGAGAAAGAGAGGGAAAGACGCATCATTGTGTCATTGTCTTTCACACACCCCCAACTGGGGACCTGGTCTGCAACCCAGGCATGTGCCATGACTGGGACTCAAACCTGCAACCCTTTGGTTTGCAGGCCAGCACTTAATCCACTGAGCCATACCAGCTAGGCCACAAGCATGCTATATTTTATAATTTAAAATGCTTTTTTTAATAAATGAGAAGACTTGGTAGTTTTTGAAGTATATATCAAAGTTATGCTGCTATGGAAATTGACTACCTGTTGACACGGGTTGCTAGGAATTAACATTTCCTCTGGAAAGCTCAGTATCCCTTCCAGTCATGTGGCCATACAGTCCAGAAATGGAGAACCAGAGAGGTGACTTGTCTTGTCATTTCCCCAACAGTAGCTGTCTTTGATGTTATTTGGGCCATCCCTTTTCGACTTTCCAGCGGCCCTCCATATTCCTGGGAGACACCAGCCATGCCCTTTCCATTTTGAACAAGAGGGCAAAGACGTTAGGAGGAAGTTTCTGTGGAGCAAAACATGGATCCCAGAAGCTGCTGTGTGCATGTGGGGATTCTAGTTTTATTTATTTATTAAATATTTTATTTATTATTTTTCCAATGGAGGGGAAGGGAGAGCAGCAGAGAGGGAGAGAGATATCAATGTATGGTTGCCTTTCACCTGCCTCCAGCTATGGATCTGGCTGGAGACCTGGCTTGCAGCCTGGTTACGTGCCCTGGCTGGGAATTGAACCAGCGACCTTTGGGTTCACAGGCCGGCCCCTTATCCACTGTGCTACCAGCCAGGGCTTTTATTTATTTATTTTTTAAGGCACATTAAAATGTTTTATTTTTATTTATTTTAGAGAGAGAGGGGAAGGGAGAGAAAGAGAAAAATATACATTGATTTATTATTCCACTTATCCATGGATTCACTGGTTAATTTCCATATGTGCCTTACAACCTTACTGAGTATCTGGCCAGGGCTAGTTTGATTTTCAAAAACCCCTTCTGAGCCCTGGCTGGTGGCTCAGTGGTTAGGCGCCAGTCTGTGAACCCAAAGGTTGCTGGTTCAGTTCCCAGCCAGGGTACATTAACAGGTTGCAAGCCAGGTCTCCAGCGAGGTGTGTACCTGGAGGCAGGTGAAAGACAACCATACATTGAAATTTCTCTCCCTTTCTTCCTCCCTCCCTCCCTGCCCTTCTTTCTAGAAATGATGAATAAAATCTTTTTTAAAAAAAAGAAAGAAAAACAAAAACCTTCTGATACATAAGATTAACTTTGGGAGAAAGAAGATCTGAGTTTTTTCTTTGTTATTAAAATGACCTATTTCTATTATGGAAAGTTGAAAATACAGAAAAATAGGTATTTTTTCTATTTTTACTTGTAATTCTCTCCTCTAACTTGGCTCCTAGTAAGTTTTGAATTTTTTTGTTGTTGTTGACAAGTGCAGGAAGGACACATTAGAAGTGTGTTATTGGTGAATTCTTTTTTTTTTTAATTGGTGAATTCTTAAAAAATAACTTTGACCATCACCCAGCTCAAGGGACATCCCCAGCTTCCCCAGGACCTCCCCTCTGGTACTGCTTCTGTCACTGCGTCTCCCAAGAGTAATCACTGTTTCAGAACTAACATCTTATTACTTTTAATATCACTTTTTTCCTGTTACTGTTTTTTTTTACTCTGATTGTAACTATACTGTCAATATTTTCCTTTTATCCTTTTAAATATTAACAATTAATTTTTTCTTATAAAAGCAATGCATAGTCATTGTTGATGCATTAGAAAATCCAGCTCTAACTGGTGTGGCTCTGTGGGTTGGGTGTCATCCTGTGAACCAAAAGGTTGCTGGTTCAATTTTCCAGTCAGGGAACATGCCTGTGTTGCAGGTCAGGTTCTTAATTAGGGGTGTGTGAGAGGCAGCTGATAAATGATTCTCTCAGACATCAATGTTTCTCTTCCTCTTTCTCCCTCCCTTTCCCTCTCTCTAAAAATAAAACCTTTTTTTAAAAAAGATTTTATTTACTATTTTCAGAGAGAGAGGAAGGGAGGGAGGCAGAGAGGGAGAGAAACATCAATGTGTTGCTGCTTTTCACCTGCCTCCAGCTAGGGACCTGGCTGGAGACCTAGCTTACAACCTGGTTATGTGCCCTGGCTGGGAATTGAACCAGTGACCTTTGGGTTCACAGGCCTGTGCCAATCCACTGAGCCACCAGCCAGGGCCAGGTACTGTTATGTATTTAACTGAAATTATTTTGTCGTGTGTTTATATCCTTGCCTTGAATTTAAATATTGTTTTGCATTCTTGATAAATTTCAAAGGCACATGCATTTTAAAATTTTTACCCTGGGTCCTACTTGTTTGACAAAATGGTTATACCCTTATTGAACCCTTCCTTTAATTCCTGATAACAATCATCTTTCCTGGGAAATTGACACAGAAAGGGAGCCAACGTCAGCTTACAAGGAGCAAAGAGCTGTGCAAATAATGAGAAATAGTTACTACTTAGTACATCAGAATAAAGTTAGAGAATGAGTCAAATTCAGCTTATCAAAAATCCATGGAAATCTTGGCTTCCCAGATTATAATATTCTCTCTGAAGGTCTTTGTTTTTAAATTTTTATTTATTGGTTTGAGAGAGAGAGAAACATCGATTTGTTGTTCCACTTATTTATGCATTCGCTGGTTGTTCCTTGTATCTGCCTTAGTGGTGATCGAACCTGCAACCGTGACATGTGGGGATGATACTCACCTGCCGAACTACCTGGCCAGGGCTGTTTCTGAAATTTTAAAAGCAAAGTATTCTACAGCTTTTGCATACACTTTTCTGAGGGGCACATGCATTAAAAAGTTTTTAAAATTTTTATGTTGATGTTATGAAATATTTTCCAGACGTCATACCATACTAAATTATTCAGCATGCATTTCTACTAACATTTTCCTATATAACCAAAATAACAATGAATATTCCTAAAATCTTTATTTCTAAATATCATATATTATCTGATGAGCATTTAAATTTCTTCACTTGTCCTTAAAATATCTTTTAGAGAAGACTTGTTACCTTTCAACTGTCTACTATTAGGCGTTCATATTAATTTAAAAGACCTGACATCTTTTACTTCCACCCTAGGCATATGAAAACATCTCTTGCCCTAAACTTTTGCCAGCTTTAGGAGTTACTAGTTTTGCCTTTTTTGTTGGATCTTTTAAACTTCATTTTTATGTTAGAAAATCCTCAAAAACATTTGAACAAGGAGAGAGTAGGTGACAGTCTATCAAGAAGGTACAGCATGTTCACCCTTCCGGGGTTCCTGAGGTTGGCCCTTTCGCCTGCAGCGGACGGCCGGGTGTGGCGGAGCTGATGGCTGAGTTTCTGCTCATGAGTTCATGTCTTCTCCCTCCTCCATGCCAGAACCCACCTCACTGCCTGGAGATCACGCCGCCCTCGTCAGAAAAGCTCGTCTCGGTGATGCGCTTAAGTGACCTCTCTACAGAAGATGACGACTCAGGTCACTGCAAAATGAACCGTTATGATAAGAAGATTGACAGTCTAATGAATGCGGTTGGTTGTCTCAAATCTGAGGTGAGTGATGGGGCTGAGACAGCCAGTGCCCTGCCCTGGGATGCATGGGGCCCCAGGTGCACTCTTGGTGGGCATTCCCTCCCGGCTGCCTCTCGGTAGCCCTGCCTCCCTTCCCAGCCTGCCTCCCAGGACTTTGGGAGCCCCTGGAGAGCTAGCTGGTGCCTGGCCCTGACCTGGCCTTGACCTGGCCTTGACCTGGCCTGGGGCTTTGTATGGATGACCTGTTTTAACTTTTTTTTGTTTTTAATGATTTTATTCATTCTTTTTTGTGAGAGGAGAAGGGGGAGGGAGGAAGAAAGGAAAAGAAACATCCATGTATGGTTGCCTTTCACCTGCCTTCAGCTGGGGACCTGGCGGGAGACCTGGCTTGCAACCTGGTTATGTGCCCTGACTGGGAATTGAACCAGAAACCCTTTGGTTCGCAGACTGGTGCTCAATCCACTGAGCCACACCAGCCAGGGCTGTTTTAACTTTTTATAATAGTAAATGAACCTGCTGGTATTATTATCCCCATTTTGGAAATGAAGTGACTGGGACACTGAGGCCTCTGCTTTCTATTTATTTATTTATTTTTAATGATTGTATTTATTTTTATTTTTAGAGAGCGGGGAAGGGAGGGACAAAGAGAGGAAGAGAAACACTAGCGTGTGAGAGATACATAGATTTGTTGCCTCTTGAATGTCCCCAAGTGGGGACCTGGCCCACAACCCAGGCAGGTTCCCTGACTGGGAATCAAACCTGCAACCTCTCAGTTCCCAGGCCAGTGCTCAGTTCACTGAGCTATAACCAGCCAGAGCTGCTTTACTTTTGACACAAAAGATTTTTTAAAAAACCAAAGCCCCAAAGAGGGAGGAAGTTTGTCCTCAGTTACTGGACTGTGCCTATGGGCGGATATGGCATTGGGATTGGAAACAGCTTGGAAGACCACAGCCCCAACTAGGCAGTTGGCATTGCTGACAGCTAAGCGGCCTGTCTCTTTAACCCTCCGCCCTGCGCCCGAGGCCCACGGGCCCTCCTAGAGAACCTGGGGCTGGCTGCCTGGCAACAGTCCCGCCTTCTGCTGTAGCCCATGGCACAGGGGCCTTTTTGTCACACCTCTTCCATTTGAACCACGGTTTGTGTCCTGGCTACATCCCCAACCAGCAAGCCACTCAGGCTCCCTACTCGGTTTCCTCAGTAATGAGGAAATGAGGACTAGTATCTGCCCAGAGTCTTTGTGACAATTCACTTAGATTGTACCCAGAAGTGCCAAGTGCTTGTGTAGTGCTCCCTTGGAGGTGCCCTTAATTTGGCCTAAAGCAATGGGCCTGGCAGTGTGGCAGAGAGGAGGGGCCGCTCCTGAGTGGCCCTTACCTCCGTGCCCCTGCACAGGTCAAGATGCAGAAGGATGAGCGCCAGATGGCCAAAAGGTTCCTGGAGGAGCGGAAGGAGGAGCTGGAGGAGGTGGCCCAAGAGCTGGCCGAGACGGAGCACGAGAACACCGTGCTGAGGCACAACATCGAGCGCATCAAGGAGGAGAAGGACTTTACCATGTAGGTGGCCCTGCCCTGGGTCATGCCTCCTTAGCCACCTGACTCGAGGTGTGAGGGAAGAGGAACCCCCTTCCGGTGGTGGGGTGGGGAGTCAGGGAACTGAAAAAGTGACACTTAAGGGGAGTCCTGGAGATGTTTAGGCAGGTAGGCGCTGGGAAGCATTTAGTGTGAAGGTCCCAAGGTGGGAGCGTTCTGCGACAGAATTGGGAAGCAGGCAGAGTGAGAAGAGGGTGGGCAGAGGGCAGGGGCCGGTTCCTAGCAGCCACTTTGAGGAGTTTGCATTGAGGGCTGCTGGGAGCCGGGAAGGGTGTTCCAAGCAGGGAGGATGTGAGTAGCCTCGGCTCTGGTGCGGAGAGGGTGGGAGGAAGCCCTGATCGAAGCTGGTTAGGAGGCCGAGGCAAGGGCAGAGGTGATGCCAGTGGCTGAGAGACAAGCAGGACCACAGATGACAATGTGACCTGGTGTGGAAGTCCTGCTTTGGTGTCCAGGTGTCTTTCTGGAAGGCGCTTCTGCTAGAGGGCCAGCCCTTTCCCCTCCCCCCTGGGCCCCTGACCAGGAGCCAAGCCTCAGGGCATTGTGAGGCAAGCCAGCTGCGGGAGGGCTCAAGGAGCCCTGTCCTTTCCGGCCCCAGGCTTCAGAAGAAACACCTCCAGCAGGAGAAGGAGTGCCTCATGTCCAAGCTGGTAGAGGCTGAAATGGATGGGGCTGCCGCTGCCAAGCAAGTCATGGCCTTGAAGGACACCATCGGAAAGCTGAAGACGGTGGGTGGCAGGCAGACCAACCTGGCGCTGGGACAGGGCCCAGAGAGTAAGCAGCCACAAGCTGGGGTGGGGGCTTTACGCAGTCATCAGGCTGGCTTTGTGACATCTCCAGGCGGGGGGAGGGCACACCTAGGTCCTCAGCCCCACCCCCCCACTCTCATGCCCAAGGCCTGACCCTCAAGAATGACCTCTGGTGGCCAGGGCCTCTGAGGGGAGACCATCATGGGTCTCCGGAGATCACTCAACCATCTGATACCTGCAAATACACGATGAGCCGC
The DNA here is from genome assembly GCA_004026585.1 of Noctilio leporinus. Lineage (NCBI taxonomy): Eukaryota > Metazoa > Chordata > Mammalia > Chiroptera > Noctilionidae > Noctilio > Noctilio leporinus. Next base: position 189,801 of record PVIW01001123.1, read on the forward strand.
AAGGTATTATCTGGCCTCCTGTGTTTCCTCCAGGAAGCCTACCCTGCCTGCACTCACCCATAGTGAGCTCCTGAGCCCCATTCCCCACTTGTTACTGTCAGCAGACTCAGTTGCTGCCCATCCTTTCAGGTCCCCCACCTCCAGGGAGCCTGCCCTCACCACCTGGCCCTATACGTATGCAGTCCGCTCTTCCTGCCTGGGCTTCCGGGCACCAGCTCCTCTTATGTCCCCCATGTGGCCTGTCTCTGCCAGATCCTCCCTTCCTCCCCATACCATGGGAGACTGCTTGCTGTTTTCCAGGAGAAACAAATGACCTGCACGGACATCAACACCCTGACGAGGCAGAAGGAACTTCTCCTGCAGAAGCTGAGCACATTTGAGGAGACCAACCGCACCCTGCGAGACTTGCTGAGGGAACATCACTGCAAAGAGGTGAGCTCATGGCTCCTGCCCGGCCATGGGCGCTGGACTCGGCCCCACCCCACTGGCTCCACATGCCCATCCTCTCTGAATCTCGGTCTCTCCTACAGCAAAGGAAATGCTGTAGGTGCCTAACCGGAGCGGGCTGTAAAAAGATTTGACAGAATAATTCATGTAAGGTGCTGGCACCAAGTAGATGTGGAAGCTGGACCTGAGGGCACAGGCGGGACCTTTGGAGTCAGGAGAAGGGCAGTAGGGAGTCAGGGCAAGATGGTTCAGTCTGCTTCAGGGTTCGAGCCACAAAATGGGGAGAACATTAGACCTGAGCTTTGGTGAAGTAGAAGAAAGACTTAATAGCTGGCAGACATGAATTGTATGGTGTCACTTCGTTTTCTTTCTTTTTTTTTTAAGATTTTATTTATTTTTCAGAGAGAGGGGAAGGGAGAGAGGAAAACAGGGAGAGCAACATCAATGTATGATTGCCTCTCACCTGCCTCCAGCCACAGACCTGGCTGGAGACCTGACTTGCAACCTGGTTATGTGCCCTGGCTGGGAATTGAAACAGTGACCTTTGGGTTTGCAGGCTGGCTCCTTATCCACTGTGTCACCAGCCAGGGCTCGTTTTCTTTCTTTCTTTCTTTCTTTCTTTCTTTCTTTCTTTCTTTCTTTCTTTCTTTCTTCCTTTCTTTTTTTTTTAAAGATTTTATTTATTAGTTTCAGAGAGGGGAATGGAAAGAGGCAGAGAGGGAGAGAGACATCAATGCATGGTTGCCTTTCACCTGCCTCCAGCCACGGACCTGGCTGGAGACCCGGCCATGTGCCCTGGCTGGGGAATCGAACCAGCGACCCCTGGGTTCGTAGGCCAGTGCCCTATCCACTGTGCCATCAGCCAGGGCTCTTTCTTTCTTTTTGAAATAATTTTATTTATTTTTAGAGAGAAGGGAAGGGAGGGAGAAAGAGAGGGCAAGAAACATCAATGTGTGGTTGCCTCTCATGCACCCTTAACTGGAGACCCATCCTGCAACCCAGACAAGTGCCCTAACTGGGAATCGAACCTGTGAACCTAAGAGCTCAATCCACTGAGCCACACCTGCCGGGGCTCACTTCATTTTCTTAGAAGATGACCTCTGAACTAAATTTTATGTGAGCAAATAATTCTGAAAAGACTGACAGTATAAATAGCTGTCTTCTTTTTGAGTCAAACAGGGTTGCCAAGAGTATCAAAATTTTGCACTGATGAAATGATGCCATTTTTTTTTTTTTAGTTTAGTTTTTTTTTTTGTCTAAACATCGACAACCTCTCTTGTTTTTATTTTAAAAAATTAATACTTAAAATGAGTAACATATCGTGGTGTACCCACTGTCCAGCTTTCCAAACAAAGCCTCATCCACACAGTTAAATCCCTCTTGTGTCTTCTTTGGCGATGACTCCTCATGTCCCTCTCTTCAGAGGGGACGTTGTCTGAAATCAGATAGTTTCATCACTTACGTGTGCATCCCTAAATAATATCTAGTGTTGAGCATGTTTTCAAGCTGTACATAAACGACATTATTCCATATATATTCTATTGAGTTTGCTTTTTCCACTCAATATTTTTGTGAAATACATCCATTTTTTGTTTTTTTATTTTTGTTATTTACTTTATCTTTTTTAAGAGATTTTATTAATTATTTTTAGAGTGAGGGGAAGGTAAAAAGGAAGAAAGGGAAAGAAACATCAATGTATAGTTGGTTGCCTTTCACCTGCCTCCAACTGGGGATCTGAGACCTGGCTTGCAACCCAGGCATGTGCCCTGACTGGGAATTGAGTCTGCAGTCCTTGGGTTCACAGGCCGGTGCTCAACCCACTGAGTCACACCAGCCAGGGCTGTATTTTTGTTATTTTAACTTTTAAAGTTTTAAATATTCTTATTTTATTTTATTTTGTTTATTGTTATTTCTTTTTTTTTTTAAGATTTTATTAATTATTTTTAAAGAGGGGGGAAGGGAGATAGGCATAGAGGGAGAGAGACATCCATGTGTGGTTGCCTTTCACCTGCCTCCAGCTACAGAACTGGCTGGAGACCTGGCTTGCAACCTGATTATATGCCCTGGCTGGGAATCGAACCAGTGACTTCTGGGTTCACAGGCCGACGCCTTATCCACTGTGCCACCAGCCAAGGCAGTGTTTATTGTTATTTCTTTAAAAGATAAGGACTCTTTTTTTTTTTTTAGACTTTATTCATTATTTTTAGAGAGAAGAGCAGGGAGAGAGGAAGAAAGGAAGAGAAAGGTTAATGTATGGTTGCTTTTCACCTGCCTCCAGCTACAGACCTGGCTAGAGACCTGGCTTGCAACCTGGTTATGTGCCCTGGCTGGGGAATCGAACCAGTGACCTTTGGGTTCACAGGCTGGCGCCTTATCCACTAAGTCACCAGCCAATGCTAAGCTACAAATTAAACTTATTGAAATTTTGAGAAGAATTTCACTATAACTAGTATAATGCATAGAACTATATTCCAGAAACTCTCAAGCCCACCAGGGTAGTGTATGTGAATGCTCAGAATAACACTACTTGTAATAGCAAACAACCCAAAAGGAACCCCTGCACCTGAGGAGCAGGCAGTCTCCGTTTTCCGCCACCCCTCACCCCTGCCACCGTGCATCTGCTTTCCGCCTCTAACCTGCCTCTGCGTTTTTAAACTCTCCTCCTAAGCGCTGGGCAGTAAGTTCTGGCCTAGGTTTTGTTGTTGCAATAGACATCGCTGGGCACCTCCCAAGCGTCTCTTTAGAGCTGGTACCATGAGCATTCTGCAGGGCATTTCAGCTACCACAAATCAGAGAGGTACAAATCATCCACCCGAAAACATTGAGCTACAAATTATTATTATTATTATTTAAAATTTTATTCATTGTTTTGAATAAAATTCAAAATACCCAGAACTAGATAGTAGTGAGGATTGCACGAAACTGTAAATGTACTGTAGGCCACAGAATTTTACACTTAATAGTTAAATGGCAGAATATATGTTATTTCTGATAAATACTTTATCACAGTTTTTAAAAATTCATCATGAAATGTACTCAAAACAGTTAAAGTGTATATTTTATTTTATTTTAAAAGATTTTATATATTTATTTTTAGAGAGAGAAGGGAAGTAGAAAGAGAGGGAGAGAAACATCAACATGTGATTGATGTTTCTGTCATGCACCCCCATCTGGTGACCTGGCCCACAACCCAGGGCTGTGCCAGATTGGGAATCAAACCTGTGACCCTTGGGTTCACAGGCTGGTGCTCAGTCCATTGAGCCACACCCGCCAAGGCTGAATTTACATTTTTTTTTTTTTTTAAATATTTTATTTCATTATTTTTTTTAGAAAGAGGGGAAGGGAAAGAGGCAGAGAGGGAGAGAGACATCAATGTATGGTTGCTTTTCACCTGCCTCCAGCCGCAGACCTGACTGGAGACCTGGTTTGCAACCTGGTTATGTGCCCTGGCTGGGAAATCGATGAATTTACATATTTTTAAAGGCTGACTTACATGGTATTTGAATTTATATCTCAGTAAAACTTTTTTAAAAAGTCAAGTTGCAGCACAGAAATACAATGTGATAACGTTTTGGTAAAATTACACATGAATCCTTTTCTACCCCCCAAAAGATACTATTTCTCTACCTGTCGCTATATAAATGCATAGGCAGCACACCAAGTTAAAAACAGTAGAATGGGGGTGAGGACAACTTTAGCTTTATTAGTGTTCAGTAAATATTTTATAATGAGAATGGAATTTTTTTATTACTTTCATAAGTAGAAGTGTAATTTCAGAAGAGGAAAAGAATCAGTAGGCTGTAGCCACCTCAGTTTATTGCCTACTGACTTGGCCTTCCCTTTGCCTTCCCTGGAAGGATTCCGGAAGGCTGATGGAGCAACAGGGAGCCCTTCTGAAACGGCTGGCGGAGGCAGACTCCGAGAAAGCGGTACGTCAAGTGCTCCGTCTGCTCTCGTGGTCACGTTGATAAAGCTGCAGGTGCTGCCTGGAGGGGGCTGCACACCTGCTCTGACATTCCTCTGGGCCTTACTTTCACAGTCTATAAAATGGGCTGATGTCCCCTGTCCTACCTGCTCTGCTGGGCTTGTCTGGTTAAGCGGTTGGGAGCTTGAGCCACCCCAGCTGGACACCAGGCCCAGAGAGGGTGATGGTGACAACAGAGTTACGAATCATCACTTTGTCATCTGAATTTCCATATTTGTATGATGGATTAAAAGCCAGCAAAAAGACATGTTTCAATTAAGAAGGACGGCGGGGTGGAGGTGGGGATAGGGGGGAAAAAAGCCAGCAAAAGGTATAGACTTTGGACTCAACAATTACAATTCTAGGAATGCCTCCCGAGGGAGCATGTTCCAAAATTAACTCCATGGAACCCTACATTCCTCAAGATGTTAATGGGTACAAAAAAAGGGAGGAGTGAGTGGTCCATGGCCAGGTAATTTGGAGAAACTGCTGGCTGGCCTGAATGAAAAGTTCAACAGGTTTCTTAACACCGGGGCCTCTTGGAGCCTTTGGTGGGTTAGTGTCCAGCGTGCTTCCCGGGGTTCGGCCCTTGGCCCTCAGCACCTCGCTGACCTCAGAGGTTCAGTGCTCATGGCCACGCTGCCTGAACCTGCGTTCCCAGCTTCAGGAGCCTTGTCACGCTGTGATACATTGAAACGTGAAGCTGCTGTTTCAAAAGCCGGGGAAGATTTAGCCACAATATGGCAAGTGCTGGAGTGTAGGTTACAGAACAAAACAAGCACGGAAACTTTGTACTGTGCGTTGGGGATTGTAGGGGTTCCTTAGCGTGTTTTTGGGTTTTTCCGTGTTTCCACAATTAATGTTACCCTATTTTATTTTTTTTTAAGATTTTATTTTTAGAGAGAGAGGAAAGAGGGGAGGCAGAGAGGGAGAGAAACATCGTTGTGTGACATTGAGGTTGCCTCTTGCATACACCCAATCAAGTCCTGGCCTGCACCCTAGGCATGTGCCCTGACCAGAAATCCAATGGGTGACCTTTTGGTTCCCACCCCAGCGCTCAAGCCACTGAGCCACACCTGCCAGGGCAATGTGACCTGATTTTAAATGACAAAATATGTACGTTTATTGTCTTAAGTATTTAGTATATATATGTTAGGTGCTTCCCTCCAGGGTCTGTCCAACATGGGCCAATGTATTTGGCACCTTGGGCACTGGTGAGGAGGCCCTCACAAGAGTGCCTTGTGCCTCTCCTCTCTGGGCTGGGCCTCCTGCTTTCCCAGGGAGCTCATAATCGTGTGTTCTCTGCAGCGGCTGCTATTATTACTGCAAGATAAGGACAAGGAGTTAGAAGAGCTCCTCCAGGAAATCCAGTGTGAGAAGGTACTGTCCCCAGCAGTTGCTCCTTTGTACGGGTCGGTGGGGCTTCACGGGTGGAGCATGCTCTGGAATTGGAGACCTGGGTTCACATTCTGACCCTGTCACTTTGTCCATCTTTCTAAAGGCTCAAGCAAAGACAGCATCCGAGCTCTCTAAGTCCATGGAGACCATGCGTGGGCATTTGCAGGCACAGCTGCGGTGCAAAGAGGCAGAGAACAGCCGCCTGTGCATGCAGATCAAGGTGCCTGTGGGCCCCTTGGGTGGGGAAGGTGGGGGCAGGGGCCTGGCAGTCCAGAGGTGGTAGCCTGGCCAAGGCTGTCACACTCTGGAAGGCTTTATCCGGAAGGATTGTGGGGCAGCTGCTGCCAAAGCACTTTGCATCAGAAAGACTGGGACGTGGGCAAAAGCAGGCGACCTGGAGGTCGTGAGTGCCCTTCCCTACAGTGACTGGGTCAGGCCTCCTGTCCCCGAATCTGTCTCTTTATCCCTTACGCCCTCAGTTCTCCTAAGGCCCCTTGAGGAGGGGGTCTTGAACTGTGATTGCGTCTGTGAGCCAAGGGCCCTCTGAAGTCACAGCTCTGCTGAGTGACAGGGATATCTCTGACTTCTGTGCTGGGAGTGAGTTCACGGAAGGATTCCAGGAGAATTCTAACATTAAGACCTGATAGGTTCTGTGATCCTGAGAGGTGCTGTGGAGCAGCTTGGGAAGGGCCCTCATCTCTCTGGTCTGTGTTTGGGGAGCCCTAACCCCCCACACCGTTTATGACCTGTTCCTTCTCTTTCTTCCTCATTCTGTCATTTCACTGGTCCCTTTTTCTGTCTCTCCCCTCCTGGCTTTCCACCTGCCTTCCCCTGGCCCTTCTTGTCTCTCTCCCTCACTCCATTCTTCTCCCACTATCTGCTCCCTGGCTGTTTGCCCCCAGAACCTGGAGCGCAGCGGGAACCAACACAAGGCGGAAGTGGAGGCCATCATGGAGCAGCTGAAGGAATTGAAGCAAAAGGGAGACCGAGACAAAGAGTCCTTGAAGAAGGCCATCCGAGCCCAGAAGGAGCGAGCTGAGAAGAGCGAGGAGTACGCTGAACAGCTGCACGTGCAACTTGCTGACAAGGTAGCAGCCTTGGGTCGCTCGACGGTGGGGGCGGGGTGGGGAGATGGGTGGCTGAGTGCAGGTGGTGTGGGCAGGTGGAGGTCAAACAATCTGGACACAGGTGGCCGGGTGGGTAAGTGGAGGGAAAATGGCAGTGGAGAGGGCGAAAGCTGGTAGGATGGGCAGAGGGGGGAGGATGTGGGGGTTAACCGTGTAAAAGGATGATGATGGGGTTGGGTGGCTGGCTGGAGATGACCGGAGGGTTTGCAGACAGTTTACTCCCAGCAGTGTCGTAGGTAGGAATGGTGGTTAAGGAAGGATTCGCAAGCAGAGTGCCTGGCCTCCCACTGTCACTCCCGGTGCTGTCTGGAGAGGGACCGCAGGAATGAGGGGGCAGGGGGATGCCCAGGGTGACCCAGTGGTCTCACACCAGGCTGACAGGCCCTGTCATGCTGTGTTCCCAGGATCTCTATGTTGCTGAAGCTTTATCCACCCTGGAATCATGGAGGAGCCGCTACAACCAAGTTGTGAAAGACAAGGGGGACCTCGAGCTGGAAATTATTGTCCTGAACGAGTACGTGTGTGTTGGGAGAGGGCGCGTGGCCCGACGGAGGGGAAGTGGGTGTGCAGGTGGGGGGAGCCTGGAGACCTGAGCCAGGTCACATCACTCACAGGGCTGCTATTTGGTCCGCTCCAGCCTGAGATGTAGCAGCCCTGAGGCGGGCTTTGGTTGGACCCCAGGTCCTGGCTCCAGCCCCAGTCCTGGGGTCCTAGGCCCAGCAGTTAAATGGAAGGAGAGGCCAGGCGTTGCTGGTCACGGAGACTTGGGCCTGACTCCAGCTCCTGGGCCTTATCTGGGTCTGAATCTGCACAGCCCAGGAGGTGGGCGCAGGACCACCCGTCACCTCATTCCTGTTCTTGTGGGCGCAGGACCACCCGTCACCTCATTCCTGTTCTTAGGAGATAGGATGGCTGGTGATATTTGTGTCTCTGCTACCTTGCCAGCCAATCATTAGGTCAGAGGAATGGCCTAGGAGTAGGGTACAAACGTGGCCTCACTGTACTCTACAGTGACCATTCAAACATTCTCAGTGTCAGCTATACTCATGTGTTCCCATTTAAAAATATATACTGAGCACCAGCTATATACCAGGCTCTGTGCTGGCCTGTAGGGTTACAGCAATAAAAGTGAAATTATATATATACATACATACATATACACACATACACACACATACACACATATATATACGCACATGCATATATATATATATATATATATATATATATATATATATATAGCATTCTCTGCCTTCATGGTAACACAGTCAAGTAGAGGAGATGGGACTGCAGAGACCTGGATTCCCAGGCTAAGGACAGGTCACAGGGGACTACCTTAGTCTCCAGGTCAGGAAAGTTCCCTCCCTGAGGAATGATATTTTGCTGTATTCAACTTGATTTAGCAAACAGTATCCTGAGAACCTGCTATGTGCCGGGCCCTGTGCTGAGTGCTACTCTCGGAAAGTTCTGTGTCTCATGGGAGAAAACAGACCGTTAAGATAGAGGGTATATGGTACAGACGAGGGGATTAGGGGAGAGGGATGCTGAGGAAGGAAGCCTGAACAGGGTTTTTAAGGGTGAGTAGGACTTCGCCAGGTAAAGCAGCCTGATGTGTTTGCTTGGGCATAGTCAATGCTCAGGAATACCCGATGACTGAGCTGTATTGATCGATACTGAGAACACACCGTATGGGAAGGTCCTGCCCTGGGTCTGTGGTCGGGATAGATGAGGAGCACCTATGAGCGCCAGCACTCCTCTTGCTCCTGGGTGATGTCCCTGCTCAGGGCGGGAAGGGAAGGAGATGGGCAGAGGGCAGGGGGCAGCCTGCTGCTGAGTTACCTTCTTTGCGATGCCCACCCGAGCTAGGTGAGTGCTCCCCACTCGAACAAGCCAATCAACACCTGGGAGACACCAAACCCCAGTGTGAGATGTCCCCGAGGGAGAGGCATGCCTGGGGCATGGTGTCCCCGGCCACTGGGCGAGGAGTTCTGTCCTAACTTGTGGGTCTGATCGGCTGAGAGATCCAGGAGTGCTGCAGGGATCCGGGAACAGTTGGCTCTTTAGTCCTTGTCTTCGGGGAGTGGCGGAGCTTCGTGGGAGGGTTGGAATGGAGGAGGCTTTTAGAGGGGTTGGTGTGGGTGACAGATCTCAACAGTTACTAGCAGAGGTGGGGTACACGGGAATGCACAAGAAGCAATGGCAGGACGGCACAGCTGCTTCTTAGGCAGGCGGCTGAGGGCAGGCAGAGGGCCAAGAGGTGGGACATGACCCCACTCCACACAAAGACCTGGGCTCCTCAACACCTGCGTAATCAGTTCTCCCTGTCTGCTTTTGCTTTTGTCGCCTTCAGCCGAGTGACAGATCTCGTAAACCAACAGCAAACCTTGGAGGAGAAGATGCGGGAAGACCGAGACAGCCTGGTGGAGAGACTGCACCGGCAGACTGCCGAGTATTCCGCATTCAAACTAGAGAATGAGAGGCTGAAGGTTGGTAGTGAGAGCCAGGGCTGCGGCAGGTAGCGGGGTGGCAAGGAGGCCGGTGGCTGGGCATTTGTGGTTGGGCCCAGAGGCGACCGTGGGGATCTTCAGAGAGCCTGGAGGGAGCAGCGAGATTAAGAAGCTCTGGAGCCAGAAAGGCCTGATTCAAGGCCTACCTCTGCCTCTCACCAGCTGCAAGACCTGAGTAGACATCTCACCCTGGTTGCTGCTGCTTCCCTAGCGGAAGGCGGGGAAGTCCTTGTGAGATGGCGGCGATGCACGTGACGTGCCTAACATGACACACTCAGCCGTGCATGTGCGATAGACCTGACTTCGAGGTTTGCCTTGACTCTTCCAGGGAACTGCTGGGCCTCGTCACATGAACTGATCCTCCCTTTAACCTCCAATGATGGGATTATTATCTATAGAATAAGGAAACTCAGGCTTAGAGAAAGGTCAAGTTTTTTGCCAAGATTTTGCCTTTGGAAGTTTCGGGGTTGGGATTTGAACTTGAGTCAGAGTCTAGAGCTTTAGCTCATAACCACTCGCTCTACACCCTCTAGTGTGCCAGGGGTGAGGGGCCCCTGGACAAGAGGTTGATGTTCAGAGCCAGGTTTGGTCTTGGTTTTCAATTGATCTGAGCAGTAACATTTAGGGTTTTTTTCTTTAATGTCTTAATATCTTAATTGTTTATTTTATAAGAGAAACTATTCCTTATCTCAAATATTCATGTTTCATAGTTCAGGAATACAGGTCAGTGACAAACTTCCATAGAATTCAACTCAAAGGAATTCTTTACATTCCAAAGTCACTTTGCACCCTGGCTGGTAGCTCAGTATGTTGGCACCAGCCTGCAAAGGTCGCTGGTTCAATTCCCAGTCAGGGCACATAAACAGGTTGCAAGCCAGGTCTGTAGCCGGAAGCAGGTGAAAGGCAACGCTACATTGATCTTTCTCTCCCTTTCTTCCTCCCTCCCTGCTCTTCTAAAAATAATGAATAAAGTCTTAAAAACAAAAAGAAAACCAAAATCACTTTGCACGCTGAAAGGTACCAGCCTTCCTCATCTTCTCAAAATCTTGCATGGAACCCTGATTTCTGTAGAAATCTACATATGCCTTCTTCCTTTGCTCAGCCACACCAATCCAATAGGGGACCCCAACCCCCAGGGATACAGGGACAGCCCTGGCAACACAAAATTGCAGGCACTTGGCCAGCAGCTGCTCATCTGAAGTTTAGTCAAAGCTCTGGAAGACATGGTAGTTGTAGTCTCCTCAATACCACCATTCTTCCTGATGGAGACATGGATGACTAGGCTTATTTTTTTATTATTGAACTTAGTGACTAGCTTTTACTTGGTCTTATGTTTGTTAGTTACCCATGTGGTGTGTGGCAGTTTATTCATCTGAGTGCAGTTCAGCATTACCACACTATAATGTATTCTACTGGGGATGGACATCTGGGTTATAGAACATTTTTGTACGTCTTTTGGTTTTATTCCTTGAAGTAGAATTGCCAGGTCATCTGGTGGTGTGCTTATAAGTGCGGCTCTGGGCTCTGGTAGATGACACCATTCAATAAAGTACTTGTCCAAAGTTCCACCCCCGTCATCAGGGGCACGTGAGAGTTACCAGTTGCTCCCTGTCTCCTCGTCGACACTTGGTACTGTTGGTCCTTTTCATTTTAGCCATTGTGGTAGGAGTGTATTGTAACTGCTTTGTGGTGCAGGTGCTGCGGTGCAAATTAAAAGACGGCCTTCTAGTCAAACACTTCGTTGGGTTATAGGATGATGCGTGTCTGTGTGGTGGAAAGCAATGTGGGTATTCAATGATGTATGCAGAAGTGTTATTCTTTTAGATATTATAATTATAAAGGTAAAATCTGCTCATAGTAAAAAGACATTACAGAAACGTGATGTAGAAGTGAGGATCTCTGTCAGCTGTGGATGTATATTTTTCCAGTCTCATACATACCCATTTATCCATCATCCTGCATCTTGCTTTCCTCATTTGACAATAATGCATGTTTTTAGGTCAGTTGTTTTTTTTGTTTTTTAAGATTTTATTATTTCGAGAGAGAGAGGAAGAGAAAGAGGCAGAGAGGAAGAGACACATCAGTGTATGGTTGCCTTTCACCTGCCTCCAGCTACAGACCTGGCTGGAAACCTGGCTTGCAACCAAATTTCCCTGGGCTGGGAATCGAACCAGCAACCTTTGGGTTCGCAGGCTGGTGCCTTTTCCACTGTGCTACCAACCAGGGCCTGCCTTTTTTTTTTTCATCATTTTTTTAGAGGAGAAGGAAGAGAGGCAGAGAGGGAGAGAGACATCAATGTATGGTTTGCCTTTCACTTGCCTCCAGTTACGGACTTGGCTGGAGACCTGGTTTGCAACCTGGTTACATACTTTGGCTGGGAATCGAACCAGTGATCTTTGGGTTTTCAGGCTGGCACCTTATCAACTGTGCTACTAGCCAATACAATAAGCTATATCTCTTAATGTATTGAGATAACATGATTTTGTCCCATCTGCTAAGGTGAGCATTTGGGTTGTAGGAGGACATTTACAGACCTCAGAAGTAGTTCCTAACATAACTGTTAGAAAAGTATGTTGCAAAGCAGAGTGTGTTAATCACCCCATTCTTGCTGAAGAGCAAAACCACTACAGAACTGTTACTGTGTAGCTACACACCAGGGTGTTAGATATCCTGATTCATTTTTATTGGCCTTATCTCCATTTTCTTGACTTTATTGTTGCTTCTGTTGAGAACAAGAAAGCACATGTCCCTTATTTCTATCTCTGTTTGCTTAAATTAGTCATTTTAGGGGTCTCACCCTGGTGCCTGAGGAAATCACTGGTGTGGGTTAGACTAGGGTGCCTTTGCTGGCCCCTGGAGTAGGAACTGAGGGCGGGGAGATGACCTGCCCTGGTGCCTTGCTGCTTACTCACGGGCCGCCTCTTCTAGGCTAGTTTCGCTCCGATGGAGGACAGACTCAATCAGGCGCACCTCGAGGTCCAGCAGCTGAAGGCATCGGTTAAGAATTATGAAGGCATGATTGACAACTATAAGAGTCAGGTAGGCCTCTCAGGCACCCCTGCCCTGCCAGGGCCTCTCAGCTGGCCTCTCCTGGGAAAGGCTGGGTGCAGAAGGCATTTTTCACCAAAAGATTGGCTCTGCCCAAGACAGCCAGGTGCCTTGTTGATCCCCAGGTAATGAAGACCAGGTTGGAGGCTGATGAAGTGGCCGCCCAGCTGGAGCGCTGTGACAAAGAGAACAAGATGCTTAAAGATGAGATGAACAAAGAGATTGAAGCGGTACCACTCCCCTTCCTTGCTTCCCAATTCCGTGTCCGTCAGTCTGTCCCTCTCATTTGCCTTTACCCTCCTGGGTGGACAACAAAAATGAACACATTTTCTTACTACTGGGCGGCTCCCCTTCTCTAGAGGTCTCTTTCTTCTTATCTCCTTCTGCTTTCACTTCTTTACCTCCTCCTCCTTCCTGGGGTTTTTTCCTCCAATTTTCTTAAAATTTTTCTCCTCCTTAGAGCACCTAAGTGGATTCAAATTCACAGATATGACATGTCTTAGGCATGCCTAGTTTGTTCCATTTGGTGTTTTTATTTTGTGCCACCAAAAAATGTGCCTCTCATCCTGTTCTCCAAAGAGCCTTATTCTAGAGATGGCTTGGTTGTCTAGAAGCGGAGGGAACCATCTAAATAGTAACCCCAGGGGCTCTGATTCCAGCTCAGCCATTGACTTGTTGCATAACCTTGGGCAAGTCACTGTCCCTCACTAGTCTCCTTGTTAATTATAAGGTGTGTGTGGGGCGGGGAACAAAGACCAGATAGCTCCCTCTGACCTATGGCATTGTCATTGCCTTTCTAGGGGACTGGGAGTTAGACCAGACTTAAGTCTTCCACTCTAGCTACTTGATCTTGGGTAAAGGAGCCTTTAATCCTCAGTGTCCTTATGTGGGGAAAATAGCACCTACTTTACAGGTTGTTGGATGAATTAAATGAGTAATTCAAAGAGCCCGGAGCACAATACCTGGGGCCTGGTAGTGTTATCTGATAACTAAAGGAGAGGCACCTGAGTGTGCTCCCCAGCGGACTGCTGGACATCCTCAGTAGCAGGAGGGCAAGCTACACTTTTACCTGTGGGTCTTGCAGGATCCTCCTCTGGGGACTGAGGGCAGCCCCACCCTAACTGTCTCGCCCCTTCCCAATGGTGGGCATTTCCTCCCCCACTGCAGGCTCGTAGGCAGTTCCAATCCCAGCTGGCTGACCTGCAGCAGCTGCCCGACATCCTCAAGATCACGGAGGCTAAGCTGGCAGAGTGCCAAGACCAGCTGCAGGGCTACGAGAGGAAAAACATCGACCTCACCGCCATCATATCAGATCTGCGCAGCCGGGTAAGGGACTGGCAGAAGGGGTCTCATGACCTGGTCCGAGGAGGGGCCCGCTTACCAAGATGAGCTGCACGGCTCCCCCTGAGGGAGGACTACTTCCTTTTTCTTGGCTGCCGGTTCTGAAAGGAGTGAGCTATCATCAGCGCTGTGAAATAAAAGTCTGGTGTGCCAAATGCCTCGTGTTTGCACGGAGTGATTATAGTTATAGCAACCGTCACTCACTCATCGGAGCGGCTGGGCCCTTCTGCCGTCCCCGTGTCTCCCCCCAGTGCTCCATCAGTCTCGGCCCACCCTGCTCCCGTGGCCACAACCACACACCTGCAGGCACCGGGCCGTAGGTGTTCCTTCTTCTCACTGTTCAGTTGTTTTAGCTGCCTTCCCTAGTCAACAGATCCGTTGCCTGAGATCCTGCCCTGAGAGAGGGCCCTCTCTGTCTCTCTGAAGCGGTCTGCCTCCTGGTTACTGGAACCATGCCTGCAATGCCTAGGAGATACATGGTTCTCACGTGCAAAGTGACTTTGGGCAAGGCCCTTCCTTCCCTCGACCTGCTTCCTTGTAATAATGGTAAAAGTAGACCACTTCGAAGCCCACGCGCTGTGCTCCACATTCTCTCATTTAATTCTCCCAGGAACTTTGCGAGGTGTATTATTTCCCCATTTTACAGAAGGGAGAAGCAGCTCCTGGGTCACCGAGCTGATACTTAGTCTACAAGGACCGGAACCCAGCCAGCGGTCTGGTTCCCAAGCCCCTGTTCGCAGTACTCCAGTTTCCTTTCCACTCGTGAACCTGAGCATTCTCAGGGCCCAGACATCTGAGGCTTTTGCATGAAGCATCCCTCTAGATAACTCCTCAAACTTGCCAGCTTGAAAGAATTGATAGCTTTCCTGTTGCCTCACCTCCCCTTGTCCCAGTTAGGGGAAGAATGAAACCACCAGGACCGACAAAATCATGGGCACAAAGCTCCCTGGTGTGTCGCGAGGGCCTGCCAGCTGCCTCCATCTCCTCATGCCTGCCCCACTGAGTGGCCTCTCCTGATCAAGAAAGCGTCATCACGGTTCTTCATGATCAAACCTGGCATCTCTCAGGGCGGGAAAGCCTACAGTGTTAGGGGCTGGGCCTAACCTTTTCCTGCTCTCTCCTCCAGGTTGTGCAGTAGGGCTGAGATGCCTGCGGAGGGCAGTACACCTCGTTCCTGGGTGTGGATCATAGGTCAACGGAGAAGGGAGGCCCATGGCGGCGAGTTCTTTCGTAAACCAGTCTGTGTTCCTGTCATTTTAGATCGAACATCAGGGGGACAAGCTGGAGATGGCGAGAGAGAAACACCAGGCTTCCCAGAAGGAAAATAAACAGCTGAGTCTGAAGGTGGATGAACTGGAGAGGTTAGAGGCACCTGGTCCCATCTCTGTCCTCTTCCTAGGACCTGAGACTTGCGGCCACTTAGCTGCTTTGGGCTTAGTGCTCGGAAGTGTTTTTAGGGACTTGAGGCCCTGGAAGGTACTGGGCAGACCACTGAGGAAAAGCTGCATCCAACATAGTGGTAAGAATTGTGGGAGAAAGGAAGGTGGTCTCCAGCCAGCGGGGAGGCTCCAGAACAGTGTGATCGACATCCAGGCCACCCGTAGGCACCACCTACGGGGCACACTTTGACCAAGCAGGGCCTGTCTGCTGCACTGAGAGCATTTCCTCTTCGTTCCGCTCTCTGTTCCTAATCATCCTTCCCCAAAACCGTCCTGTTATTTAAAGACTATTGGAGGCAGTCGGAGGTGAAGGCTACACCTTTAGGAATCAGAAGCCCTGGCCTTGGGTCCCATTATTTTATCCTTTGGAATCTCTGATCACTTATCTTGAGAAAGGGATCAAGGCAGGGGAAATAGCGTAGCTCATGGGGTTATTGTGAGTCTTCAGTGAGATCGTCTTTGAAGGGTTTAGCATGTTACCTGGCATGTGAATATGCAGTGTGTAGTTGGTGTCATCCCAATTTAAATGTGAGGAAACAGAGCTCCGGGAGAGGTTCCACGCTTGGTACCTGGCACAGCTGCAACTTAGCCCCCTGACTGTCTTCCTCCAGAGCTTCTGGGAACTGTAGAATCAGGGCGAGAGCCTTTGTTGGCCAGGTGGAAGGTCAGAGGTCCTAGGCTGTGAGTGCGTACACAGCCTACAGGCGGTCCTTGGGCTCCACCTCTGCTCTGCCCTGTTGGCCTTGAACCTGCAGCTGGATTCAGCAGGACTCTGAGCTCCTAAAATCGGAGCATGTTCCAGAAGCACAGTGGGGCCTGTGCTTGCACATTGGGGTGGTCACCGCTGTCCTGTGGCTGGTCACACAAGACGCTCAGTGGTCCTGCTGAAGTCGCTTTGCTGAAGGAGGCAGCTGTGAACAGAAGTTGTTGAGGCCATGAGCTTTGGCAACAGGCCTGTCAGCTGTGCTGACGTTGCACTTGGCGTCTCAAGGCTGAATTTCTTCATCTGTAAAGGGGGATAATAAGGGAACCACTTTTCTGAGCTGCCTGTGGCTGCATCACACGTGATGATGTGCTCGCATAGTGCAGCCTGAGGTCAGTCTATGCCTCCTCCTCCTGCTCTTCATCCAGTTCTCCCACCAGCAGCTCCAGTCGCAGTTCCTAGCCACCTGGCTCAGCAGCAGATTTCTCTGGTTTATTCCTGTGACTCCACAGACTCCCTGTGTGAGGCGAGCCCTGGCTCAGGGGTGCTGGCTGCCCCCTGGCCGGGTGGAGCAGGACAGGTATGGGGAGGGGCAGGATCTGATTGAGTGCTTTCACCTAGGAAACTGGAGGCCACCAGTGCCCAGAATATCGAGTTCCTACAGGTGATTGCCAAGCGGGAGGAGGCAATCCACCAGTCCCAGCTACGGCTGGAGGAGAAAACACGAGAGTGTGGGGCCCTGGCACGGCAGCTGGAGAGCGCCATTGAAGATGCTAGGAGGCAGGTCAGTCTCGCTGCCATCCCTAACTAGCTCCGTGACCTTAAGCAAATCTCCTGACCTCCCTGAGCCTATTTTCCCACACCTGCCTCGTGAGTTCACTGTACAGATCAAATGAGCAAAGGGCTTGGCACCTGACTCATAATCGCTCATTTCATTACTGCCTTCCCAGGCCTCAGACAGGTTCACCACGTCTTAGGGGTGACTCGTGGGCTGTTGAGAGAGGGCTGGTGAGGATGGTTGCTGAGGTTGTCCCCATAGTAAGCACCCACTGTGAGGCTCCAAAGGACACTCATGGTGATGTGCAGGTGTGGTCCTTGAGATCTTGCAATGGGGTGGCCCAGCCTCCCTGTCACATGTTCACCTCTATTTCTTCTGGGCAGGTGGAGCAAACCAAGGAGCATGCAGCTTCCAAGGAGCGAGCAGCCCAGAACAAAATCCTGGACTTGGAGACCCAGCTAAGCAGGACCAAAACTGAGCTCAGCCAGCTTCGACGGAGCCGTGATGATGTGAGTCGGGGGCAGGGAGGGGGGGGCAATGGTGGTAAGAAGGGATCAGGTCAAGATTGTGGCTTCCCAGGGCTTGCAGGGCAAGGTGTTTTGTTGTTTGATGAACATGACATGGCTGAAATTTTCTCTAATCATTTTCTCATCCCTGAAGAATATCCCAGGAAGATTCTTTTTTTTTTTTTTTTTTTTTAAATTATTAACAACTTTGTTATATATATATACCACGCAATTCACTCATTTAAATTGTATAGCATCGTGGTTTTTAATATATTCAGAGTTGTGCAATCATCATGTCAATCTAAGTTTAGGAGATTTTCAGAAGGAGACCCTATACCCATTAGAAGTCACTCCCCATTCCCCTCCCTGCCAGCCCCGGGCAACCACTAATAAAGCCTCTGTGTCACCGTGGCCTTGTCTGTCCTGGGCATTTCACACACTTGACCCATGCTCTGCTTCTCCTCCTAGGCTGACCGCCGATACCAGAGCCGCCTGCAGGACCTGAAGGATCGCCTGGAGCAGTCGGAAAGCACCAACCGCAGCATGCAGAACTACGTCCAGTTCCTCAAGTCATCCTATGCCAACGTGTTCGGGGACAGCCCTTACGCTACCTACCTGACCAGCTCCCCCATCCGCTCCAGGTCTCCTCCTGCCTGAGACCGAGTGTCTTGGGCCAGGAGCCTGGATAGATGCCATGGGAACTGATGAGTTGCCAAGCCTTATGTGGAAAACCTGTTGGTTTTCCTCTCTCCCCCAGTGATGAAGTATGTTCAGGATCTTATCCTCAGCTACTGGCTCCATGAAAGTCCCTGATGCAGCAGGGGATGAAGAAGCAGAAAGCACTAAGTCTCCCCTCTCTGCTGGAGTTGCCTGGTGGAAGTTTTTAATTACCTTGCCAGGCCTCACTTGTAAACCCACTACTGTAAGGGAACCAGATTTTAACTCAGTACTTTTCTTATTCCTTTCCAGAGAGAATGTTTGGACTGGACCTTTTCCTCCAGTCCTGTTAGAGCCCTCTTTCTAGAAATATCTGAAGTATTATTCTAGGACCTTACCCAGCAGGAGCTGTGGAGGACCTTGCCACCTCTCCCAGGCTGAAGCACGCCCACTTTCCCTTTTCCCTGTGTCATGGGTGCAGTGTTTTCCCCAAGCCCCGTGGGAACCTCTCACACCCGAGTTTCCTTGCGGCCACTTGCTCCCACACACTTCACAGTAGACACTCAAGGGCTGCAGCCTGGCTGGCCCTTTAAAAGTGGAATCCCAAGATCATTGAGTTGTTTCTCTTTGCCAGGTTTGTATCTTAGGAATGCATTAATTTTTGAAATATTTGTGTTGTTTTACAAAGAGCTTTTATAATCAATATTTAAGACTCCACAGATGACTCTTTTCCCTCACCCCCACCCCTCTTCTAAAAAATGATGAAGTAAAATGCTGCAAGGGAGCCACTAAATATTTCTAAAGCACTTGGTGCACGGAACTGTAGGCAATTTCACTTCATTCTGGCCCAGATAGTTTCTTCTTTGTGTACTTCCTGAGAAGGCTGGCGGCATTGCTCATTGTGGGGAGGGGTAGGTGGCAGATCCCTTTAGCTGTTAGGAAGATGAGATGTGTATTATTACTATTTTTCAAATGTTAATTGGTTTCTAAATGATATATTGGCTGTTTTGGTTCTCTTTCCATTTTTCTGTATTTAAAAGAACAAGAAAAACATTTTTTTCCATTGGTTGTCGAGTGATCTTTAATTGAAATATTTTCCTTTGTAGTTCATTAGCTGGGCATTGTACTGCACCGCTGCCGATTCATCTAAGATGTCATGAGGGTGGTGGCCATCAACATCAGCCTGCATCCTGGGCAGTCCCCAGACTGAGCAGTCCCCAGGATTCCTTTAATGGTTCCAAGGAGTTTTTGTTGTTGTTGTTGCTTTTCGTTTTTGTTTTTTTTTTAAAAGATTTTATTATTTTTAGAGGGAAGGGGAGGGGGAGGGGCAGACAGGGAGAGAGACATCAATGTATGGTTGCCTTTCACCTGCTTACAGCTACAGACCTGGCTGGAGACCTGGCTTGCAACCTCGTTATGTGCCCTGGCTGGGGATCGAACCAGCGACCTTTGGTTTGCAGGCAGGTGCCTATCCACTGAGCCACCAGCCAGGGCTTCAAAGAGTTCTTTAGCTCAAGATCAGTTCTGCATCTGCCAGGCAATGTTGATGCTTTCTTCAAAAGTGCTATTTCCATTGTGCTTAATGTTTGTTTTCTTTTGTTTTTGCTTCTTTCTGTTTTGTGGGGGTTCTGTGAGGGCTTTGATAATCATGGCAGAGGCAGGAGGCACCACGTCTGTCTGGGCCTGTCTATTCTCAATGGTTGGTTTCACTGTAACCCTCAGACCCTTCCAATCACTGGTTGCTTTGGTAATGTCAGGCCCAGGGGACTGATGTTGGTGGCCAGGGCAGACATAGCACCAACTTCCTCATGGGTGCACCGGTACGACTTTGATCTCATTGGGGTTGAACTTGGGCGGCATGGTGGAAGCAGCTGGTGTCACATGAACCTGGATTCAGGACCAATGAAGAAAGTTGCACCTCAGCCTCCTCTGAGCAGAAAGCCAAAAGCAACAAATTCAAGAAAAGAGAAGAAATTTGGAACTGTGCTGAACCCTGACCTTTTCATTCTCCCTGGTATTGGTCTTCTGGGTGATTCAGCCATGCTACCCAAGTCCAAACCTGCAGAGAATTCCCCTATGTCCTCAAGGGCACTGGGTCCCACCCAGGCGTGTGGATTTCATGACAAGAATACTCCCCCACCCAATTTTTTTGGTGACATTTGTAGTTTCCAACTGTTGATTTTGCCAAGGAAGTTCTAAGAAAACAACTACAAGCTACCACTGTCACAAAGCCAAGCCTGTTTCCAAACCCTTGAGAGAAACAGACCAGAACTTAATAATATATGAAAGGTTTTCCCAAGAAAGGACACTTGGCAAGCTTACACCAATGTGCATAGCTATTTATACAATTCATTGTCATCAAACTAATGAACACCTCAGTGCAAGACACTGAACAATATTTATATTGCTTCAAACTGCAGAGACAAGCCTTTCTACCTCACACTGACCCCATAAAACAGGCAAAAGAAGAGTCAAGCCCTCGCCCAGGAGCTCCAATAGAGCACTGTCCTGATAGACCAAAGTTGTGGGTTGCAAGTCAGGGCACATGCAAGAATCAACCAATGGTTGCATAAGTATTGAGAAAGTGGAACAACAAATTTATGTTTTTGTCTTTAAAATCAATAAAAAACATTTTTAAAGATTTTACTCATTGCCCTGGCTGGTGGCACAGTGGATAAAGTGCTGGCCTACAAACCCAAAGGTTGCTGGTTTGATTGCCAGCCAGGGCACATAACCAGGTTGCAAGTCAGGTCTCCAGCCAGGTCCATAGCTGGAGGTAGATGAGAGGCAATCATACATTGATGTCTGTTTCCTTCTCTGCCTCTCTCCCTACCCCTCTCTCTAAAAATAATAAAAATAATCTTAAAAAATATATTTACTCTATTTTTAGAGAGACAGGCAAGGAGGGAGGAAGAAAGGGAGAGAAGCATCAATGTATGGTTGCTTTTCACCTGCCTCCAGCTATGGAGCTGGCTGGAGACCTGGCTTGCAACCTGGTTATGTGACCTGACGGGGAATCGAACCAGCGACCTTTGGGTTCGAAGGCCAGTGCCAATCCACTGAGCCACACCAGGTAGGGCTTAAAATTTTTTATTTTTGCTAATCTAATAGGTAAGCATAAGGTCTTGGTTAATTTATTTGGAAAAAACATCAAAAGTTTGCTAATTAGCCCAGGCTGGTGGCACAGTGGATAAGGCACCAGCCTGTGAACCCAAAGGTCGCTGGTTCGATTCCCAGGCAGGGGACATAACCAGGTTGCAAGCCAGGTCCGTAGCTGGAGGCAGGTGAAAGGCAACCATATACATTGATGTTTCTTTCCCTTTCTTTCTCCCTCCCTTCCCCTCTCTCTGAAAATTATAAATAAAATCTTTTAAAAAAAAGTTTGCTAATTAAAGCTTGCTCTGGCTAAGGGTGAACCACATTTAATTTTTTGAACTATAATTCACATACAAAATTCACCTTTTTCACCTAAATTTCAAGGATAGAAATTTAGTGTTTAATGTATTCACAGAATTATGCAATAATCACCATTATCTAATTTTACATTTTATTCACCCCAAAGAGAAACATTTTTTAAAAAGACTTTATTTTTAGAGGGGAAGGGAAGGAGAGAGGGAGAGAAACATGAACGTGTGCCTGACTTTCACAAGCCCTCAACTGGGGACCTGGCCCGCAACCCAGGCCTGTGCCCTGACTGGGTGGGAATCCAAGCAGAGACCCTTTGGCTCCCAGGCCGGCACTCAATCCACTGAACCACACCAGCCACTTATTCTTTAGTAGCCACTCCATTCCCCTGGACTCCGCCCCTAGCAACCACTAATAAAGTCTAAATATCTACGAATTTGTCATTCTGGACATTTCACATAAATGGAATTATACAATATATTAAACTTTTGTGGCTGGGTTCTTAGCATCTTGTTCTCAAGGTTCATCCCTGTTGTAGCAGGTATTTCTACTTCGTTTTCATGACATACCGCGTTTCATTTACCGCATTTTATTTATCAGTTGATGTGCGTCTGGGTTTCCACTTTTTGGCTCTCCCAAGTACTGCTACCAGGGGTATTCAACAAGCTTAGGTAGGGACGCGTATTTAATCCCTCTTGGGGGTGTGCATTTACCTAGGAGACTCACAGATCCAATGGGAACCCATTTTTGAAGAACTGCCGGACTGTCTTCCACAGCAGCTGCCCCATTGTACAGCCCCACCAGCAGCTGGGGGATGGTTCCAAGGTCTTCACAGGCGCATCAACGCTGTACATCCCACTTTCTGCCACGAGGAGGACTCAGGCTCCAGAAGCGCGAGGTTCCCAGGCTCTCCGCCGGGCCAATCCTCCGGCCCGAGCCCTGCGCGCAGGCGCACTTCCGGTCTCCTCCACACCGGAAGTGGGGCGTGCAAGCTTCCGGACGCGGGGTTGCAGTGTGTAACCCAGTGCGCGCACCGGAAGCGGAAGCGGGGCCTCCTCTGCTGGCGGCTGATTCGAGGACTTGCTTTTTCATAAGCGGCACTTTGACAGAGCTGCCCTCACGGGTGTCATGCTGTCCGAGGGTCGCTGCTGGGAGACCTTGCAGGCGCTGCGCAGTTCCGACAAAGGTCGCCTCTGCTACCACCGCGACTGGCTACTGCGGGGCGAGGTGAGCAATTGGGTCCTCAGGGGACTGTGACCCTTCAGGCCGCTGCGCCGGGGACCCGAGCGTCCTGACAGCCCGCGTTTGTTAATTTGCGTGTGTGCATCATCCTGCCCTAGGGTTTCTGCCACCTCCGGCCTAGGCTAGTTGTTGGGAGAGCTCCCCTTACTTCGGAGCTCTTCTTTCTGGAGGCTTGATTTCTAGCCCCGGTCGGAGTGGGCGCCCCCGCCGTGCCGAAGCAGCCCTGGCTTCCCTCTCGCGGTCACTTCATTTCCTGCGCAGGACAATGCTAGGAGATCCAAATTGAGCGGTGAACGATTAATATAACCTGTTGCTGCAAGTGGAAAAATAGTCTAGAACTTTGGATGACCTTGGTTGGACCTGTACAGTTGAATGCGGGCATGATCACTGTATTTGCAAAGCCTTGTACTGTACGAGATCTCCGGGTTGGAGGGGGAGCGGAGTCTGTAAAATCAGTTAAGGTATAGCTGCTGGTATATTGCTGGTAATCTAGCCACTGGCCTGTCTCTCCAGATTATTACGTTAATCAATTCTAAAGCATTTCCGTCTCTTGTATCTTTGACAGTTTCAAAGAATACATACCTTCCATTCTATAGCATGATTCCAGCATGGATCTGTGGTGTATACTCAAGGTTATGCATTCTTATCAGGAATCGCAACATAAATGATGCATCAGGAAGCGCATAGATGCATCAGCCCATCGCAGGACCTCTGGTGACACAAACCTTGATCCCCTGGTCCCATTGGTGGTATCTGCTAGATATCACCACTTAAAATTCATCATTTTTTCCCCTTTTAATTAATTAGTATTGTGTGGGGATGTATTCCACCAATGGGTGTCCTTTTTCTTATCAGAACTCCATCCTGTAGCATTCATTACTGCCTGAATCAGTCACTTCTGTGATGTAGCCAAATGGTGTTTTTTTGTGTCCACTATTCCTTCTACATTTGTTCATTGGCATGCTCCCATAAGGGAGGGCTTTCTTTTCTCCTTTGCTTAATTGTATCAGTGTGGACTCATGGGATTCTTATTCATTGAGTTGTAATCCACCCCTTGGAAAGTTATGTGTGTGTATGTTCAATTAGTGGGAACTATGTCTTCGGCATAAACTTCTAGAAGTGAGCTTGCTGGGTCAAAAAGTAAACATAGCTGTAGTTTTGTTATATATTGCTAAATTTCCCCCCAAAGTGGGTGTATCAGTTTGCCCTCCAATCAGCAATGCATTTGCCCACAGGCTTGTCAACAGAGTATATTATTATACTTTTTTTTTTTTTTTTGCTTGCTTGTCTAACAGGTAAGCATAAGGTCTTGGTGTAATTTGTTTACTTATCCTTACCCAAGGGTATCCTTACTGATTTTTTTGAGTGAGGGACAAAGAGAGAGAGAGAAACATCCATGTGAGAGAAAAACATCAATTGCTCGCCTCTTATATGGGCCCAGACCAGGGATGATCCCTTAACCCAGGCATGTGCCCTGAGCAGGAATCGAATTCATGACCTTTTGGTTTACGGGATGAGGCTCCAACCGAGTGACGCTGGCCAAGGCAGTCTCAGTGAAGTTACAGTTTTGATTCCCTGCGATATTGAACATCTTTATATCTTTATTTGTGAATTGCCTGTGTAAAGTCTTTTGCTCATTTTTTTTCTATTGGGGTTTCGTTCCACTAAATTTTATGTTTTCTACATATTAGGAGTAATAGTAAACCGTTATATATGATACATATTGCATGTATTTTTTTTTCTAGCTTGTTGGTTGAAATGTTTGTTTATGGTGTTTTTGTATGTGTTTTTTCACTTGTTACATTCGAAACTTTGCCCCTGGAATTTATTTTGGTGTGTGAATGACTAAACAGGTGTTGTCTCAACATTATTTCTAATATGTCTTCAAAATTAGCTTCATTACTGAATTGTGTCTGATACAGCATTTTGCTTCTGTGTCCAGATTGTTCCCCATAGGTTGAATACCTGTTTATTGTACATGGTATGTGTACCTACAATCTAGATCAGGATTTCTTTTATTATTATTACTATTTATACTCACCCAAGGACAGTTTTTCATTGCTTTTTTAGAGAGACAAGAAGGCAGGCAGGGACAATGATGCCAGAGAGAAAAGCATTGATTGGTTGCTTCCCAAACATGCTTGGACAAGGGCCTGAACCTGCAGGCAGGTTTGAACCTGCAGCCTTTTCGGTTACCAGTTGACACTCCAACCGCTTGAGCCACACCAGCCAGGGCTAGATCAGGACGTTTTAACCACAGCATTGTTGGTGTTGTGGGTTGGGGTGGGACTGCTGTTGCTGTCTTAGGCATTGTAGGTGGCTTAGCAGCATCTCTGGCTTCCACTCGCTGGATGCCAGTAGTGCCCTCCCTGTTGTCTCCAGACTTAGCCAGATGTCCCCTGGGGGATGAAGTTGGCCCTGTGTGAGAACCACGGATCTACATAAAATAAAAACTTGCAATTTTTGAGTAATTATGTGCCAAATACTGTTCTTCAATTTTCCTTTTTACCACCGCCACCCCTTCAATTTTTATTATTCATTTAAGCCTCACCTCTGATTTTTTTTTTTTAAGATTTTACTTATTATTTTTAGAGAGAGGGGAAGGGAGAGAGACATCAGTGTATTGTTGCCTTTCACCTGCCTCCAGCCACGATCCTGGCTAGAGACCTGACTAGAGACCTGGTTGGCAACCTGGTTATGTGCCCTGGCTCGGAATCAAACCAGTGACCTTTGGGTTCACAGGCTGGCACCTTATCCACTGTGCTACCAGCCAGGTCACCCCTGATTCTTTTGAGGTAGATTCTTTATGCCATTAAAATTTTATTTATTTATTGGGTCGGGGGCAGGGGGAGAGAGAAAAACATTGATTTGTTCTTCTACTTATTTATGCACTCATTGGTTGCTTCTTGTATGTGCCCTGACTGGGATTTGAACCAACAACTGTGGTATGACTGGACAATGCTCTAACCATTTGAACTCCCCAGCTAGGGCCTCCTTTATTCCATTTTACAGTGGTGGAGCTGAGGCACAGAGAGGTTGGGTAACTTGCCCAAGGTTATACAGGCAAGTTGGGTGCAGAGATGGAATTCAAACCAAGAAAGGCTGATTGTAAACTCAATGCTCATAATCACTAGTATACTTTTTCTCTTTCTTTTTTTTCTGCTAATAATTTTCCTGATATTGAGTCAAGTTCTCAGTCAAAATTTGCTGTGTATTTTACAGTTTAATGGTATAAGCTTCTCTGGCTTAAAGCACCATACACTAAACACAAAGATAATATCATAGCTCACTGGTTCAGCTGAGTAAGTTATCCACACACGTATTGGAGAGTGTCTAGGACTTACTGTAGAGTTTTTCTGTTATAAATTCCATTTATTTTATTTCATCGGCTTTTAAATTACAACTACTTTTTAGTGCCTATTATTTTCATTTAAAAATTATAAAATGTTCTTTTTTTTTTTTTACAGATTTTATTTTATTATTTTTGGAAAGAGGGGAAGGGAGAGAGGCAAAGAGGGAGAGAGACATTCATGTATGGTTGCTTTTCACCTGCCTCCAGCCACAGACCTGACTGGAGACCTGGTTTGCAACCTGGTTACGTGCCCTGGCTGGGGAATCGAACCTGCGACCTTTGGGTTCGCAGGCCGGCACCTTATCCACTGTACTACTAGCCAGGGCTCATTTAACACTTCAATATGTAGAATTAGAACAAGAGGAAGGGTTTCACTTATTACCCAAGCATAATTTCTGGTATATTTCTTTCCAGTTTTTTTAGTGTAGCAGCATTTAAAAAAATGTAATTGTAGAGGTAATGCATTTATTCTCTTGTTTCTTCTCTTAAAATAGAATCTTTAGATGTTATTGCAAAGGATTCATAATCAGTAATCTTTTTGTTTTTTTCACAATTAGTATTTTTTTAAAAGATTTTATGTATTATTCTCAGAGAGAGGGGAAGAGAGAGAGGCAGCGAGAGAGAGACATCAACGTATGGTTGCCTTTCACCTGCCTTCAGCCATGGACCTGGCTGGAGACCTGGTTATGTGCCCTGGCTGGGAATTGAACCAGCAGCCTTTGGGTTCATAGGCTGGCACCAATCCATTAAGCCACCAGCCAAGGCTACAATGAGTATTTTTAATGACTGATGTTCCACTGGGTATGCTGTGGTACACTTAAAAATTCTTCCTTAGCCCTGGCTGGTAACACAGTGGATAAGGTGCTGGCCTTCGAACCCAAAGGTTGCTGGTTTGATTCCTAGCCAGGGCACATAACCAGGTTGCAAGCCAGGACTCAACTCCAGCCAGGTCTGTAGTTGAAGGCAGGTGAAAACCAGCCATACATTCATGTTTCTTTCCCTTTCTTCCTCCCGCCCTACCTTTCTCTCTGAAAAGAAAGAATAAAATATTTTTTAAAAAAGAGGAAGAATGAAATAAACTATTTTGTCTTCAGTGCTGATTGTTATGCAGTTATTTTGGGTCTTTGGTACACATGTTACATATATGTGTATGTGTGCCTTCTTTGGTTTTCAGTAGTGGGTTATCTTTGATTGTTTCACTTAGTTGATGTGCAAGTTGAGGTTCGCCTCTTCTTCTCTCCAGGATGTTTTAGAAGAATGTGTGCCTATTCCCAAACTGTCTTCTTACGCTGGATGGGTGGTAGATCATGTCCTACCGCACGCACAAGAGAACCTGGCTCCCTCTGAGACGTCAGCATCCTCCACGTCTGCTTCAGGCCTGGACCAACCAGTGTTCGCTCCCAGATCTCCCAGCAGAAGCCTTGCCCCCTCCCCAGCCTCCCTAGGGGCATCAACGACACCAAATGGAACCAAGGTAAGGTTTCAATTTTTTTTTTTTAATAGGTTTCACTGATATATTTTTAGAGGGAAGGGAAGGGAGGGAGAAAAAGAGGAAGAAAAACAGCGACATGTGAGAGATACACTGTTTGGTTGCCTCTCACACACCCTCAACAACAGGGGACCTAGCCCCGCAAGCAGATATGTGCCCTGACTGGGAATCAAACCAGTAACCTTTCAGTTTGTGGGACGACAGCCAACCCACTAAGTCACACCTGTCAGGGCCAAGGTAAGGTTCTTAATTAGCTAAAGACAAAAGATAAGGATGGTTGCAAAGTTTAATTGTCTAACAGTGTCAAATGGCAATGACCTTACTTTGGAGGAAATGATTGCATCTTGTAGCTGTTTGTGGTGACAGTATTGACCCCATCACCCAGTGTCCTCTTTATGAAGACTGAGAAATTTCCCTCTGTTCTTAGTACCAAGAACAGTAATTACTGTCATGAGCAGTTGGGTGGTTTGTCATGTGAACCTTGCTTGCATCTGTTTACCTGGTAAAGTCTCCCTTTTTGTGGTGACTGCTGGAGGCATAGACTAAAACTTACACCTGCTCTTAAAATTGATCTACCTTATCACTGGTTCTGGATGAGTTTTTACCCTGCTTTCTCACTTACAAACAGTGAATTATTATTGATGGTTAGCATCCCCGGAGAAAGCCTTCCCAGATAGCTCTGTCAGAGAGATTCAGAGAGGGATCCTGAAGCTGTCCTAGCTCGGCCCGTAAGCCCCATTGCTGAAGTAGATACTGGCTCTGGGCGGCTGGAGGACTTGCCAGCTGGGCACAGGTTCCCCCTGAAGGAGAAGGTATTGGGGTGGCTCTGCCCAAGCCATCCTAGCACAGATGGACACGTATCAGAAGAAAGAGGAAATGTTTGCTGGGCAGGTCAAAATAAAGAAGCAAGCAAAAAAGAAATGATATTTGAAGCACTTTCAGCATTTCTGACTTTTTTTTTTTTTTTAAGCCATAGCTCCTCAAAGATAGAGATGCTGTGACTTTTTTTTTTTTAAGATTTTATTTATTAGTTTTAGAGAGAGGGGAAGGGAGAGAGGAAGAGAAACATCACTGTATGGTTGCCTTTCACCTGCCTCTAGCCATAGACCTGGCTGGAGACCTGGCTTGTGACCTGGTTATGTGCCCTGGCTGGGAATCGAACCAGCGACTTTTCAGTTTGCAGGCCGGTGCCTTATCCACTATGCCACCAGTCAGGGCTTCTTATTCTTAAGGAAAACAATGAGAACAGGGTCAATGTTGTGAAAAACACACTAGTTCTAACCTAACTTGTTTGTGCCGTTTATAAGTAGGAATGTGGTTTTTGTTTAGAAAGGATAACTCCAACTGTACCATCTTAAAAGCGTAGTTTTTCCATCTGCTGTCTACGTAGGACAAGCATGAGTCCCAGCATACAGAAGACTCTCTGGTCCTTCAGTCCTCCAGGGGCATCAAAGTGGAAGGCTGCATCCGAATGTACGAGCTGGTGCACCGAATGAAAGGAATGGTGAGTGACCCATGCAGCGGGGCAAACCCGACCACAGGGAGCCAAGTTTAGATGCAGTTTCTCAGGTTCATGAATGTCCACTTAGGCTCATCATCGTGCAGCTCCTGATCCATTTGTGGGGGTAGTATGATGTAGCAGTCAAGAGGGAGCCCTCCAAAGTCAAATCCGGTTCCCATTCCTCACTATTTGATATGTAACTTCAAGAAAGTGGCGTATGCTTTTCTGGCTCCCATGTACTTCTCCAAAATTGGACGTAATCTCAGATTGTCAGGTAAGAGTGTTCTGAGAAGATAGACCTTAACAGTCTCTTGAGAAAAGAATAGCAGTAATTGATGAATGTATTTGGCTTCTTAAGGTTTTTTTAAAGGTTTTATTTATTATTTTTAGAGAGCAGGGAAGGGAGAGAAACATCAGTGTATGGTTGCCTTTCACCTGCCTCTAGCTACAGACCTGGCTGGAGACCTGGCTTGCAACCTGGTTATGTGCCCTGGCTGGGAATAGGACCAGCGACCTTTGGGTTCGCAGGCTGGTGCCTTATCTACTGTGCCACCAGCCAGGATGATTGGCCTTTTTATTTTTTTAGGAAAACAATGAATAATTTTGTAAAAGCTTTTAAAAAGTGCATGAGTTTGTAAAGTGAAAGTTTTCTGGCATCTACCTTCCTTCATTTACTCACTGAGTCAGCGAATATTTATTGAGCATTTACGTGCCAGGTGCCATTTTAGGTCTTGATAAAATAGCGGACAGAGAAAACATGTCCTCTTATGAGTTTACGTGCTAATGGGAGAGACAGAAGTAAACAAGACAAAAAAGTTAAATGTAGTTAGAAGACTGTTATACTCTGAGTGAAAGATAGCAAAACTCATTAAAACGTTCACTTTGACACTGAAAAAGAAAAAGATAATGGTCGCTTAGCCTGGGAGGTAGCAGCAGAGGTGAAAGAGAGAATGAGGGCGTCTGTGCTTTTCTCTCCGAGGGAAGGTTTCCCAGCTCTGCTCTCCCAGTCACCAGCCCACACGGACTTGTCTTCCAGAGTCTGTAGAAACTTCTCACTGCTGGTAATTTCCCTCCTGTGCTGCTGGAGATGAACTATTGTTGAGTCTTTTATTTTCCCTTCCCAGTCCTCATTTAAACATAACCTTAGAGGAGAGGTTGTATATGTTTGTGTTAAATTTGCCTGCTTGCACTGGAAGCTTTAAAATAACTTACTTTTTTATTTATTTATTTATTTTAGAGATTTTACTTATTACTTGCAGAGAGAGAAGAAGGGAGAGAGGCAGAGAAACATCAATGTATGGTTGCCTTTCATCTGTCCTCCACTACAGACCAGGCTGGAGACCTGGCTTGCAACCTTGTTATGTGCCTGGCTGGGAATTGAATCAGCGACCTTTGGGTTCGCAGGCCAGTGCCGTATCCGCTGAGTCACCAGCCAGAGCCTAAAATAACTTTTTTATTTTATTTTATTTTAAGATTTTATTTATTATTTTTAGAGAGAGTGGTAAGGAGAGAGGCAGAGAGGGAGAGAGACATCTATGTGTGGTTGCCCTTCACCTGCCTCCAGCTACGGACCTGGCTGGAGACCTGGCCTGCAGCCTGGTTATGCGCCCTGGCTGGGGAATCAAACCAGCGACCTTTGGGTCCACAGGCCAGCACCTTATTCAGTGTGCTACCAGCCAGGGTAAATAACTTATTTTTAAGAAGTTTTTTTTTCCCTAAAGAGTTTATTGATTTATTTTTTAGAGAGAGGGAAAGGGAAGGAGAAGGAGAGAGAAACATCAATGTGTGAGAGACAGATCAATCGTTTACCTTTCTCTCGCTCCAAACTGGGGTCCTGGCCCGAAATCCGGTCATGTGCCCTAATTGGGAATTGAACTGGTGACCTTTTGGCTCATGGGCCGGAGCTCAATCCACTGAGCCACACCAGCCAGGGCCAAAATAACTTACAGTAGAATAAAATGTCTTAATAGTATGTTTTGACACATCTCCATGCCAATGTATATAGCATTTCATCTCCTGTAAAGGCTGCAGAATACTCTCCAATAAGACCTACTGTAATACAGTTCATCTTTCCCCAGTTAATTTAAATTGTTTTAAATTTATTGCCATAGACAACAGGGCTATAGCGAGTATCCTTGTGCATATATCTTTGAACACATTTGGAAGTATTTCCTCAGGCCAAATTCTTATACACACGCACTCTTCAAATTTTGATGGTTAAAATGTCAAATTGCCCTAAAAATCATATGAAAATTCTCTCAAGAATAATAAATGAACCACCTGATGCCCGTAGGCATAAAGGAAAGGGACTTGGCTAAGTGGAGGTGGGGGGAAATATAGGCAGCGACGGAGACACGAGGAATGGAGTGAGGTAGCAGTGCAGCACAAGTTTATAGAAGTGGAATAAGGACTTCAGTAATCACCCTGAAATCCTGATAAGCATACACAGGACGGGAGCAGAAAAGTGCGGGGCTGTT
This sequence comes from Noctilio leporinus, assembly GCA_004026585.1. Taxonomy (NCBI): domain Eukaryota; kingdom Metazoa; phylum Chordata; class Mammalia; order Chiroptera; family Noctilionidae; genus Noctilio; species Noctilio leporinus. The sequence continues at coordinate 221,182 of PVIW01001123.1, forward strand.
TCATACTCTTTTGGTGAATACTTGTCCCTTTCCAGGCTATCCTGGAGTGACATAAACCACATGGGGCCAATTGGAAGAGTTTTCCAAAACCTCTGAGTTTAAAGATCACCCTCCCCAGTTGCAGCACCTGTGGGAGTCAACCAGTGAACGCATCAATGGGTGGAACAACAGATCTGTGTTTCTCTGCCCCTCTTTCCCCTGCTCCAGCCCGCCCTCTCTGCTTTCTTCTCTCTAAAATCAATCAAAAATTAAAAATATGTATTACTTTAAAAGATAACCCACAAGGGAGGGGCGACTGAGCAGAGGTTCTGAGCAGTACATGGTGATCCCATGCCCCTGGGTGGCTCTGGCGGAGTGAAGTGGTGGGCAGTGAACCCCGCAGGGATTAGTGAGCAGGATGGCATGGAGCCCCAGGGCGCTGGTGCTGTCCCTTTCCAGGAGGGCCTGAGGCAGTGGCAGGAGGAGCAGGAGCGGAAGGTGCGAGCCCTCTCTGAGATGGCGTCCGAGCAGCTGAAGCGGTTCGACGAACGGAAGGAGCTGAAGCACCATAAAGAATTCCAGGACTTGCGGGAAATGATGGAGAAGAGGTGGGTGTCCCTGAACGAGGGCTGGAGATGTCGGGCCGTCCTCCCCTGCAGGAAACCCAAAGAAAAAGCGTTCAACAACTTCTGAGTCCTTAAGTATCAAAATGAAACAGCTGGTGAAGCTTATAACCCAGCCAATCTACCACCCTTGGAAAGGTGACCGGTGTCTCACAAGGAGAGGGAAGCTTTAGGAGCGAGAAAGTTGTTTCAGGAAGACCCCCCACTGATTCTCCCTGTCGTTTCTGTTTCAGCTCCAGAGAGGCCCTGGGGCAGCAAGAGAAGCTGAAAGCTGAGCATCGGCACAGAGCAAAGGTCGGAGCCTGGGTAGGCCGAGCGGGTGTTGCGCGTGTCTGGCTGTCCCCTGCCCAGGGTCACCCGGCAGGCAGCCACGGAGGGCGCGGCCCTTTCCTGCCTCCGTGCAGCTGACCCTGGCCAGGCCTTGCTGTCCTGGGCGCCTGTGTGAACGTGCAGCCCGCAGAGGACTTGAGGGCGTAGGAGAGACAGCCCAGGAGCCCCTCAGAGAAGTGAAGGATGGTCCTTTCGGTAGATTCTCAACCTGAAGCTGCGGGAGGCGGAGCAGCAGCGCCGCAGGCAGGAGGAGCAGGAGCGGCTGCGGAGGGAGGAAGGCCAGGGCCGCCTGCGGAGCCTGTACGCCCTGCAGGAGGAGCTGCTGCACCTCAGCCAGCGGCTGGACTCCGAGGACCGGAGCGGAGACCCGCTGAGCCCGGGCCTGGCGGCCTTCCGCACCCGCGGCAACCAGCTGTGCAGCCTCATCTCCGGCATCATTCGGGCCACTTCTGAGGTGACAGGGCTGCAGGGGTCTGTCTTCTGTGTTCGGGGTGCATGCGTGCGTGTGTGCTATCTTTATCCCAAGTTGGGCTTGTGTACAGACTGTTTTATCTTAGGGTTAAAAATATGTTTGTGTCTTCTGATTCCAAAATACTTCAGTTAATTCAGTAATATGTATTGAATGCCTGCTGTACTTAGGGTGAAATGAAAACCTTGCAAAAGTGGCTCAGGGGATTGAGCACCAGCCTGAGAAGCGAAAGGTTGCTGGTTCAATTCCCAGTCGGCACAGGCCTGGGTTGCAGGCCAGGTCCTGGTAAGGGGTGTGTGAGAGGCAGTCCACTGTCTCTCTTACACGTCAATGTTTCTGTCCCTCTCTTTCTTCCTTCCTGCCTTCCCCTCTCTGAACACATAAATATAAATTAACTAATTAATAAAGTCTGTTCAAAAATATCCTTACAGAAGCGTTGGTGAGTGGGTGATGATGATAAATTGGTATGACCTTTAGGCAAACAGGAAGGAGTAGGTACGAATGCGTGATGACTGGTACATTAACATGGTGGTTCCATTCTAGAAATGCACTTACTGTGCAAGGTATGATTCAGCCCCATGGGCTGCCCAGGGCACAGCCACAAAGCTCTGCCTCTGTCGCCTGATAGGATGGCTTTCCCTCGGCCGAGGACCAAGCTGTGGCCGAGAGAGCGCTGCAGGAAATGCGGGACCTCTGTGCGAATGCCAGGGCCTGTGCGGACAAGAGAAGGCAGGAGGAAGCGGAGGCCCAGGCAAAGGAGCAGGGGTCACAGCCAGGACCCGAGGGCCCCAAAGAGTCCCCTGCCCCCAGCCAGGGCCCAGGAGGGAGACAGAGCGAAGGTGAGTTTGTGTGGACACGATCCTTTACCATGGTGTAAGTTTCAGAATGTGAAAAGAAGCAAGGATGTGTTTGGAATGTCAAGCTCCAGGGAAATTTGCCGAAGCGTTTACATACTGGGAAAGTCGGTGCTTTTACCGAGTTGCATTGAGGTTGGGGTCATGCGAAGCTTGACTTCACATTCCAACACCTTCCATGAGGACTGGAAGGCCTGTATAATTTAGTTAGATAATTTAGTAGAGGTGTTATTCCAAGTATCACTGCTGCTGAGCACTTTAAGTAAAGTTGTACAATGTACACGTTTCTTAAAACGTAAGACTCAGTCTCGCTCATGGCTGAGGAGGCTGGCTTTGGAGTGGGAACCTGGTTTGCCTGCTTCCTAGCAATGTGACCTTGGAAACTTAGCTCACCTTTCCATGTCTGTTCCTTTTTCTGTAAAATGAAAGTAACAATAATATCTACTTTGAGGGGCTACTATGGCAGTAAAAGCAGTTAAAATCTGCACCAGGTGATTAAAACAGAGTCTGGTTCATACTAAATGTTCAGTAACTACCAGCTATTATGGGAGACTCTCTTTCATGCCTCAGACCTCCAGGTGAAGGTGCAAGACAGCACAATGCAGTGGTACCAGCAGCTGCAGGAGGCCTCCCATCAGTGTGTGCTGGCCTTTGAGGGCCTGGCCAGCAGCAAGGACAGTCAGGTAGGGAGGTGTGCGAGCCCTCTGAATACCTCATGCCCCAAGGATATGTAGCTGGGGATCCCTTTCCCGGATCCTAAAGACCCCTGCTCAGCTCTTCAGAAAGCTGTCTGCCTCCTCACTCTTCTCCGGCAGGTCAAAAAGATAAAGATGGACCTCCAGAAGGCTGCCACCATCCCAGTGAGCCAGATCTCCACGATTGCAGGTGGGTCAGAGGAGTAGCATGTGGCCCTTCAGGGCTCCAGAGCCACTGACGCCTGTGGTTCCTGGAAACAGAGTTCGCTGACCCAAGGGGACAGCTAGATAGGTGCATATCAGTCACATGTCTCCTCTTTTTTTTTTTTTTTTTTTTTAAAGATTTTATTTCATTATTTTTTAGAAAGAGGGGAAGGGAGAGAAGCAGAGAGGGAGAGAGACATCAATGTATGGTTGCCTTTCACCTGCCTCCAGCCACAGACCTGACTGGAGACCTGGTTTGCAACCTGGTTATGATGTGCCCTGGCTGGGGAATCGAACCTGCAACCTTTGGGTTCGCAGGTCGGCGCCTTAACCACTGTGCTACCAGCCAGGGCACATGTCTCCTCTTTATTCTCCTTTGTTTCTTCTTTGCATGGAAGGTAATCATGTATTTGTTGACAGTTGTATGTTAATAGTGACATAATTACGGTGGCTTCCGCCTAAAATTGGGAGTTACTATGGAAAGGAGGGAACCTGGGGCATGACTTGCATTCTTTGCTTTTGTCCTGCAGTAGCTTTTCCAAGCCTACCCTGTTCAGGCTCTAAAGCTCCTTTTTCTCTCCTGACACTAAGGTTTAGAGAGTAGGAACCAGACAGCGGGAAGCCCCTCATCTTCTTCTGTAGAAACTGGTTTGTTTCTCCCAGAGCTGTGGGTGTGGGGGCCTCCCAACGATCGGCTCCCTGCAGCGCGGCTGGGGAGCGTGGACAGCTGGGGACCCCCGCCCCACTTGAACCTGCTTCCACAGAGGCAGGCGAGTTTGCTTTCTGCCCTGAGAGGCCACGTGACAAATTTACGTATCACCCTGCTATCTGAAATTCTTTCAGGAGCAGGGCAAGGTATAAATAAATAAACACGTATCACTTTCTGGAATTTAAAGTGCCTTTTCCTCTGATAGCAGCGGCAGCAACAGAGGTTGACGTGACAGCCATCCCACATCTTCACGTCCCCCCTTGAACCTCTCAGTCTTTTCCCGCCAACTTGACCTCAGACTGTCTTGCTCACTCCTTCATCAGGAAATCGAGGTGTCGTTGTGATAGCCACGTCCCCCCAACCTGTACACAGCTGTATTTACCTCTCAGTCCTCCTTTTCAAAGGGTGAGGTGTGCTTCCCACCCTGCTTACCCTTCTGCCTCTGTCTTTATTCCCATCCCCTCCAGCTCCCTCGAGACTTGGCCTTGTTTATGGCCCTTCTCTCCTCTTTTCTGCCAGATTCGTCGCTTGTACAGGCTCCTTTCCCTTTTTTACAGAGAATACAGTTTTCACTCTCCAAGAAAGAAGAGGAAGAGGGACATGATGTAGAGAGACTCACCGCCCCTTTCCCTTTAAACATGCATGAGTCACTCACATCCTAAAATAAGTTTCCTCTGATTCTACATCTTGTGAGGATTTTTCTGGTCTTCCACGGGTTTCCATGTGGAGCTGTTGATTTGCCTCCATTATGAACTGCTCTCCTTGGCTTCCACGGAGCACTCATTTCCAGGTGCTCCTCCCACTTTGTGTCTCCTTTGTGGGTTCCTCGGTCTGCTACCCCGACCTCAGTTGTTGGGTTTCCTAGGTATCTGTTACTGCGTCGGTGCTGCTTGTTCTCTGCGGTGCTGCTTGTTCTCTGCGCCCCCATGGCTTCGAACGTTACTGTATTTGGGGGACTCCCAGATCGACCTCTGAGTCGTTAATGCCTTATTCTCTAGCACCAGCCACCTGACGGACATCTTTGCAGGGCTGGCCTCCAGGTACCTCAAGTGCAGTGTGTTCAGGCCTGAACTCATCATCTCCCTTATGTCTTTTTCTCTCACTGGCACTTCGTAATCAGGAGCACTGTTATCTCTGCTCAGTCGCCTTAATCAGAAACTGGCCAGCACTCCAAGGCCTTAATCGGAAACCCGGGAGTCATGTCCCTGGCTGCCTCCTCTATTTCATTCTCCACTCCCAGCTAGGGCAGTGTTATTTAGAGTGAACAGGGACTAGGCAGGGTATGTCTAAGCTGGAGATGCTGCGCTAGTTTAAACTTTCCTTGGGAGTTATGGAAACTGATTCAAATCTGCTTATGCAAAAAGGAAATAGGTAGGAAGGTAGACAGAAAGATGCATTTGCAAAGGTAAAGAGGTATTTCATGGAAACGAATGGCAGAAATCGAGCTAGGTCTCTGGAGCAAGAAACTTTAGGGCCTGTTCTCTCTCATCTTGTCTTCCTCTGTACCTCTTCATTCTGAATTTGACAGACCGCTGGTCTATGGTCCACAGGGCAGGTGCAAGGTCCCACAGCTCACAAGTGTGCATGTGACTGGCCAGCACTCCAAGGCCTGGACCTTGTCCGTTGGCTGATTGGCTCACCTGGACTAGCCCTCCCATAGCCAGTGTGAGGTGTGGCACACAGAATCTTTCACACAAATACAGCTACTAGGAACCTACTTCTGTGTCTCTGAGGGTGGAAGAAGGCAGGTCTCAGAGAAGGGAAATTTCATGAGTTGGGGGGCATCCTCTAGAAAGTTTTTCCTTGAGACACAAATAATTCCTTTAGGCACATCAACCACGATCCATGGGATCTGTAATAATTCAATGCCCATTTCCCTTCTGTTTATCCCTGTTTGATGTGTATTTTCAGAATTAGTTCATTCCCAAATAAGGCATTTCTTTGAAATAGCCTACCATGTTCTGTGTCCTTTTGTAGTCCCCACAGTGTTACTTGATTGCTAGGCCTGTGTCTGCATCAGTATTTTGTCCTTGGACCCTGAACTTCTGTAGGGCGGCCACACAGCAGGCTATATATAGAGTCCGTCTGTGTTTAATGCAGCGATGAAAAATAGATTGAGCTGCAGTTGTATCTTGTGATTCACTTAAACTCTTTCATACACAGGCTCAAAGCTAAAGGAGATCTTTGACAGGATCCACAGCCTACTCTCTGGAAAACCTGTGCAGTCTGGTGGACGCTCTGTGTCAGTCACAATGAACCCGCAGGGCCTGGACTTCGTCCAGTACAAACTGGCAGAGAAATTCGTGGTAAGGAACCTTGTGGCCAGAGATACGGGCAGAGGAGGCTGGTGCGCAGCACTTACGCCATTCTCAAGTATTAACTCTGTCCCCATCCCCGGTCCCAGAAACAGGGAGAGGAGGAAGTGGCCTCTCACCATGAAGCTGCATTCCCCATAGCGGTTGTGGCATCCGGGATCTGGGAGCTGCACCCGAGAGTGGGGGACCTCATTCTTGCTCACCTGCACAAGAATTGTCCGTACGCTGTTCCTTTCTATCCTGCTTTCAAGGAGGGAATGGCTTTGGAAGACTATCAGCGGTGAGGTGGTTGTTCTTTTTACTAGCTGTAAGGTGATCGGGAGATAGAATTAGAATTTACATTCCTCCTTCTCACAGTCTTTATGTACCTTGGGTTCTATCAGAAAATACAATGCCTTTCATGCAAACCGGGCAGGTTTTGGAACTTGGGGATTTAGGTGCCAGCAATCAATATAGCTTACTAGAAAGCAGAATGGATCTAGAATCCAGGATCTTAGAATTTTATCTGTTTGTCCTTTTTTTCCCCAAGATTTTATTTTATTTTTAGAGAGAGGGGAAGGGAGGGAGAAAAAAGAGGGAGAGAAACATTGATGTGCAAGAGAAACTGAATCAGTTGCCTCTTGCACGTCCCCAGCCAGGGACCCTGCCCACAGCCCAGGCATGTGCCCTGACTGAGAATTGAACCAGGCAACCTTTCACTTTGTGGGATGACACCCAACCCACAGAGCCACACCAATCAGGGCTGCTTTGTCATTTAATAGCTTTGCAGAATGGTTAAGTCATTTTACCTCTTTGAGCGTCATTTTCCTTATTAGTAAACGATATGTAGGACCTGTAAGTTTACCTCAGAGGGCTCATATGCCACACAGATTGGATGGATGTGAGTGCTATGTAAGCCAAGTATTCCACAAAAGTAATAACATAGAATACTGTATTGATCATAACATACTGTAGCCATAAAAACTAACCTCTGATTTGTCGTCCTTACTTTGGCCTTGTTGCACTTAATTTTTTCATCCCACATAGGATGCTTGGCTACCAAGTGAAGGATTCCAAAGTGGAGCAGCAGGACAACTTCCTAAAACGCATGTCTGGGATGGTCCGTCTCTATGCTGCCATCATCCAGCTCCGGTGGCCGTATGGGTTCCGACAGCAGGTAGCAGAAGGCTTGCTCCCCCTAAGGAGAGGTTGGCCCTCGGTCGGCATTCTGTGTGCCGGAAACCCCGGCCGTCTTTCAGGCAGGCCTGTGGTGACATGCATCCTGGCGATTCTTGAGAGAAATTGGTGTTGGTTATTAGGAAACTTCTGGACCATCAGAGTCATTTATTCAATAAGTGACTCAGCTGAGGTGTTCATTCAGGCTATAAAAGAGTCTACCAGGCGGGAGTCGGTTGTAAATGAGTTGGTAAGGTTAGAAGATTTTATTAGCAGAAGAGTGAGCAAGAAATTGTCCTGTTAGACCTATGGAGCCTTTGGGGCCACCAGGGTCACCTACATTACTCACAAATGGACAGGTGAAGGCTTAGCAAGCTGTGGTGATAACATCTGACAATGACAGCCACAGCTGGGCCCAGGGTTTGACCCGTCAGCCCAGTTCTTTTCTCAAGAGGTGCAGATTAGCAAAGCGGAGAAGCTAATTGACTTCAAAACCTGAAGAGAAAGGAGTCTGAGTTTATTGAATCCAAGAAGTTTTTATTGTGCACCTGTTATGTCCCAGGGTCTGTGCCCAGGTACCAGGATAATAAATGTCTATGAGGGTGATGGTTGGCCTATGGAATCCCTGAAACTAAAGCTGACAGATGTGTACCATAGAGATTCTGTAAGGAACGTGTAGGTTCCAGTGTGTTGGGATATTTAAGAACAGACTTTATTTGGCCTGCTTTGGGTCTGCCCTGTGGCATGTGCTTGGGTTAAATAGCCTGGGGAGTCACAGCCACCTGAGTGTGGCTGGATGGTAACATTGGGGGTTTTACTCGGAATGAAATGAGATCGGATCATGACCAAGCTTCTCTCCCCCCAGGGTCACCCTCATGGCTTAAACCATGGCTGGCGCTGGTTGGCCCAGATATTAAACATGGAGCCCCTGTCAGATGTGACAGCCACCCTCCTCTTCGACTTCTTAGAGGTACATGGTACAGTTGTTGCACAAGAGAGCCAGGGGTTGAAACAGCCCTGGGCTGCTGTGTGACATGAGTGGGAAAGCGATGTAGAAACAGGACAATACAACAGATTGATGTTTCTCTCTCTCTCTCTCTCTCATAATTTAAAAACACAGCAAACAAACCAAAAAAAAGAAAGAAAGAAAGAAAGAAAAGAGAGAGAGAGAAAGAAAAAGGAAAATGAAACCAGATAAGAGAAGGAAACACACAAAAAAGAAGAGAGAATGATGGTGACCAGTATGCATTAGGGTCTAGTGTCAAATTATTTTCTTGATCCCTAAGACAAACTTAGCATTTGACTTTTCTTTCACTGTATTTTCTTTCCTTGCAGGGATGTCTTCTCATTGTAAAGAACAAAAATCTGTACACCTAGCACAAGCGGAAAGGGGAATTTGTTTTAGGGACAGAGAAGTGAACCCCAGGACCAAAGGCAGGATAGACAGTTGAATCTCATGAGGGCCTGGAACCAGGAACTGGGATGTCACCAGGCACCAAGAATCTTTGCCTGGGGCCACATGGTCTTTTCATATATGCTGTTCCTGCCAGCTGCCTCATTCTTGCTCCACAGGCCAACTTTCTCTGCTCCTCTGTGCACAGTGGACATGTCCATCCCGGACTGTGTCCCTCAGTCTTTCTGTGCTCCCCAGGCTAGTGGGACTGGTGCCCACCATTGTGATTCCTAATTCTCAGAACAGAAAATAAGGTAAACCAGCTTGGGTCAGGTGTCTCCCTCATCCAGAGGCCCTGTACAGTCCTATCTGCTTAGAAGAGGCCACCACGATAGTATTAGGGGAAGGGTTTGTGTAGAAAGGGGATACTTGTTAAAGAAATAAGGCACGTGCCATCAATCTGGGGCCATTTGTCCTGTAATACTAATAGCTGCTAGTCACCTTAAAGCTTCTGAAGTCACAGTATATGAACAGTGGTCCTGAATCATTGAGAACACAAGTGGGATTCTCTATGCCCTGCCTACTAAGGTTGGGGGTATACCAGATCTTTGGAAAGGCTTGCTTTAGGCAAAAAAAAAAAAAAAAAAAAAAAAAAAAAAAATCATGAAGTTTGTACTTGGCAGGCTAGTTAAATGGAGGTATTGCCATACGCAGAGAAACGCTTCCGAAGAGAGTTGGGTTTTTCCATTTATTCCCTTGATTGCTAGCTAAGTGGCATTTTGTGGTGGAATTTCTTGACAGAAGTGAAAGGCAAGGGGTTGCTTGTGATTTCTGGATTGCTTGTGCCTGCTCTGAAAGCACCTGATTCCCTCCAGGTGTGCGGGAATGCCCTCATGAAGCAGTATCAGGCCCAGTTCTGGAAGGTGATGCTTCTCATCAAAGAGGACTACTTCCCCAGGTACGAGACTTACTGCACAAACACCGTGGATTTGGTAGGTAAAACCCAGGACATCAGCTACCCTTCAGTGCTGTTAAAACCACCTACATTAAGTGTGACATCTTATACTTCCATCCTTCTCCTCTTTGATACCCGAATAAACATTTTTGAACTCTAGTAAGAGTTTCTCTGAAATATTGTTGGCTAAGTGGGGCGGCGGGGGTGGAGGGGAACCCACTAGGAAGATCTTGAAATCAAATACCTGACATTTTTTAAGAATTTTTCCAAATGCTCCCAGGTAATCTGGGGTGGTGATTACATGCAGTTTTGAATTAAACCAATGAGTTAGAACCCCTCAATAAATCAGTTGAAGAAACGGACTTATCAACCAGTTTGCTTGACTCCAGTGTGGCCTTCACCATCAAGAATCCTGCTCTTTCCTCCCCACTTCTTGGCACCTTAAGTAGGGGAAGGGCCTTGACACCTTCCTATCCCACTGGATCACAAAGACCTTGGAGGGGAAGAGTGCCCTCTTTCCTGAACCCCTCATTTGGAAAGTAGGTTGAGACCATTTGAAAGAGCAGCAGCACCCTTTGTCTAAAAGGTATCTCTTTCAGCATCTGATCTGCTCCCGCCCTGAATTCCTCTCCAAAAGGCAGGTCCCTCACCACGTGGCTTCTTTCTGTCCCGTAGGATTGAAGCCATCACAAGTTCAGGACAGATGGGTTCTTTCATACGCCTCAAGCAGTTCTTAGAGGTAAGATGCCCCTGAGGCCAAAACATCCTCCAGTGCGCCTGGCTGAGGACGTGCTTGTGCCTGGCAGCTTTGGGTGTCCAGGCTCTTACCGCAGTCTCTTCCTCTTGCTTTTTTCGGAGCCCTGCTTGTTTGCCCACAGTTTTCCCTGAACCTGAAGGGCTGCTGTTTTTTTTAAGATTATATTTATTTTTAGAGAGGGGACAGGAAGGAGAAAGTGGGAGAGAAGCATCGTTGTGAGAAAGAATCATTGATCAGCTGCCTCTTGCACATGCCCTGACTGGGGACCAAACCTCAACTTAGGCGTGTGTGACCCAACCAGAAATCAAACCGGTGACCCTACACCTTGTGGGATGACACCCAGCCAACAAGTCACACCAGTCAGGGCTTTTCCTCTCTTTCTTTTTTTCTTTCTCCTTTTCTTTTTCTTTCCTTCCTTCCTTCCTCCCTCTCTTCCTCCCTCCTTTCCTTCCTTCCTTCTTTCTTTCTGAGAGAGAGGAACAGAGAGAAGTGTTGATGTGAGACAGAAACATCGATTCGTTGCTTCTCTTGGGCACCCCAACCTGGGACTGAACCCATGACTTTTCGGGCTTCAGGATGATGGTTCAACCAACTGAGCCACACTGAGCAAGACCAACATTTTTAAGCAATTAATTTTGACAGACAACTTAGAGCTGTGGTAGGTCTGCCAACACAGTCCACTGACTTCCAGTTTCCAGGAGCATGGTTGGGAAACCAGCAGTTTTGAAAGATGGGAGAGGAGCAGATATAATAATATCATAGCATTCGTCCTCTGTTGCAGTTGGTGTGGAAACAGAGGTCTTATACACAGCCCTTAGCCTGCTGCCTTTTTCCTTTTCAGACCACCATTCTGTGGGCCTTAAGCTTGCTGCCCTGTAATGTTTCTTTCACTTGGTAATTGTGGGAAGCAGCATTAACAGATAAGTCATTCTTTCTTCTATCTTTCCCAACCAGAAATGTTTGCAGCGCAAGGAGATTCCCGTCCCCAAGGGCTTTCTGACTTCCTCCTTCTGGCGTTCCTGATGTCACTCGTCACCCACTGCCAGCACTTTGTTGCAGAGGGGCAATAATAAAGCAGCTAAACATGGCTACATTTGGGGGAGTCATGTCAGATTTAGAAGTCTACCAGTACGTATTATGTATGTTTATACCTTGTGACTAGGAAAGGGGGTTTTCATGGGCCACAAAATCAAGGAGGTCTCATGACTCCTTCAGGGACCCACATGACAGAACAATGGGTTTGGTCTGTCCCACTTTTGTAGAAATTATGAGAAGTGTTTAGCATTTGATGCCATTTGTATCTCCTTGTCTCTAGTATCTTAAAGAAATAAGGTAGTACCTTAAGTATTTCACCGTGAGCTACAGTGAGCCCATCACTTAAAGTGTCGTTTAGCGGTTGCCTGGACCCTTACGCGCAAGGCTGAATTACAGTTGCCTGGCCTTTCTCAGCTTGTGAAGGAATTAGAGATTCAGAGGAAAGGCCTGATGTAGCAGGGATTTAGTCCTAAATGGCATCAGGGATAACCCAGCGCCTTATCTGTAGCTTAGGACTTGCCATGTGTTACATTGAACCAAGAAGCACTGTTTGTCCTCTTCATTAGAATTGAGTACGGAAATGATGGGTGCATGAATCAGGACAGGTGCCCTTTCTTGGTTTTCAGTTTTAATTAAGATGAGCTGTGATGGGGCTGGCCACAGCACACATGAGCTAAGTGTCCGTAAGCAGTGAGGTAGGAGTTAAATAAAGGTGTTTGGGAGGACTTGAGAATTGCTTTATATATATATATATATATTTTTTTTTTTTTTTTTTTTGACTTGTTCTGACTAATGAATGATGACAGATTTACCTGACTAAACCCACTAGGAAACTCCAAAGCTTGGCTTTTCAGATAAGAGTTAAGATTTGTTTATGGGAAGGTTGCCTGTTTTGTGTGGGGAGAGCAGGGTTCCTTGGTACTGTTGGGGTGACCGATTCAATTGGTTATTTACTGTGGTGCCAAAAAAGAGTAATAAAGCTTGAATTTTAAAACTGTATTGGTAGTATCTGGTTGCTTCATTCAGTACGGTCAACTTCCTGTGCCTTGAGCTATGTCAGTCACTGGGGGCATGAAAGTGCCCAAGTCTATGCATTTTTCTTTTTGGTTTTCTTGACCTTCACCTTAGAAAAAACTGCTTTTTTTCCCTTGCCGTTCCATTTTGTAATTAGGTACCAGTACCTGATCCTGTTTTATCTAGGGAATGGGAAACTATTAGAGTTGTGCAACATGGACACTGAGGAATGAATGCTGGAAGGCCTGGGCTCGGTGCACTTGTAGGTTTTATGACCTTGGATAGGTCATTTACCGTCTCTGCTCAGAGACCGTGCAAAACACAATAGCTGGACTCATCTGTAGCTCAGCAGCTGCTGCTGTAGCAGCCTTAGCAGAGTTCCCTGCCTGCGTCACAGCGCGCTGTCCAGTGCCGTTCGTGAGAGCATGGGGCTCAGCCCTGGGGTCAGTCATCCTGTGGAAGCTTTTAGGCTTATTTTCGTAAGGCAGCCCTTTGAGTACTTCTGCCATCTGCTGGAAAATCGTCCTGTTTGTAACTGAGCATCTGCAGTCACGCAGCTCACATTTTACACTCGACTCTTAGTGGGGCCCTAGAGGCACTCTGGGGTCACCTGTGCTGCGGCACTTTTGCTTTCTGTGCTGTGTATGTTGGGGTTCCATGTACAGTCATACGTGGGAAGGTCCCTCTACTGAAAACAAAATATGAAAAGTCACTGGACAAGGTTATCCCCAAAGTCCCTACTACTTTGAATTTGTGTCACTGCCTAGATAACACTTCCCCCAATATTTGAATGTTTTACTTCTAGATGTGTGCATGACACTCAATGTGTGGTTTTCCCTATGGGCTCTTGGTGGTAAGCCAAGGACAGGGTGTTGGGGAGGCTAGGTTTTTGATACTCATGGTGTCACCTTCAGAGATAGAGATAGAGATTGCTCGTCAATAGATGCGACTCCCGATGCTGGTAGCTGGTAGCATCAGATTCCCTATGGGGGAGCGCAAAGGACTGCATTCTGTTTTTTAGTTCAAGTACTCACTTGCCTACTTGCTTCCTTTCAGCCTCATTTCTCAGGCAGTATGCCCATATTTTTGTCATGCTATGTCCTCCATCATTTTAAAGGAACCTTGATGATGAATTGAAAGTTCCCATAGAGAAATCCTCCACATCCCTTGAATAGAAGAAGGGAGTTCTGGGGACTTCCACCTGGGCATGGGGAGCCTCCCCCTCCTTCCCAAGAACCCTAGATGAGAATAGTGACATCGTTAGGTTTGGACATCTGCCATCTTAGTGCCAGGACAACCAAAAGAGCCCAGAGCTTTACACAGGTGCTGTATCACCCTGGAAATGTGTTTCCTTTTATTTGTTCCACCACGTGAATTCCTGAAGTTGATTTCCGGTGGATATGCAGAACGCAGACCAGAGCTCTGGTCTTCCAACTTTGTGATGATGAATTTACCAAAACACCCAGCTTAAAGGGATTTATCCTCTGCAGCCAGGCCAGGCTTCATTTTTGTAAGATCTGTTCCTTTGTACAGGTGACATGTTCAAGAAATGCTTTTCTGCCCTGGCTGGTGGCTCAGTGGATAAGGCGCCAGCCTGCGAACCCAAAGGTCTCAGGTTTGATTCTCCAGCCAGGGCACATAGCCAGGTTGCAAGCCAGGTCTCCAGCCAGGTCCGTAGCTGGAAGCAGGTGAAAAAGGCAACCCATACATTGATGTCTCTCTCCCTCTCTGCCTCTCTCCCTTCCCCGCTTGCTAAAAATAATAAAATCCTAAAAAAAAAAAAAAGTGCTTTGCTTTTAGTGCCTTCAGGATAATTACAGTTTGTGTATTTTGTGACCCTGGACCAGAAAAAGTTTTTTTTGTGTGTGTTTATCTTATAAAGGACATTGGGACAATGGCAAAACTTGAATAAGGTCTGTATGTTAGATAATAAGTAGTATTATGTCAACAATAATTCCCTGACTTTGATGACTATACTGTGCTTATAGAAGTGAATGTTTTTGGTTTTCAGAAATACACATGAAATTCTTGGGGTGAGTGGGCATATCTGTCACTTCTCAGATGATTCATTGGGGGTGCATTTATGTTTATACACGGGTGTGTACATAAGTAAGTATACATAGCCTAATAAAGCAAATGTGGTCAAATGTTAACAGATCGGGGAACCTGGGTGTAGGGTATGTGGGATTTCACTCTATTATTCCTGTACTTTTCCGTAAGTTTGAAAGTATTTCTAAATTAAAAGATAATCCTCTTCCCCCAGCAAAACAAACAAAACGTGCTTACGATCTAATGAGGTGACCAAATCAAGCTCTAGAACCTACAGGGGAGGTTACGTTAAAGCTGTCATCAGCTTGTAGCAGGAATGGAGAGTTGATTCCAAACAGGTTTTACAAGATGCTTCCTACTTAAAGTGAAACAGGTGCTTGGAGAGTGGAATTTTAATTCAGTGGAGACATGGGACCTGGGCACCTGGGGGGCTTGATGGGTTGGGCCAAAAGTTCCGGGGGCTCCGAAGATAGATCCATTTCGCTTACCGCAGCTTTTCCCAGAGGAGTTTTCTACAGGATCCTAGAAAAATGGAGTTTAGTGTCAAAGAAGTTTGGGAACTCTGCACTGTGTTCAAGGTCAAGGAGGTGAACTAATAGATGAAATGAGAATGGCAGCATTGATAATTGGTGAAGTTGGTGCTGGGCATATGGAGGTTCACTGTAACGTTTACTAGGTTTATCTTTTTTTTTTAAGGTTTTATTTATTATTTTTAGTGAGGGGAAGAAAGGCAGAGAGAGATCAATGTATGGTTTCCTTTCACCTGCCTCCAGCTATAGACCTGGCTGGAGGCCTGGCTTGCAACCTGGTTATGTGTCCTGGCTGGGAATCGAACCAGCAATCTTTGGGTTCACAGGCCAGCACCTTATCCACTGAGCCACCAGCCAGGGCAGGTTTTATATTCTGATCCATGCTGCCAAATTGCTCTTCCAGAAAGTTTCTACTTAACATGGGTAAGATTTGTCTGGCAGAAATGAGGGGTGGGTGTCCAGAGAAAAGGACGTTTTAATTGGAGGCAAAATCATGAAGCTGGAAAAATAAAAAAACTGTTTAGGAAGTGGCCAAGCTCAGGTCTCGGAGCAAAGCGTTCGGAAATGGCTATGACTTGAAGTGAGAATGAGTTTGTGGATCCTCTGGAATTTTTACTTAGTTTGGGCGTCCAGGCAATGAAACGCTATTGAAAGTTTTATTGAGCCCTGGCTGGTAGCACAGTGGATAAGGTGCCGGCCTGCGAACCCAAAGGTCGCAGGTTCGATTCCCCAGCCAGGGCACATAACCAGGTTGTAAACCAGGTCTCCAGTCAGGTCTGTGGCTGGAGGCAGATGAAACGCAACAATACATTGATGTCTCTCTCCCTCTCTGCCTCTCTCCCTTCGCCTCTTTCTAAAAATAATGAAATAAAATCTTAAAAAAAAAAAAAAAAGTTTTATTGAGGCCCCGGCCAAATAGCTGAGCTGCTTAGAGCATCGTCCTGATACACCGAGGTTGCATAAGTAAGTGGAGCAACAAATTGATGTTTGTCTGCGCATTCTCCGTCTCCCTCTAAAATCAGTAAAAAAAAATCAGTTGAAAAAGGAATCAACCAATGAATGCATAATAAGTGGAACAACAAATCGATTTTCTGTTTCTCCCTCTCAAATCAATAAATACAAAATACTTTTAATCGTTTTTGGAGAGTGCCTGACATTTATATTGACTTTAGAGGTAGAGGAAAGGAGAAACATGGATTTGTTCCACTTACTTATGCATCCATTGGTTGATTCTTGTTTGTGCCCTAAGTGGAGCTGGGACCCACAACCTTGGCCTCAGGGATGACACGAATTTAGCTACCTGGCCAGGGCAGTACCCTCTCGCTGCTGTGTAGTCATCACCACCATCCACCCCAGATCTTTTTCATCTTCCCAAACTGAAACTGTCTGCATTAAACGCTAACTCCCCACTGTTCCTCCCACAGCCTCCGGCAACCCCTGTTCTACTTTCTGTCTCTGTGGATGTGACTATTCTAGGGCCCTCATGTAATTGCCTGTTGGTGTCTGGTTTATTTCACTTAACATGCCTTCAAAGGTTTTTCCAGTCACTGTTTGGAAGCTCTGTGCAGTTCCTTGCCGGTCTGGACAGTCATCCGGCTAGAGCACTTGCCAGCCGGACACCCCCATCAGGAGGAAAACTAGTGGAAGTGCTAGTAGTGCTTGTTTGTTCATGTTGCTGTGTGTGTGAGAACCAGACAGACAGACAGATTTAACTCCCCCAGGGAGAGGGGCCGGTAACTTTCCATGGCGGGAACATGTGAAACCAGTATTACATTTAGTACGTTTCCCAACGTTTGACTTCTTGAACGACTTGAAAAAGGGCTGGGACTGCTGAGACTCCTAAGCTAGGACATAGTCAGACCTTCAGAGAATAGTTGGCACAGGAAAAGGAACTTAGAATTCAGCCCCACTCCTGTTTTTCAGGAGGCCAGGAACAAAGAGACTCAGGACATGGAGTTGATTGGTTATAGGAGCAACTATCCTGTGTTTAAAAAATAATTTTTTTTCCTTTTTTTTTCCAATGTATGGCTGTGTTTCACCTGCCTCCAGGCACAGACCTGACTGGAGACCTGGTTTGCAACCTGATTATGTGCCCTGGCTGGGGAATCGAACCTGAGACCTTTGGGTTCGCAGGCCGGCACCTTAATCACTGTGCTACCAGCCAGGGCCATAAAAAATAATTTAAAAAAATAAAAATAAATGTCAGGCAACAAAGAGTACCATTACCTGCTTTCTTATCTCCCTCTCCCCACCCCTAGCAGAGTGTTAGGTTGTGGTGAAACGGAGGGAAGGTGAAGTAGACAGACAATAGAACACGTGAAGAAAGGTTTGGGTTTTTGTTTTTGTTTTTAAGATTTTATTTCATTATTTCTAGAAAGAGGGGAAAGGAGAGAGGCAGAGAGGGAGAGAGACATCAATATATGGTTGCCTTTCACCTGCCTCCAGCCACAGATCTGACTGGAGACCTGGTTTGCAACCTTATTAGGTGCCCTGGCTGGGGAATCAAACCTGCAACTTTTGGGTTTGCAGGCTGGCGCCTTACCCACTGTGCTACCAGCCAGGGCTCTTTCTTTTTTAAGCACCTCATCTCCAGTGCCAAAAGCTGAGTGGGGTGGGTGGGTGAGTGGGAGGTGGAGAGGGCTGGAGATAGTTTTTGGCTGCGTCTCAGATCACAGATTTCAGTTTCTGTCAAGTCTCCGATCTGTTTTGCATTGGGCAAAGGCTGCAAAACCTCCATTTCACTGTGAGGCCAGAAGAATTGAAAAGAATATATCCTCCCTTTTATAGCTTTTGCCCACGGCTTTGAGACCCATGCTTTTGCAGGTCTTGGCAATGATTGTGTTAGCCATTTTGCACCCAGATCTCAATATTATTTTCCTGTTACCCACTGGGGAATGGGTTGTGGATGCCTTCAGTTGTTTCCAGAAATGCATACCTCAGGGAAGAGTTACTGGGCCCCGTTTTCTCTAGAGGATTGCAGGAAATGCCTTCTAGCTCCTACGTTTTTCCTCCAGATTCCGTACAGGCTGCTTCATGGGTGTGGCCATTCCCTTTCTTTTCTCTCCTCTCGGATTGACTGTAGGAATAAATTTTTCTTCACTATCATCGTGGCTACAGCCAGGGTGGCTTAGAAACCAGACTGCAGATCCCAGGCACAGGAGAAGAAGCCAGACTGCGGAGGATCAGGAAGCTCAGAGCTGGGCCTAGGCCAAAGTTCTGGGGCTGTGCCCAGTGCCTTTATATTTATTTAAAGATGAGGCCTGCTTGGTAACCAGTCTGCTGAGGCGTTCCCGAGCTGCGCATGGAGCTTCTGGTCTGCCGGGCTGAGGCCCAGCAGTGAACCCAGAGGGGGTGGGGAAAGGGCTTCCTAACCCAGGGCTCTGGCTTGAGTTTGGAGCCAGGCCCTCAAAATGCCAAGGCTGTAAGGAACAGAAATTCCAGAAATCTTAGTTTTCTTTTCCTGGTACCCCAGCATCCACCCTCACAACGCCTCCCTTTGCTACTGGAAGGCAGTCTTGCCTACCGTTTAAGAGAAGGCTGACTGCTGGATTCAAACCAGCTTTTCCTCTTGCCAGCTGCCTGATGGAGAGCAAGACCCCTAGCTCCCATGTCAGGGTGCTCATTTGCAAAATGGGGAAATAATGCCGACTTCATAAAATTGCCTCTTAAAAAGAACAGTGACACATGAAATGCTCAGCATAGTGCTGGATACATGAGAAAAGTTCATGTGTGGCAGACAGTACCTTAATGTCTTGTTTAGAAAGTGCAACGAACCCATCCTCTTCCACTGGTGACCTGTGAGAAAGCTTTTGTTGTGAGAGTATAAGAAATTATACTCCCCAAACCCTGGAATGACAGGTTTCAATTCCAAATCAGTCGACTTTATTTTTTCATTATCGGGTTTGGCCTTCTCTTAACCAGCTCCTCAAACTCGGAGCCCCCCACGTCATCCTCGGTTTCTGACCCCAGACCCCGCCAGCACAGGCGGACTGGCGTCCCCGGCCCCCAGACGTCTCGGGAAAGTGGGCAGGAGGAAGCGAAGCACACGCTGATCTCCTCCTTTGGGACCGGGTTTTTCCGGCCGGGGCGCGCAGCACACCCAGCCAGGAATGCAGCGGTGACCCCTGCCCCGCCTTTCGCTGCAGTCCTGGACGGGCTCCCAGGGGTGGAGGGGTGGGGTGCAGATCACACTCTGCAGGGCGGGGAGGGGCAGGATTGGAGGATCCAAGCTGCGGAGAGGATCGGGAGGCTGGAGCATCTCGGTCCGCCGGGGCGGAGGCAGAGCCTCCACTGCACCAACCACCCCCATCCCTGGCGCGCGTTCCCCTTCTTCCCCATCCTCCCTGGCGTATCCGCAGTAGTCTCTTCCCCTGCACCGCGGCTTCGGCTCCTTCCGGGAGCGCTCGGCCCTTTCCGGCGCACAGTCGAGAGGCCGGCCGGTGGGAGCTCCGCCCCCTCGGCTCCGTCGGCGCGCGCGCCCGCCCCTCGTGCCCCGCCCTGACGCTTCCCAGGCGCTCGCGCCCGCCCGCCCGCCGCCGGAACGCGCGTGGCCGCCTATAAAAGAGGCGGGGCGCGCGCGTCGCCGCCACTACCCGCTGCGGAGCGAACGGCGAGGAGCCGAGGCCATCCAGGAGCGTCGGTCCCTAAACAACCCCCGGCCCCACGCACCCACTGCCCTCACCGCAGGAACCGGTGAGGCGGGGAGCGGGGGAGCGCGGGCGGCCGCGGGGCCGCCGACCCCTGGGCGGGGAGCCGGGTCGCCCCCGGGGAGGGGCGGGGCTAGCGCGCGGACAGGTGAGCTGGGCCGGCCTCGCAGCTTCCCGGAGCGGGCGGGGAGCCGGGCGAGCCGGTCGCGACCGGCTTGTGGAGCGTGGGCTGCGGCGGAGCCGCCTGGCCGAGCCCCGGTGTGGGCAGCTGGAATGGCATTGACTGGGCGGAGGGGGTGGCGAGGCCGCCGGCCTCCCCGCCCCCAGCCCCAGCTCGGCCGCGGCCCCGCCCTGCCCCATCCGGTTGCGGCAGGTGGGGCGGGGGCTCCCTGGTTGGGATGGTCCCCAGTCCCCTTCCTGCAGAGCGCTTCCCCCACCGCACCCAGTTTCTTCCCGGGGCGGGGAGCGACGCCTGCAGCTTTTCCCAAATCCCTGCAAGCAATGCGGGCTCCCCCCTTGGAGGAGAATGAGCCGGGACCTTAGGTGAAGGTGTCTTGGATGTTCATTTCCTCCTTTTCGGCGAGTCTCGGCCTCCTCTGTAGATGCATAGAGGCTCCAGGCTGCCATCTCCTTTTCTTTTCCTTATAATAAAGACGCCTTTCCTACCCCGTTGTGATTTGCTTGCGAATAACAGATAACTGCGGCTTTTGCTTTGTGTGAGGCGCAAATCAAATAATAGCTTAGAGTTACTATTTTTTTCCCCCTGAGACCGGGTTTTTAGAGTCGAGGGCGGTATATTATTTGTCAAAAAATTTACAGCCCTGCAGGGTTGAATGATAGAGCAACCTTTTGTTTGAAAACCGTCCCTGAATTTGATTAGATGTTTCCGGAAGAAAATTGCTTTGAAAAAAAAGTCTTATTTGCAGTACTGGGGTAACACGCATTTTAAATAAAGGGCCTGGTAAGGTTAAGGGTTGGCTATGTTTTAAATTAAAAGCCCGAATAAATCAGAAAGCTGGGTTGAGAAGATGCTTGAACCGCTGCAACACCTTATCACATCTTTTATGTAATAGATGCTGGAACCGGTAGACCCTTTGTTCTGTCTTCATCGTGGTAGTTAAGAAAAACTTAACCATCATGGCTGTTAGGAAAGAATAGAAGAGAGACAGAATGAAGTATTTTCATAATGTGTTGAGAAACTGCGTCGTCATGGCAATTGGACTCGGCAAAAACAGAATGGAGAGAAGATGGAAGGGTGGGGGTGTCTTGCAGCCAGGATAGCAGTGGGAACACGCAGCGGAGCGAAGCCACCCAGCCAGGGTTCCAATTCTGCAAACCAGCCCTTCGTTTTCTCTTCTGTGGCAGCTAATGTCCTAACATTTTTGAAAGGTCACATTGAAGTCAAAGTTGAAAAAATGCGCTGCAGTGAAGGCCTCTGTGCAGGGAATTAACAAGCCCTTTTTAGTAACTGGGCCAGTAATTACTCAGAGGACCCTCAAAGTGTGTTAGCTGCTACCCAGGGACCTAGATGGAGAGATGCTACTGGAATGGAAGATTTGCCCCGGACTGGACAGGTGTGGGGCAGTCCTCAGCGTTGACCATTGGCTCAGTAGTTCTCTGATATGCTTTTGGTCTATGGTAGTGTTTTGTGGTCATCTAATAATTGGGGAAATCTGATCCGTCTTCTGGCTGTACCACGAGCTCCGTCAAGCAATCTGATGAACAGGTTTAGGTGGTTCCCTGGGTTAGAATTTTCTTTCCTTTTCCTTACCTGCCATCACCCCAAAGGAAGGGGCCCCCTGCAGATCCTGAGGGAAGGACGTCATGAGTATTCCGTAGTGCTGTCATTGCTGAACCTGGCCTAGGGACAGTCAGTGCAAGGCCCACCTCCCCATCAGCCCTCTGTGGGCTATTCCAGGACGCTGCCCCTTATCAGCTGTGGCAGTCAGCTGCAGACCGAGTAGGTAAAAGAATTCGGAATTCGGCCCTGCTAGCAAATACTGACTCCAGGAATTTGGGAGGAACGCACTAGGGGCCAGTGGACTGGAGCAGCTGCTCTTGTACCTTCCTTCCACCTTTTTTACACATTCCTCTTGCACCTGTTTTAAACAGGAAATAGTATTTTGTAGAGGAAGTGGACTGAGACCTATAAACTAGGCCCAAGCCAGATCTTTGTGGCTTGAATTCTTTTTTCTGATGATTTCATGAAATTATATTTTATTAGTGAATGGAAGGGGATTTAGGGATCAAGTAGTCCTAGAGATTTCAATCCATTGGGACTTCTAGTGTTAAAAAGTATGTTCAACCAACGCGGATACCCCGGGAGGTCACTCTCCCCGGGCTCTGTCCTGGTGGCGTAGGGGAGCAGAGGGCTCTGCCCTGTGACGTACAGTCCCTTTCCACAAGGTTGGAGAGAAAGCCAGGCCTTGAGTCTACGCCTGCATACCCCTGCAGCTTCTCAGAGTCCTTGGACAATGACTGAGGAGACAAACCATGCAGGAAACATTAAAAAAAAAAAAAAAAGTTCAATATTTATTCCTTTATTTGAAACGTGGGGAAACTGAGGTCAGTATTCCCTGCAGATACAGGAGCCGCCAAGGCCACATAACCTGGTTCTCTTTCCACAAGGTGGCTCCCTGGTGGGATTTAGTCATGGAAGGTGCCGGGGAAATGTCTGCAATTTGATTTTTATCTGTATTCCTGTGTGTTAAAGGATCCGTTTTCTTCCTTTTGAAAAGATTTTGTGCCGTTTGCCCTCAGAAGCTTGTTATCTCGCTCTCCCCACCCTCTTTAGACTCCACATTCCTCCGTCATGTTGTCATCGTTTCGTAAGCGCAGAGTCCAGGTATTTGACCAGCATGCAGGAAATGCGCTGCCTTTTCGCTTCTGCCTGGTTTGCCGTGAAGACACTTCTGTGTCAGAGGTTGAATGACTCAGAGAAAGGGGGAGAAACTGCCTGCATGACTTTTCTGTTCAGGTTTCTTTTAGGGGTTGGTTGGTTGGTTTTCGGTGTTAGATGAACAGAAGTCTCAGTGAATTCTAAAATTTTCAAAGCCTCCTCCGGTTTTTTTACCTTCCTCTCTTTAAGGCATGAATGTATTATTTCTTACCACCCTACTACTGGTGTTTGCATGTCATGTTTGCTGGGTTACTTTTTATTAATGGTCACTTGGTTCTTAAGAACCAAGGGACTAAACAGATTATCTGAGATATTTGGAAAAACAATCTGAAAACATGTAATAAAAGTAGTATTTTAAACTTTGACAAATACTGTAAACTTGGGTTTGTTTCCTGTTTCCATTGACTTATTTTTTTCCTGCCACAAGCCTTATAATGAAATGGAGTTTGCGTTTTTTATTTAAAAAAAAAAAGAAGCTCATTATATAGCTACTGTGTTTGTGTCCCGTTTTTGAGTGTTTGCTAAATTGGACTTTTTCAAAAAGAACAATGCTTAAACTTTATGTCTTGCTATCCCACAAGGAGAAATACAGGCTTGGCAAATGTCTAGTGATTCTGGGTGATAAATCCAAGGCAGGCCCTTTTATAAATCAGAATGGTTATTTAAACAAGGTTTATAAAAATGGGCCACAATATACCTTGCTCCTGTTTAGAGTCTCAGTCACAATGTTTTGTAAACACTTCTCATCTGAGTTTTACAGGTCAGCAGGTAAGTAACAAGGTGCTGCTTGAGGAGCATGCAGAAGTGAGTTTTCCGAAGGTTGCTCTTTGCTTTTGGGTTTTGATGCCATGCAGCGTGAGACTTACTTTCCCAAAGCCAAGTCCTTGCTCACCTCTGCAGAGCCCAGCGAAGGCGTTGAAATGAAGGGATCTGTTTGAAGGCTGACATGCAGATCCACAATCCTGATTGGAATGTGGTTTAAACAAAGATTTATTTTCATGGCTAAAATCTCTTAATTCATGTAATTTTTACCTCGTAGCTTATCAGCAATCACCACTAAAATCTGCAGCTGAGCTGGTTTTTTGAGTTAATGAATTTGATCTGAGAATCAGTTGGTATAAAATTGTTCCAGGTGCTAACCAGTGCTTGGGTGGTTGGTTCTGGGGGGAGCCCTTTCACGTTCATGGGTGTAAAGTGCTCTTGCTGTGGAAACGTAAAATTTGGTAATAGACTAGTGGTATAAACCATGGAGAAGGTTCACTGTCGGTTCTCCACCTTCGGGCTCTGACTAAGCAACAAAAACAAAGCTGACGAAGGGTTTCTGTGACCTTTTGCTTTGGGTGACGTTTATGAATTTTTTCATGGAGCCAAATGATCTCTTTGTCCTATTAGTACCTAAAATCCCTTTCCTTGCAAAACCATTTATGTGGCCTGCCTGCAATTTGGAATTCATTTCATAGTATTTCAAAGGCCTCTTACATCCGGCATATTCAGCCTTTTGAAATGCCAGCAGTCCCAGTGCTTTGTTTTAGAGGGACTCCTTTCCTTTTCACTACAATTTTATTCTCTTCCGAGGTTCCATAGAGAAACTGGCAGCTGAACTCTCCCACACACCCGGACCGAGGTGTCCTGAACCACTCACCACAGGTGCCAGGTTTGCAGAGGCCAAAGCGTTTGACCTTTGGTTTGAAAATGTTTGTATCTGCGGTCTTTTCTGTTGCTTAACCCAGCGGCGTCCGGCCCACCCTCCAAACATGAGAGAGCTACACCCCCTGGCGTGGGGTGCAAATAGCGTTTGTAGATTAGGTTTAGGTGTTGAAAACTTCTAAGTACCAAGGTCTGTCTCAAACAGCTGTCTCTTGGCAGTTGTCAGGAAGACAAAGGTATTAATTAAAGGCTAGCTTCTTTAGCAGGACTCCGTTTTCAGTTGGCCATGTATATATGTTTTTTGTTTGTTTTTTTTAAATTTTATTTCATTATTTTTAGAAAGAGGGGAAGGGAGAGAGGCAGAGAGGGAAAGAAACATCAATGTATGGTTGCGTTTCACCTGCCTCCAGCCACAGACCTGAATGGAGACCTGGCTGGGAATCGAACCTGCGACCTTTGGGTTCGCAGGCCGGTGCCTTAACCACTGTGCTACCAGCCAGGGCTTATACGTTTGTTTTTGATACGAGGAGTCATTCTCAGACTCACTAATTTTTGGATTAAACTAGAACTTTCTAGCCCAGATTTCATGTCATTAGGCCCCCCTATTCCCAGAGATCTAACAGAATTGTAAGAATGCTGACGGGTTCTTTATTTTTTTTAGATATTATTTTTAGAGAGAAGGGTAGGGAGGGAGGCAGAAAGGTAGAGAAACATCAGTGTATGGTTGCCTTTCACCTGCCTCCAGCTACAGACCTGGCTGGAGACCTGACTTGCAACCTGGTTATGTGCCCTGGCTGGGAATCAGACCGGCGCCACTTGGGTTCACAGGCCAGTCCACCAAGCCACATCAGCCAGGGCTTGACAAGTTTTTTTTATTGATAACAATAGAGAACATGGTTGTAATTCCTGTTTTACCCCCTGAGATCAATTCACATGATTTGCTGAATGAGACAGCTGAGTTTTTTTGCTTTCTGGGGTTTTTAAAAAAGATTTATTATGTTTAGAGAGAGGGTAAGGGAGAGAGGCAGAGAGGGAGAGAAACATCAATGTACGGTTGCCTTTCACCTGCCTCCAGCTACAGACCTGGCTGGAGACCTGGCTTGCAACCTGATTGTTTGCCCTGGCTGGGAATCGAACTAGTGACCTTTGGGTTCGCAGGCTGCCGCCTCATCCACTGTGCCACCAGCCAGGGCTGAGACAGCTGAGTTTCAACTGCTGCATTGCAGCATTTCTAATTAGCCTGCATCTTCAGCCTGACCTAACAGTATTTGCAAAAACATGACCTTTTTCTTTGGTTACCTTGGCCGGGAAGCTGTCCTTAAACAAACAGAGAATATGGGGAGGGGGACAGAGGGGAGCAAAAAGGGGATGGATGTAATACAACAACAATAAAATTAAAAAAAAAAACCAAACATACAGAGAATACACTCAGCGCTTCATTTTCCCTCCCACGTTCTCTGAGGACATGGAACCTGACTGGGAAAATCGGAGCTGAGCTGCTGCTTTGAGATAAGCAGTGAGCTGATTGCAGGCCCAGGAAGTACGCTTCGTGTGGGGTTGCCACAGTCAGTGGAATAGATAGGTAGGCTGGCATGGTTGAGGACTGTTTTTTAATGGCCCTTTCCCTCAAGTCTTCCTTTCTAGAGTATCTAGCGTATGTAAGATGTCGATCCTATTAAGGCTGGAAACAGCCTGGAACATTCTCTGTGGAATCTGCCTTATCAGTCTGCTGCATATTTGGGGGAGGGGTGGGCTTCATACAGCCTCCCTGGGTCATGAAGGGAATGAAGGGAACGTGGTGCATGCCAGCAGGGCCCGAGGAATTCCACTCCCTCGTGGAGTTTTGGGTGAGAAGTTACATAGCACCTTTGGGTGTCAGTAGTCCTTAGTGATAGGAAAATTTTCCTGTGTTTAACACAGTCACAGAAATACCCTTATAGGAGCAAAAAGAAAAGGGGGACTTGTGTAGATAAACTAGAGACAACTCCTTATCAGGTTAAGGATGGGGGAAACTCTGACTAACCTGTAGCCGCGCAAACGCGTTCGGAATGCCGGCACAGTGGGAGTTGTGATGACTTGCAGATGCCCGGCCCCCCGGAGGAGGGAGAAGCCAGCGTGGCTTGGCAGTGCTCCCACCTCCTGACGCCTGCTGATCACTGCAGGAAAGAAAAGTC
Organism: Noctilio leporinus; assembly: GCA_004026585.1. Taxonomy (NCBI): domain Eukaryota; kingdom Metazoa; phylum Chordata; class Mammalia; order Chiroptera; family Noctilionidae; genus Noctilio; species Noctilio leporinus. Next base: position 247,614 of record PVIW01001123.1, read on the forward strand.
CATTATTGCCTGACCAAAGCACTTGCTATAGAATTGACTCGTTCTACTTCACTGGGGTGACAAAGAGGGCCTTTCAGGTTGGTTACTTCCAGCAGGGCCTCTCTGGACTATCTCCCTGGATTGGTAGGGCCACGTTGGCAGGCTGGGCCCACACAGGGGCACTGCTCAGATGGAACCTTTGCAGTGTTAGGTTGGGAATTCCTTCTTCCATTACGGAGGGCTGCTTCCCAATGTGATTTCATGGAAATTTCTGTAGCACCGAAAGGACTTCAGACAAGCAGTGAATCCTGTGATATAAGGGGCAGGACAAACATCACACTGAGCTGAAGACTTAGATACTGAGCTGAAGACTTAGATACCGCGCAGGAGCTCACATGCAGGGTAGTCATTGTCCCAGACATAACTAAACCTCCTTTGGAAAGTTTCTTTACAAGAAAATTACATAAGCAGCAAATGAGACACAATTGCCTGCTGTTTTTCCATCTTGACTATTTCCTGAAGGATGAGAACAAGGGAAGTTTATAAGCGATTCTTAACCTTAATTGTGTATTAACTTATGAAGACATTTTTTTAAATCCTCACCGGAGGATATGCTTACTGATTTTAGAGAGAGGGGAAGGGATGGTGAATGCAAGGGAAGCATCGACGGGAGAGAGGAACTTTGATAGGGTGCCATCTGCATGCATGCTCCCCAACCTGGCATGGACCCCACAACCCAGACACGTGCCCTGACCAGGAATCGAACTTGCGACCTTTAGGTTTACAGGACAACACTCGACCCAACTGAGCCACACCAACGGGTGCAGAATACTCAAATCTTTTTTAAAAACAAAACTAATTTAGGTGTTTTAATAATTAATACCTCTTTCTTTCCCCTTCCTTTTCCCTCCCAAGTGGGGATATAAAAGATACGAGGTAGTAAAAGGAATTAATAAATAACCAAACAGCCATCAATAAAGATTGTCAACTCCAGTCATGTTCAGGGTCACTGGTTCTAACATGCTAGTCTGGGAACCGGAACATCCTGGGTCACTCTCGTCTCTGTGGCCTGCTAACTAGATGACCTTGTGTCCTGTACACTTAACTGACAGCGCTTCTGTTTCCACGTTGAGAATGTAATTGACTGATACGCACCAAGTTCTGTGGTCAGAGACTAGGATAAGGCCTTTTTATAGTTCCTTGGGAACTATAAATTCCCTTAAAAACTTTAGGAATGGCAGGGAGGAAACAGTAGCGACACAGCAGATTGGGATGGTGCAGCAATGCCGGAGTGAGGACCCGGGAGTTGCTTTACACATGGAGGCCTTGGTTTGGCGTGAGATGTGCTGGGAGAGGGAACAGTCCATCCACAAAGGCAGCTCTGAGCTGGGCAAGGGACCCGGCCCGCGGCCGGTCACCAGGGTTGCTGGGGGGATCTGGGGGAGGTACAGCTGGGGCAGACGATGCAAGTCAGCGAGGAGTGTTTCCGTTCTAGTGGAGGAAAAATATTTCTTTCAGGCACAGCTATCAATTGATGGTATAAAACTCGCCTTCCTGAGCTTTATTTCCCTAGGTCCCCCTCTACTGGAGTGAAAAGAGCAGCTACCCTTGCAGAAGAAGTTGCTGCGTGGTCAGCCCAGGATGAGTAACCCAGACTTGTTCCTCGGGGTGCCGCCTGGTTGGTTGTGTCAGTGCGTCTTCACTTGCGATTCTAGCTTTCCCCTGGGTGGAACTCCAGTCTGGCCGTGTGGGGAAAGTAAAACGGTAGACTATTGCGCGCTCTCCCACTCTTCTTCACAAGTAAATTGGGGGCTGCAGGTGCTCTTGATGGTTATTCAACAGCATTTCTTTATGACGTGTGTGTGCCGGAAGTTGGGATGCAAAGATTAGACCGTGCGGTTTAATTACACTGTGGGAAGAAAGCGCAATTAAATCTGAGGCTGAGGGAAGGAAGGGGCAGCGTGTACAGCTCAGAAAGGAGGCAAGATCCTGCACTTAATCGCTCCTGTTGGGTGTTGAGGTGCAGTAGGAATCATCCAGACGGTCAGGGAACATTCTAAGCAAAGGAAGCCTGCGCAGATGGCTTGGGATCTTTCCAAGACTGGAAGAGAATCGTGTCTGGGGGGAGAAGGAATATTTCTAGATGCCCAGAGGGCCGGGGGCATGGGGGAGAAGCCAGTCATGCCTGCTGGGCCAAGTGGAAGGGCCTGCTGAAACACTGGATTCTTTCCCTTCTCGGAAGGGAGCTGTGAAAGGGCTTTAAAGCATGGGCGTGACATGGCAGAGAATAGATTCCTTTTTATAGTTAAATAAATAAATAACCCGGACTTTGTGGGAGAAAAATGATGCAACAAAAGTACTTGGAGAATCTTTCAGAAGAAACAGTGATACGGCTAAAATCGCCTCGTGGCCTCCTTCCTAGGGAGGTAGTCTCTTCACAGGAAGGTGGTCCTGAGATGACCAGGTGTGGACCTCTTTGAGCTGCTTTCACCTGGAAAGAGCTGGTCAGGGGGACCAGGTCTGGGGCTCACCAGCTCACCAGTGCTGTGCATCCTGAGCTGGGAGTGGGAGGCACTGTCACCAGCCTCCGTGCCTGATCCATAGCGTTCTCACATGTTTCCTGAGGAACAAGTTTATGCCTTGTCTAAATTAGAATGGGAGCTGGAGAGATCATCAAGCTTTCCTGGTCAGCTTCTTTACCAGATCTCAGAATCTTCTCTATAGAATGTAATTTTAAAATTGGAAGGGCCTTAGGGTTGTCTCATTTTCCCTTCTGTTTTTAGTCATTCGGGGAGATTGAGGCATAGAGAAGGGAAGGTGGCTGTGCAAGGTCATGTGTTACAGGCCAGTTTTAGAAGCTCTTTGTCATTGATCCGTGCCTGTTTCCTTTGGTCAGGTTGCCTTCATTAGAGGATAAAATGGCTTATCCTGGTAAGAGCAGGTAGCTTATTCTGGGTTTCTCCCATAAATAGGCCAGGTTTTCTTTTTGACATGAAAATTTCCTGAAATTGTCCAGAAATCTGAGGGTTTCAAGTTGTGGCAGATTGAATGTTATGGGAACTGTTAGCCTGTGTTTGTGGTGAACTTGAAATTGATGCAGAACTTAACATTGTCTCCTGGCTTTCCACAGTAACAGGGGGCGGGAAGTAGGATAAATATTTAAGCACACTTTTTTTTTAAGTTACACTGTGATTTTTCTTGTACTTTTGCACATTCAGATGAAACTAAGCCTGTTCATTGCCCAGGCTCTCTGAGGAGACCTGTAGGATTGACATTTTGGTGTGACTGAAAAATAAGCTGGGAAAATTCTGTTGGTTATTGGTGTTAAGGGCTCAGTTACTTCATAATCGTTTCCTTTTTTTTTCCTCTTAACAGGCTGAGATCTAGAAAGATAGGAAAGCTGACTTAACACATTGTTGACTGGCAATTTTATAGCAAAAGCTAATGCAAGTGTAAGCATGAGGAAACTTGTTATTGGTCCACAACATTTGGGTTTGGAAACATGAGTGTTTTCATGACTGCTCAATGATGTGTTAAGTAAGAATAGATTGTACCTAAACTCCACATAATGAAATACACAGACCAGATGAAAGGACTTTTGAATGGACTTCTCAGTAACAGTCTTTAAGATTGCTACAGCCATTGTTTCCTTTGAATTCTCCAAGCTCTGATAGATTTGACAGGACAAACCATAGTTCTGCATATTTTCCACCTGGTTTTGTTGCTATGTTGGGTAGGCATCCTCTGAGAAACCCATGTTACAGCCTAAGAAGGGGCTACCTTCCCAATTCATTTGTCTGCTAGGGCTGTCTGACCCTTTTGTCCTTTGGAGAGGCTAATTCTATTAAACTGATGTTGGTATCTCATGCTTATCTCAGTTTATTCTTTCTTTTTAGAAAATGGACCCGAGTGGGGTCAAAGTTCTGGAAACAGCAGAGGACATCCAGGAGAGGCGGCAGCAGGTCCTAGACAGGTACCACCGCTTCAAGGAGCTCTCAACCCTTAGGCGTCAGAAGCTCGAAGATTCCTATCGATTCCAGTTTTTCCAGAGAGATGCTGAGGAGTTGGAGAAATGGATTCAGGAGAAACTTCAGATCGCATCTGATGAGAATTACAAAGACCCAACCAACTTGCAGGTGAGTGAGATCTCCCTGAGATTTGCCCCAGAATTCAAGAGCTCAAATGTCTTTGCCTAAAACTCATACCACGAAAAGCACTTAATAATGACTTTGGGAGATTGGACAGCAAGAAAAGTGTATATCAGACATAAGAAAGGACTGTCTCATTATCAAAAGCAAAGCCTTTAAAACCATTGAATTGTACATAAGACAGGTTAATTTTGTGGTGTAAATTGTACCTCAGTAAAGCTGATTTTAAAAAGACCACCTTCTCATTGATTTTTGGTGAAAGTGGTGGGTCAGTAGTTGGGCTTACGGCTCTCTTCCTCCATGTCTCAGAGTCACCTAAGGAGGGGAAGTGGTGAACACTAGATTATGTGCCTGGCAGGCCTCCTTGCAGGTCATTACTTGATTAAAAGAACACAATTGAGAAGTGGAATGTATCAAATCAAATTCATCGAAGAATGTGGCTGGCTTCCTTCAGAGTAAGCACTGTAAGCTAAGAAGACTGTCAGTATGTTTGACATTTCTAGAGGGATTGGATGTCCACACGAAGGCCAATTTCTGGTGGACAATAACATTAGGATATTCTGTAGCATCTTGTTATCTGCAAAGTTGGTGGTCCTTATGGGGCCAGTGTAGATGCAGTCAGGATGTTTAAGTGATTGAGCAGGTAGGGGGACGGGTGCGATGCTGAGTTGATGTGTCCATCATGGCGGGGAAGGGGACAACAGAAGGATGCTGAGTGGCTGCATCGATGGCTCACTTTGTGGTCTACCTACAGGGCAAGCTTCAGAAGCATCAAGCCTTTGAAGCTGAAGTGCAGGCTAACTCAGGAGCCATTGTTAAGTTGGATGAAACTGGAAACCTGATGATCTCCGAAGGGCATTTTGCATCTGAAACCATAAGGGTAAGAGGGGTTCCTAGCATAGGTGGACAGCCTTCATCTGTCTGGTGGGTAGAGGAATGTAGATTACCACTGGCATGTATATTTGGGTTCCCAAAAGGATAGACTACTAATTTTTTGAAGAATTTTGTGAAGTTCCCTACAGGAGTTAACCCACATCCTGCCTTTACACTGTGGTGATTTATTACATATATAAACAAGTGAGGAAATGAATATTCTTTTTTAAATTGTATTTATTATTTTCAAAGAGGGGGGAAGGGAGAGAGGGAGAGAAACACCAATGTATGGCTGCCCTTCACCGGCCGCCAGCTGCGGACCCAGCTGGAGACCTGGCCTGCAACCTGGTTATGTGCCCTGGCTGGGAATTGAACCAGCGACACCTTTGGAGTCGCAGGCTAGCGCCTTGTCCACTGTGCCACCAGCCAGGGCTGAATATTCTTTATTTATTTTTTAAGATTTTATGTCTAGAGAGAAGGGAAGGGAGAGCGGGAGAGAGGCATCAGTGTATGGTTGTCTTTCACCTGCCTCCAGCTACAGACTGAATATTCTTTTTGTAAAACTAGAGTATACATTTTAAATGCCATGTGGCCAATTTAATTACGTTTAGCGTATTTGTCTAATGTAATATGTATCTCTGCAATGAAATACAAATGCTTATCTGCCATTTTCATACCATTTTGTATACACCTTATAGTATATGAAATCAACATGCCTGTTTTCTTGATAGAAGTTGTTTGGCCTAAATGAAGATGGCTGCTCTATAGTGGTATAACCTGACTGCAGAGGATAAATTGATCAAGCATTGGTGTTAGTAATTAACCTGGGGGAGGGGAGACCCAGCCCAAGCTCATTTCATTCCGATCTGTTAGTAAGCAACCTCTTCCCTGTTTAGGGATCTTACTAAAGCAACATTTAAAAGTGCTGTTAGCTGCTGTTTGTTGCAGTTATTAGTAGGAGTTTATGTGCAAACACCCTACTGGGGATTTTACATATTCTCCAATCTCCACTACAAGCCAGCAAGGCAGCCATTATATAGAAGGGCAGAAACTAAAGTTTGGGTGAGTTCGTGTTGCCCATATTCGCACAGCTAATAGGTGCTGGAACCTATCGCAAGTATTTGCTTTATTTTTGTGACCAGCATTTCATTTGTATAGACTTTCCCTAGTAGTTCCCCTTGGCCTGTTTCTCCAGTGCCCCTTCTGCCCACTGGCCGTGTTGCTATCAAGTGACCTAGTCACTCTGGGAGAAGAGCGTTTGTTTGTCTGCTGCTTCTCTGGGCACATCAGCTGTTTGCTTGTACCCCTGTTGAGAAGTCTCCCTGAGTCAGAACCAGGGTTTGTCCTCCACACTGTCAGCTTTCCGAGTGTTAAGTGCCCCTGGCTCTGCCCACTCATGTTCTCCAACAACAGTATGCTTGGGAGGCTGTGCCCTCCCTGACCTGCAGTGTTTACAAGGTCAGGCATACCAGGAGTGGGTTACTGAGGGTATGAAAATGGAGTTGTGAGCAACTGACAATTGACCTGAGGATAAGGTTTTCTTTTACTTTTTTTTTTCCAAGATTTTATTATTTTTAGAGAGAGGGAGAGGGACATCAACATATGGTTGCCTTTTTGCCCTGCCCCCAGCTACGGACCTGGCTGGAGACTTAGCTTGCAACCTCATTATGTGCCCTGGCTGTGGAATCGAACCAGCAACCCTTGGGTTCACAGGCCAGTGCCTCAACCACTGTGCCACCAGCCAGGACTTTTAACTTGAGCAAAGGGCTCACATTTCATCTCTGTCGTCGTTACTTTTATGCTCCCAGTTCCCTTGTTGATCCTGGCTTGGCAGTTCACCTGGTCCCTTAACCCAGTAACTTAGCTTGCCAGGTGGTGTAATGTAGAGGAGGTGGGTGGCATGTGGAGGCTGCATGTGTCCTGGATAACCTGTTTGTCACTGGTTTAGACTTTCACACCGTACCGGACGGCGTGGCGCCCCATAGTCACCGCCACCCACATTGGGTCCCACATCCGAGTAGGTGGAGTGTTGAGTTGCTGTGGGTTGCCTTTCCCCTTGCCCTGGAATGCCTTCCACTTCCTTCCCAGTGGTGGAAGTGATTGCAGTGTCGGAAGTGAACTGTGTGAACGTTATCTTTCCCCACTGCTTTCTCCTTTCAAATGAAACAAAACTTGTTTCGAAGCGAATCCACCCATGTTGACTGTCCCCGCCTTTCAAGTTTTGAGTTGGGAGTGGCATCTCAACCATGCGTGGATCCCAAACCTCTCCTTTGTTGGTGACGTGTGTTCTTGTCTGTAACTCTTCTTAGCCTGTTGTGTTAGTCACTAGTGTCTGTCAGTGTTACACAGAAACTCCCAGTATCTTGGGTAGGCATCAGTGCACTGAGATTGGATGGAATATGAGAATGCATCACCTAAGCTTGAATTGATGGTCAGTTCCCCCAATTCCTGACAAGTCCTTACGAGGACTGTGCTGTGAAAACCCGAAGATGCTGGGAAGTGAATACGTTTGGGCCTCTGGCTGCCGCTGGCGTGAACTCTGAAGCAAACCTGGCCCGGGGTGCACTATGCTGCGCACCACATCCTCACAGGAGCTGCGAAGCTTTACCTGCTGAGAGCCTTTTGCTAGCTGGTGACATTTCAGTACCCTATCTTTTCCGCTTTTACACTACGGTGGTCCTAATTACTTGGTCCTAAATACATCAGTATTTGTTTACATGTGTGATGTCTGTTGGATGTCTCGTTTTGCTCTTCCCTTCACCTTCATGAATTCAGAATACATCCTTCAGTAATTTCTGCTGAGGTTCCTGTTTCTCACTTCCTCATCTTTCTTTCCCCTGTAGCTTTCTGACCTAGGCATCCACTTTAGTAATAATTCATAACTAATAACATTAATTACTTACAAATAATATAAACTCAATAATTGATCATACTTCCCTTGAAGTAAATGAGAAGAAATGTACCTACGAAAGGATCCACCAAACTGCTCTCAAGTGTATGCTTTCTCCTATTCTTGGCTACGTTTACAGCTTCCTGTCAACTTCACACACCATCATTTTAAAAGATTTATTTGTTCGGAGCTCCATGAGGTTTCTGGCTTGTTGGAGCGCTTGGGACAAGCCAGATGGCAGGGAAACGGTACCCATGTGTAGGGTTGGCCTTTTCCCCCACAGACCCGCCTGCTGGAGCTGCACCGCCAGTGGGACTTGCTGCTGGAGAAGATGCAGGAGAAGGGCGTCAAGCTGCTGCAGGCCCAGAAGCTGGTGCAGTACCTGCGCGAGTGCGAGGACGTGATGGACTGGATCAACGACAAGGTACGTTTGAGGAGAAAGGTTTGCGGGAGGGAAGGGAGGAGAGTCCCAGGTCCGTGCTGGAGGGTCAGGGTGACAAGAAGCAGTGGCTGGGGGAAAGTGGTAGCTCTGGCTGCACGCTGTGTCCTCACCTGTAACTGAAGCATGGGGTCTCTGAGACCAGCGTGCTGTCTCACAACTTCTCGGTTAGGAGGTGAGTTAGAATCACAGCCACGTGCGGAACGATGCCCACTGCAGCTAACAGGACCTGGTGAGCCCGGTGCCTGAGTCTGGGGCTGTTGTCGCCAAGAATTGGTCAGTGACTCCAGCTCTGTTGCCGTCCCTGAATAGGAAGCCATTGTGACTTCCGAAGAGCTGGGCCAGGACCTGGAGCACGTGGAGGTCTTACAGAAGAAATTTGAAGAGTTTCAAACGGATATGGCTGCCCATGAAGAGAGAGTTAATGAAGTGAACCAGTTTGCTGCCAAACTCATCCAGGTAAATAGCAAAGTACTTCTCACAGCATCCTTACGTTAACTGTCTAGCGTTTTCAGAACGTTTTGATGATCAGGTCTCTAACTTCTGAGGGAGCAAGTTCTGGTAAGTGTGTCCAAGTTTTGTTTAGATCGGAGTGAGGCAGCAATGCCAACTGCTTCTCAGTTAGAAAATGCTTTGTAACTTGTGGCCGAGCGCTGGAAGGGCAGAGCTCACTTGATCTGGTTCCCCCACCCTTGTTCACATAGCGTTTGGAAAGCCCTTACTGGGCTGCTGGAGCTGTTGACGGGCTTTCTCAGATGAGGGCGTGGTGGTGAACGCTTCTCAGATTGGCACGGCCACGGAGGCCTCATTGCTCCTCCCTGGCCTCTCTGAGGAGCCTGGGGGTCTAATGAAGGGGCTCCCCACTGGGAGCTATGATACCGTTAGCGGGAGCTGCGTGCTTTCCCCATTGCCCAGGTGTGCGGTCCCGTCAGCTGCGCCCTTGTTCGCACCTTCCACCGCAGGGGTTACATGCTCCAAAGACATCAGGTGGCAGAAATTTTATTTCAGGGGGTACAAATTGTAAATATATGGATCTGTGTCAGACCTGGTGCTTGTGTCCTTTCTACTCAGTGGTGAGGCGAAAGGAGAGCCAACAATCCTCAGAAACACTTGTTATTCCAGGGGCAGATGTGCCGCCCTGGGTCTTGTCTGGCCCACCCATGTGCTCAGGAAAGCGGCCATGCCCAGCCCAGTGCTTCACCAACGGACCCCAGGACCCTGAAATGCTCCACCTTCATACTTGACATGTCATGTATCAAAACAAAACACCAAAATTTGGTTGGTGGGGAAGGATGCTTTAAAAGAAATAGTTTCAGTCTGAAGTCAGGAGCAAACCCTAAAAACCATGCTTATGAGCAGGAATGCTGAGCTTCATGAATGTTGGAAATAGCACACTCTGACCAGGAGGGCAGAGACCGGTGCGTTGATGAAGGTCCCCTGGAGTGTTGGTTGTCATACAGGCCCTGGTGCTGAGGCATGCAGCCCCTTCATAGACTCGGCACCCTACTCCAAGGGAGACGGACGGTTCTGTCCTCCAAATGCAAGGAAATAGCAGCTCTTATATGAATGAGCTTCATTTTGTTCCACACAGACAACCAGCATGTCCTCAGAATGCTGAGGGTTTGCTGAAGCAGGTCCCCAGGGAGCCGCCCCAGGGGCCTGGCTGGGGCGCGGAGGCGGTGGGCCAAGGCTGCTTCCCTCCCTTGTTCAGGAGCAGCACCCAGAGGAGGAGCTGATCAAGACTAAGCAGGACGAAGTGAACACAGCCTGGCAGCGGCTGAAGGGACTGGCTCTCCAGCGGCAGGGGAAGCTCTTTGGGGCGGCTGAAGTTCAGCGCTTTAACAGGTACCGTGGGAGGGGCTTCGGCCGGCCTCTGCTGGGGGGTCACGGATCGGCCCTGCCCACGAGAGGTCGGCGCTCACTGGGTCTGGGCCCAGCCTGGGGTTCCCAGTTCCAGGCTGTCTTTCTGCCTCTGGATTAACTGGGCCTGCATTCTGTAGGGACGTGGATGAGACCATCAGCTGGATTAAGGAAAAGGAGCAGTTAATGGCCTCCGATGATTTCGGCCGAGACCTGGCCAGTGTTCAGGCTCTGCTTCGGAAGCACGAGGGTCTGGAGAGAGATCTGGCCGCCTTAGAGGACAAGGTGGGTTTGAAAGCCCCTGACTTACAAGCATGTCACCAAGGGTGGTGAGGCAGTTCTGACAGAGTGTGTTTCTAGGTCAAAGCCCTGTGTGCCGAGGCTGACCGCCTGCAGCAGGCCCACCCGCTGAGCGCCACGCAGAGCCAGGTGAAGCGGGAGGAGCTGATCACGAACTGGGAGCAGATCCGCACCCTGGCGGCAGAGAGACACGCGCGGCTCAATGACTCCTACCGGTGAGTGACCTCCCCGTGCTTGGCGACCCAGATTGTGGGACTTCTTTGAGAAGAGAGAGGAAGGCAGGGCTAAGTGTTGGTTCTGTAGGCCAGAAGTTTCTGGGTGCCCTGCAGTTTTCCTTTACTAAGAAAATGCAGATTACTTTTTCCTCCCTTTGTTGTGTGTATTTGGAGACTGGCAGTTCAGTCCATTGTGTGTGCGCATGTGTGTACATAACACAGTAAACTTAGTGAATTATCTGTCATCCTGTATCACTGTGTTATGACCAGCAACCTTTAACAATGTACTATGTGAAATTCCCTTTTAAAGTTGAGTAAGTCAAGGGTTGGAAAGGGGAGGAATGCCTCTGACTTACCAGGGGTTGAACTGGGGAGTAATGAGAAAATTGAAAATGAGGGACAAGACTGAGGAATCACAGTGGTAGACAGAGCCTAAGTGTAAAGGATTGACTTTAGCCCCTTTGGATTGAAGGGTCTGTATTTCCCAGGGCCAGGGTTTGTATGGTTTGTTAGGCTTTTGAGAACGTAGACTTCAGAGCGTGGTTTCCCATCCTGGAGCTCCACTGGCAACATCCAGTGACTTCCCTTTGGTTTTCCCCAGGCTGCAGCGCTTCCTCGCTGACTTCCGTGACCTCACCAGCTGGGTGACTGAGATGAAAGCCCTCATCAATGCAGATGAACTTGCTAATGATGTGGCAGGGGCCGAAGCCCTTCTGGATAGGCATCAGGAGCACAAGGTGTGTCTCAGGGTTTTCCAGAGGTGAAGACATGGGCTCCTAGTACATCGGTGTAGCACCTACAGTACAGTCAGAGCCGCTGAGTCTATTCACGGGCAGCTCCCCACCAGGCACCAAAAATTATAGTAAATGCATCTGTTTGCCATAAGATAGACAAACAGACCAGTAGGACAGAAGACACAGATCTCAGACCCTGTGAATGTGGCACTAGACATGAAGAGCCAGTTGGAGAAAGACTTTTTAATAAGTAGTGCTCTCGTGTTTGATGGCCTAGACTGGTATTACAGCACCTAGCCTTACCTTTCTTCCTCATTCTAGATGTGATATTCTAATTTGTAATGATGATTTGAAACTCCACAAGTTTTCTTTTGCAAGATCTAAGCATAAGTTGTCCGTTTTTCTATAGGGTGAAATTGATGCTCATGAAGACAGCTTTAAGTCAGCAGATGAATCTGGACAGGCCCTGCTTGCTGCTGGGCATTACGCCTCCGATGAAGTGAGGGAGAAGGTAAGCAAGGAGAAAGGTCCTCTTACTAAAGTTTCTGAAGCTTATTACCATCCTTAAATATCCAGACATGCCATTCACCATGGGGTGTGAGAAACTCAGGCAGGGATTCACCTAGAAATTCAGGAGCAATTTCTCCATTTAAAAAGATACACAGTATGTCGCCAGCCTACGAACCCAAAGGTCGCTGGCTCAATTCCCAGCCAGGGCATATAACCAGGTTGCAAACCAGGTCTCCAGCCAGGTCCATAGCTGGAGGCAGGTGACAGGCAACCGTACATTGATGTCTCTCTTCCTTCTTCTCTCTCTAAAAGTAATAAATAAAATATTTTTTAAAAGTAAGTAAAATAGAATGTTACATGTAAACTAAGAGATGTTTCAGATGCACTTTGTTACATCATTAATTTTGGAGCCTAAAATGATGTCTAAGGCAACCAGGAGTTACCTAACATGTTTCATGGGGTCCCTGCTCAACTGATATTTCTCAACTGAGAGTCCCTACCCCATTTATACTGCCTCACCTTCCCTTTTTTTTTTTTTGTTAAGATTTTACTTATATCCAGAAAGAGAAGGGGAGGGGGTGTATGGTGGCACTTCACCTGCCTCCAGCCACAGACCTGGCTGGAGACCTAGCTTGCAACCGGCTTATGTGCCCTGGTTGGGGAATCGAACCAGTAACCTTTGGGTTCGCAGGCTGGCGTCTTATACACTGTGCCAGCAGCCAGGGCATGCTTTAATTTTTATTTACTTTTAGTTTTTGAAAATTTCTAGGAGTTTAAGTCACTGGTAATGTAACATGCTGGGGGACAAGATCTCAAATGCTCCCCTTGCCTCACTTATAGGCAGATACCCTTTTTCTTCTGCCTAGGAGTTTCCTTAGCATTTTTACTGGAAATCTTTTGTAATGTGGCAATAAACCAATTGTAGATTCATTAGAACAGGGCCGTCCCTCTTACAGTCACCATCAACGTATAAGCTGTTAAGGGTTCATGTGATGCGGCCCTGCAGACGAGCAGGAGGATTAAAACTGCCCAGGCAGCCGTCTGTGTGAGCCGCGGGGTCACACTGATGGGTCCCCGCTTGTGTGCCCTCCCCGCCAGCTGGCCATTCTCTCTGAGGAGCGCGCTGCCCTGCTGGAGCTGTGGGAGCTGCGCAGGCAGCAGTACGAGCAGTGCATGGACCTGCAGCTCTTCTACCGTGACACTGAGCAGGTGGACAACTGGATGAGCAAGCAGGAGGTAACGTGGGCAGAGGCCGCTGGCCGGCTCTGGGAGCAGCGAGTCTCTGTGTCTCTCCCATCTACTTTCTTTATTGTTGACCTGTAAAAAGTGTATTGTCTTATCAGCTACTGTGGCCGGGAGTGGTGCTAAAGGCTTCCTGTGAATGAGTGTGACTTTTCCCCACTGCCCCCCCCCCCCCACAGTTGGCTTATTTCATGTAGGGAGTCGTCATCACTCCAGTTCCGAACATGGGGAAGCGGGAAGGCTGAGCTTCTGTTCCCCTAGGCCCTCAGGAAAAGCCCAGTTATTCAGATGAGTGCAGTGGTGCAAAATCGTTTTATTTTAAGGGGGAGATTTTTCCCCCTTAGATCTTAGGATTACCTCTAATCTAAATTTCATAGGCACATCAAAAACTACTTGAAAAAAAATGCCATAGAGTGGGACAGGGATTTCTTGCTGTCATTGGATCTATCTAGACCGGTCCTTGCCTCTCCATGACAGAGCTCAGAAGTTTAGTAGCCAAAGACCCGCATTCCTTCTTTCTGTATCTTGGCGAAAGTGGCCATTGCTTTCTAGCCGTGAGCAGTTGACCAGCCGGTCCCCTGAGTACCGTTTGCTGTTGCCAGGCTTTCCTGCTGAACGAAGACTTGGGCGACTCCTTGGACAGCGTGGAAGCGCTTCTCAAGAAACACGAGGACTTTGAGAAGTCCCTGAGCGCCCAGGAGGAGAAGATCACAGTAAGACCCCTTGTTGTCGGGGCCTTCAGAGGGTCCTCAGAGTAGGCCCAGGGCTGCTCCTTCCTGAGAGGGTTCTGAACAGGCGTGACAAGGGGTCTGCGAGAAGGGCAGTCCTGTGGGCACTGTGAACCCCCGGGTGGGAATGGCGCACCAGCAGGGAGGAGGCACAGCTCGTAGAATGAGAGTGTTTTTTTGACATTAGCCTCCAAGTTAAGATTCACACTTTACTGAAAGTAGTTTATAATTAGGGTAAGGCGACAAGTGCCGTTCCCATTAGCAGGAGATCTTAGGAGCAGGGACTGGAAAGCTTTCAGCCTGCGTTGTTATATCTGACTAGTAACGTGGGGCCGCAGCTCTGATTTCAGGGATGAATGTTGTCGGTAAACCTTGACCTGTGGGAGGGTTAGCGTGTTCTATCATCTGATGAGCAGTTGCTTTTCTCTAGAGGCCTGCGCGCTGGCACAGTCCTCTGACAGCTGGCGGGCTCTTCTGCCTTCCAGGCGCTGGATGAATTCGCAACCAAGCTCATTCAAAACAACCACTATGCCATGGACGACGTGGCAACTCGCCGAGATGCAGTAAGTACTGGGTTCTTGTCCCTGCACGGGTGGCCCTTCTAAGACAGGTAACTGCAGCTGGAAACCTCTGGGGCCAGAAGCACTGGAGGGGCACGTGGTCCTTGTTTTGCAGCTGCTGAGCCGCCGCAACACCCTTCACGAGAGAGCCACGCATCGCCGGGCCCAGCTGGCCGACTCCTTCCACCTGCAGCAGTTCTTCCGAGATTCTGACGAGCTCAAGAGTTGGGTCAACGAGAAGATGAAAACCGCCACAGATGAAGCTTATAAAGTAATGTACTGTTAGCGTTGCTACGTAGTGCTTGGTAGTAAGCTAAACAAATAACTTACAGCTAAAAAAACAGGAAATGTTCAAGCCTACACTATTCCATGTAAGCTGCCCATTGTGTATGTTCCTTTATAAAGGTAAAAGTGAAACTTATGTGAGGTAACGTGCTCAGGTTCAAGACAGAGCCCCTCCCTCCTTTTATTGGCAGGACCCATCCAACCTGCAAGGAAAAGTCCAGAAGCATCAGGCTTTTGAGGCCGAGCTCTCCGCCAACCAGAGCCGCATTGACGCGCTGGAGAAGGCAGGCCAGAAGCTGATAGACGTCAACCACTACGCCAAGGAGGAAGTGGCTGCTCGAATGAATGAGGTCATCAGTTTGTGGAAGAAACTGCTGGAGGCCACTGAACTGAAGGGTGAGAGAAGATGATTCACAGGGTTGGGATAGGACCATCTGTGGAGGTGATGGCTCCTTGCTGTTTAAGCACCTTAGGGACGTACACCACCAGGAAGGCAGGGGAGCAAGTGGCCCTGGGCACTGGGCGCCAGTGCTTTGCAAGTTGGGTAAATGTGGCTGAGCTTGCCAGGTGGCGGGGGAGCCTGGTGAGAAGGGGTGACTTTGCCAGCTGACCATCCCTGCATTGGGCCTCGTGACTAAAAGTCACAGTTCTGCTGTGACCCAGGGGTGTTTATTGATTTTCAGTCCTAACACCATTTAAGGGCCCTTTTCTCATGGGGGTTAGAATGCTTTGTATTTATTAACTTTTCTTCAAGTAAACTTTATTTACTTATTTTGAAGATTTAATTCACTATTTTTAGAGAGAAGTGCAGGGAGGGGGGAAGAAAAGGACATAAACATCAGTATATGGTTGCCTTTCACTTGCCTCCAGCTACAGACCTGGCTGGAGACCTGGCTAGCAACCTGGTTATGTGCCCTAAGTGGGAATTGAACCAGCGACCTTTGGGTTCGCAGGCCAGTGCCTTATCCACTGTGCCACCAGCCAGGGCTTAGAATGCTTTTTAAAGAGTTCCAAGTCTTCATCTGGAAGGCAGAGCGAAGCTTGCAATGCATCTCCTTCACCTGCATGGTGGGAGCCAAGTAGCAACTCCTGTCCTGGCGTGGTCCCTTGTTGACATGCCATTGTCTGGGAGCAGTGCAGGGTGGGTGACAGGAGGCTAAGGCACTTGCCAGCAGTACCCTAAAGATACAAAATAACAGTAAGGAGACAAATAATACAAACAAATAATACAAGAAACATGTTACTTCCCAGACTCATAGCTGTAAACCTACTTATGCCCATTTGTGTACTGAGGGAAGTCCTGCTAATAGGAAATCTGCTTACCTCTCTATCTAGGCATAAAGCTCCGTGAGGCCAACCAACAGCAGCAGTTTAACCGCAATGTTGAGGATATTGAACTATGGCTGTACGAAGTAGAAGGTCACTTGGCTTCTGACGATTATGGCAAAGATCTGACGAATGTCCAGAACCTGCAGAAGAAACACGCCCTGCTGGAGGCTGATGTGGCCGCCCACCAGGTAGAGTGTGAGCGGGCACTGCTGGGATGGTGAATGTGGAATTGGCAGGAGCGAAGGACGGAAAGTGATTCAGGACCAGGCTGGCCAGGGAGGGATGAAACGTATTGATTTCCTACGTAGCTTTACACGCTGGGTATGCCCTGCTCCAGGTCAGCCGTCCCCTCAGCTTTCTGGGAGCCCAGCATGAGGAAAACAGATGGCAGAGGGGGGAAAGGAACCACATTAATTTTTCCTGGTAGAGTTCAAACTGCAGCTGAAGAAACAAAGTGGGCCCAATGGTAAAGTTGCTCAGCTCAGGTCCAAGCTTTCAAGACTGCCCCGTCCTTTCCCATTCCCAGGATCGGATTGATGGCATCACCATTCAGGCCCGCCAGTTCCAGGACGCTGGCCATTTTGACGCTGAAAACATCAAGAAGAAGCAGGAGGCCCTTGTAGCTCGCTATGAGGCGCTCAAGGAACCCATGATTGCCCGGAAGCAGAAGCTGGCTGACTCTCTGCGCTTGCAGCAGCTCTTCCGTGACGTTGAGGATGAGGAGACGTGGATTCGCGAGAAAGAGCCCATCGCGGCGTCCACCAACAGGGGTCAGTCACCGGGAGGGAGCTTTACCCTGCATTCTAAGGGGCACGCGGCAGAATGAGCAAGGTCAAGTTTAAGTCGAACTTAAGCCTTTTTTCCTTGATGCCGTGGATGACAAGGGTGCTTTCTTCTTCCAGGCAAGGATTTGATTGGCGTCCAGAATCTGCTAAAGAAACACCAAGCTCTCCAAGCAGAAATTGCTGGACACGAGCCCCGCATCAAAGCAGTTACCCAGAAAGGGAATGCCATGGTGGAGGAAGGTGAGCTGGTGTCCCGGAAAGTGGCTTTGCTTCTTGTCCTTCACGTCTGCCCTCTTTGATGGTTAAGTGAGTCAGGATGGACTATGGGGTTGAAGGCCTTCTCTGTCCTTTTCTAGTTCAATGACCTGGACTGGACCTTGATATCCCTGAACCTGGATGTCTAACCTGTGAAGTGGGGATAGCAACCCCTAGTGACGTACATCTCAGTGACTGAGCTATAGGAGTGCTGTCAGTTTTTGTTTGTTTTTTAATATTTAACTTTCATTATTCAAATGATTAGGATTTCCTTTTTTTTGTTTGTTTTGGGTTGTTTTTTTTTTAAAGATTTTATTTATTATTTTTAGAGAGAAGGGAAGGGAAAGAGAGAGAGAGATGTCAGTGTATGGTTGCCCTTCACCTGCCTCCAGCTATAGATCTGTCTGGGGACCTGGCTTGCAACCTGGTTATGTGCCCTGGCTGGGAATCGAACCAGTGACCTTTTGGGTTCACAGGCCGGCGCCTCATCCACTATGCCACTGGCCAGGGCTTTGTTTCTTTATGATAACTTCAGCAATGCCAGAGGAGGCTACGATTCTTAGTCTGCGGGGAGTTCCTGGTTTGAGGGGGCAGAAATGAGCAAACCTGTTAGAGGGCTGCAACCCAGGCTGGTTGAAAAACTTGGAAACAAGAAGGGCCTGACTCGCCAACACATAGTGAAAGTGCAAAGGCAGCTCTTTTTTGTCCTGCAGCATGTCAGTATGCTTTTCCATGTCCTCCTCACCCCCAGGCCACTTCGCCTCAGAGGACGTGAAGGCCAAGCTCAGCGAACTGAATCAGAAGTGGGAGTCGCTCAAATCCAAGGCCTCACAGCGGCGGCAGGACCTGGAGGACTCGCTGCAGGCCCAGCAGTACTTCGCTGACGCCAACGAGGCGGAGTCGTGGATGCGGGAGAAGGAGCCCATCGTGGGCAGCACCGACTATGGGAAGGACGAAGACTCTGCTGAGGTGACTGGGCTTGGGGGCGTCTTGTGTCTCCCTGAAGACGGGCGAAGTGGTGTGCTTTGGCAGTGGTCGCGGAGGAGGAAGCACCAGATGTGGCTGGAGGGGGAAACCTGCCAGGGGGCAGCGGCCATAGGGAGCTTGAACGTTGGGGTCGTTTGTTTCTGAAAACGGTGGTAGATTCACTGATCAGTTGATACTGTCCTTTTTCTCCTTACGCAGTTCAAGTATTGCATAATTAAGTATGTGAAGGCAGAGTGAAAAAATGTCCCAGTTAACATTGTCTCTGAATTAAGTGTTTGTTAGAAAGGGAGAGAAAGTGTGGACAGGAGGTGGTAGATCAGCCACCTGGGAACTGAAGATTCCAGAGCAGGCACTGGCTCCTGACAGGGTCACACGTGGTGTTGGTTTCAGGCTCTCCTCAAGAAGCATGAAGCTCTGATGTCGGATCTCAGTGCCTACGGGAGCAGCATCCAGGCTCTGCGAGAGCAGGCGCAGTCATGCCGGGTGAGTGGCGCTCCACCTGCTGCGGTGCCCCGTTGTTCGGGAGGGCGGCAGCAGGGCAGGACCTGGAGCCTGCCAGTGGGCGTTACAGCCATGGGCAATATTCTTGTGATCTCACTGTTAAATCTTATGACACAAAGGGTTATCGGCAGTTGACCCTGACTGGTGGGGCTCAGCGGGTCGCCAGTTGGATTCCCTGTCAGGGTGCATGCCTGGGTTGGGGGTCAAAGCTAAAGTTCCTGAATCAGGTTTTATTGGCAGCTTTGGAAAGAACATTCATAAATGTATATTTGGTGAAACTGGCACAGCTATTGAAGTTGGACTCTGTTCTGTGTGTCCATGACACATCATGAACATCCTTAGTTAAACCGTGTTTGCTTTTGTTTCGGACTTGCAGCAACAGGTGGCCCCCATGGATGATGAGACTGGGAAGGAGCTGGTGTTGGCTCTCTACGACTATCAGGAGAAGAGTCCTCGAGAGGTCACCATGAAGAAGGGAGATATTCTCACCTTGCTCAACAGCACCAACAAGGCAAGGCGCTTCCAGGGGTTGTAACGTTTGTCCCTCAGCACCGCCAGTTCTGCTCACGTTGGCTGTGTTTGGGTTTCCTTGGGTCTTTTTAAAGTGAGACTAGTTTAGAATTTGAAGAGATTAACTAGATTTGCTAGTCAGTCTCCTGCTTGAAACATAGGTTTATCTACCTCTATTAATGTGTGGTCAGGAGGTCCTCTGTCTGTCTTCATGCATGACCTTAGGAGGGTCTGTCCCAGGACCCCCTGAACACGATGGGAGCTCTCCTCTAAGTGTGTTCGAGCGTGCACACCACAGGCCTCCTCGCTTTCTCTCTGTCTGAGAAGGAACCAGCTTGCCATGCCCTGCCTCTGCCTCCTCAGGACTGGTGGAAGGTGGAGGTGAACGATCGCCAGGGTTTCGTGCCCGCTGCCTACGTGAAGAAGTTGGACCCCGCGCAGTCGGCCTCCCGGGAGAATCTCCTGGAGGAGCAAGGCAGCATCGCGTTGCGGCAGGAGCAGATTGACAATCAGTAAGGGCCACGCAGCCGGTCACGAGGACCCTCGGGGCTTAGTCGGGAGCACCTGTGGGCTGAGGTTTCGGCGGCACCTGAGGAGGCCAGAGGAGCGTTCTGAGGGCCATCGCACACAGGAACGTGCTCTTCCCGCTTTCCCACATCACTCCACCCGCAGTGCCTCCTGCGAGCCGCACACCCCTAACCCACCCTCACTGGCAGCTTTACTTCCCTTTGTTTTATTCCTCCCCGCATGGTTTCCTTCCCTCAACAGCATTCTCCTGAGCACTACCACCAGGTTCAGGAGCTGCTCTCCAGCATTGCCTTTTCCGCTGTTCTACAGCTCGGCCCCTCGCCAAAGGCTGTTGGCAGCTCCCCTCGGCCGTGGCTGTGTTCTGAGTGCAGTTATTTAGCACTGCTCTGCCCTCTTCCCTGGAGTTAAACTCCCAAGGTGACTGTGTCCTCTTTTAGGGCCTGCTGGACTCCACTAATGAGGTCAGCAGCTTCAGACATCTGGAGAGATGCAGAAAACACCTTCTCACTCGAGTTTAGGAGAACTTTTCTGACCCTGACATTTCCTGAAGATCAGTTATTTGCACGCTTGCAGACTCTTGGTTACTTTGAAGATAAGAGTGCATGAGAGATTTTGCCCTGGTCATAAATCTGAGCAAAAACATGGACCAAAAGTGACTAAAGCTGTGTATTTAGCTCTTGGTAATGTGTGTTTTCAGGGCCATCATTTTAGGCCCTGATCCTGCCCTGTGACGTCCCTGTGATGTCAGTTTAGGAAAAATGACACCTTAAGCATGTCAGACTTTCCAGGAAAATGAAGGCAAACTGACCCCTCTGTATTTTCTTGCCTCTTAATTTTATTTTATTATTTGTAAGATTTGTATTTGTTTTTAGAGAGGGGAAGGGGTAGAGAAAGAGAGGGAGAGAAACATCAACGCGTGGTTGCCCCTTGTGTGCCCCAACTGGGGGCTTAGCCCATATCTCAGGCATAAGCCCTGACTGGGAATCGAACTGGCGACCTTTTGGTTCTTAGACCCACGTTTAATCCACTGAGCCACACCAGCCAGGGCAGGGCTTCCTGCTATTTCTTTACATGATTTTATTCATGGCCTGGCCTACTTCCACGAGCTTTTGAATGACTCCCTAATCTTCCCCACTCGGCACACCCACCATCCTGGCACCAGTCGGAGCTGCCACCTCTAACCCTGTGGGTGAGCCCCACTAACCTGTGCATGCTTTTGCTGTGCCCCTCTGTGCAGGACACGCATAACTAAGGAGGCCGGCAGTGTATCCCTGCGTATGAAACAGGTGGAAGAACTGTGAGTAGGCAAAGCCTTGCTGAGCATCCATGTCCATGGCTGTGCCTGCCCATCCCCTGCCGCTTCTGTGAGGGCACTTGTTCATCCAGAAAGACCAGGTGGAGGGTGGGACCATGTCTGTGTCCTAGCTTCTGCTCGCACGGGTAGAGGTGTCGGTGAAGCTGTCAGTGGATGGCCGCTTAGCTACTTGGTGGCTTCCATGTGCCGCTGTGTGTTCAGAATACCGTTACCCCTCCTGCCGACCTAGTGGTGGGCCAGCAGCATACCTAACGGCGGTTCTGCAGTGTCTCTGGTAGGGGAAGGGACCGAAGTACCTCTTGTTAGCAGGCTCTGGTTTTTGGTACTTTATAGCTCTTTAAATTTCCCTTTGGGAAGCTTAGCTTTTTTATAGTGAGTCTTAATTTTTTTCATTTCATGTCTTCAAAGGTAAAGAAGTTCAGCCTTTTGCTTATTGGTTCCCAAGGGCTAGAATATTCTTAGGTTCAGCTTAAGAAATCTTTCAGCTAATGAAATGGTACAGGTACTCTGTACTGAACTTGATTTTCCTTCTGAAGTTACCATTCTGAGAAATAAGTATTGTATATCATTTTAGAAATGTCCTACTTTTCCGGAGGTACTAACGTTCTATGTGAGACTATTCAAAGTCCCACCGTGTGGAGGCCACTCAGAGTTCTTTGTAGGAAGGAGGAAAACTCCGTACGCTCTACCCAGCAGATTCATCTCCTCTCAGCTGTGGTTGCATGAACAGCACTACTGTGCTGAGCGCTGGGTTGCCCTCATTTGTGGTTGTGGCATTGGAAGTGCAACAACACGGACGCTTATCCTGGAGGCTGTAGTGGGGTCCTTAGGCTCTTCATTGTCATCTGTGTTCTGCTCCTTTGTCACCAGGGCATCTTCATTCCAAACTCATAGCCTTGGATCCACGTCTTGGAGACGCCTGGCGGTTTCCTTGATGTTAGGAACATGGCCTCAGTACAGATCTTAACTGCTTTCCTTACCCCCTGTCCCCCCCGTGAATACCGTCAGGTACCATTCTCTGCTGGAACTGGGGGAGAAGCGGAAAGGCATGTTGGAGAAGAGCTGTAAGAAGTTTATGCTCTTCCGCGAGGCGAATGAGCTGCAGCAGTGGATCAACGAGAAGGAGGCAGCCCTGACCAGTGAGGAGGTGGCTGCTGACCTGGAGCAGGTGGAGGTGCTGCAGAAGAAGTTCGATGACTTCCAGAAGGTATGGCAGGTCATGTCCCTGGGTTGCAACTTGTTCAGACTTGGCGCTCTTGGTTTTTGACTGCAGATTGTTAGAATGAAAATAACGTAAGTTATGTTCTACCATCTGTGTAGCTATTTTTAAATGCCTTTAACCCAACCTTTCCTTGGATTGGTTTAGCTGCAAGGAGATAATGCAATTTTCTGTACATGTTGATTCAGAATTTTTCTAATTCTAAAATACAAGAACATGTTAAAGTATATGTATATACATACATATATGTACATGGATATATGTATATATATATCATGATATATATATATATATATATATCAATATATAGTTTTTTTTTTTTTAAAGATATTACTTACTATTTTCAGAGAGGGAGAGAGGCAGAGAAGGATAGAAATATCAATGTTTGGTTGCCTTTCACCTGCCTCTAAAGTATATTTTTTAATTGTGATAAAATTCATACAACATGCAAGCTAATTGTTTTAAAGTGTATGGTTTAGAAGCTCTTGGTATGATACAGTCTGTGTTACACAACCATCACTTCTATCTAGTTTCACAACATTTTTATCACTTCCAAAGGAAACCACGCACCATGTAAGGAATTATTTCCCACCACTGCCCTGTCCCTGGCAGCCCAGAGATGTGCTTTTGATCTTTGGGTTCACATGTTCCAGTCACGGTATAGAAATGGAGTTGTACGCTGTGTGACTTTTGTGACTGACTGCTTTCGTGGAGCATAATGCTTACGGGGCGTGTCCTTGTAGCATGTGTCACCACGCCACTGCTTCTTATGGCTCACATTCCACTGTAGCCACATACCACATTTTGTGTATTCATTCCTCAGTTTCAAAGTAGCCTTGCTCTGGCTGGTCTGGCCTAGTGGATTGAGCACCAGCCTGTGAACTGAAAGGTCACCGGTTTGATTCCCAGTCAGGGCACATGCTTGGGTTGCAGGCCAGGTCCCTGGTTAGGAATGTGCAAGAAGCAACCAATGGTGTTTCCCTCCCTCAACCCCTTTCTCCCTTTTCCTCTCTCTAAAAATAAATAAAAACTAAATCTTAAAAAGTGTTCTTAAAACCCATCAAAATGGTGGGGGGCATTTTCTCCTATAGTGGCTAATGTTAAAATTGTGCTGTATTTTTATTTTATCTTTTATTACATATTTTAAGATCTTATTTATTACCTTTGGAGGGAAAAGAAGGGAGGGAGGTAGAGAGGGAGAGACATCAATGTACGGTTGCCTTTCACCTGCCTCCAGCTACGGACCTGGCTGGAGACCTGGCTTGCAACCTGGTTATGTGCCCTGGCTGGGAATTGAACCAGCAACCTTTGGGTTCGCAGGCCAGCGCCTTACCCACTGGGCCACCAGCCAGGGCTCTGTCATATTTTTAAAACATGGTGTCATCTCCCCCAAAGAAAGTTATCTTTAATCACCCAGTCAGAAAAATGGTTCGTTAATACAGTCTATTAGGAAATTTTGAGACAGACTGTTTCCAGTACCTAGTTTTTTCTTACCTTCATGCTAGTGACAGGGTTTCCTGATTCATGTCCTTGAGAAAAAGTGATCCATAGGATACCTGTTGAACAGAAGAAGTTTAGAGATGCAAACCATAGTTGATGAATCTCTGTTGCCCTTCTCTGAATGCTCTTATGGGTCTCGGTTATTGTGTCTTTTTGTGTTTTAGGATCTGAAGGCCAATGAGTCACGGCTGAAGGACATTAACAAGGTAGCTGAAGACCTGGAGTCTGAAGGTCTGATGGCTGAGGAGGTGCAGGCCGTGCAGCAGCAGGTGGGTGTGTGAGTCCTGCACCGTGGGAGGCTGTGTTGCCATGGGAAACGACTAGGCTCCTCCCCATGTTTCATAGCCCAGCAAGCTGTGTTTTCCACGGAGGGTGGCCGGGGTGTAGGCCGGTCCTCCGTGTGACCTGAACAGGTTCGTTTCATTTCCGTGGCCAATAGCCTTTCACTCCACAGGGAATCAGCCGTCTTCTTTTACCCACTAAATGTTGGAAAGGTTGTTCACGTTTGTATAACCCTTAATTAATAGTCAGCTTCCACACTCCTTTAGTAAAGGGCTTTACATATAGATAATTGGTCTCTCCAGGGGACTGTAAGTTCTTCTGCCTTTTTGTAATTCTCCTTGGGTTGGACAGCAGTGTGACTTAGAGGGGTGCGTCTCCTCTGCTAACAACGCTGCTTTCCCTTCCCCCTGCAGGAGGTGTATGGCGTGATGGCCCGGGTAAGTCCCAGTGCTCCCTGCAGAACTTGACCACGAGGAGGAATAGACCTTAGGAAGACTATAAAATCAAAACCCTCTTAAGGGCGTTTCCATTTCTGAACCTCAAAGGTGTCTTTTATTTTATTTTTTAAGATTTTATTTATTATTTTTAGAGAGGGAGGGAGACATCAATGCATGGTTGCCTTTCGCCTGCCTTCAGCCATGCACATGGCTGGAGACCTGGCTTGCAACCTGACCAGGTACCCTGGCTGGGGAATCAAACCAGTGACCCCTGGGTTTGCAGGTTGGAATCCTAACCACTGTGCCACCAGCCAGGGCCCAAATGTATCTTTTGTATGTAAAAATCTGGTGGAGAAATAAGAGGCATGGGTTTTCACTTGCCATTCTCCAAAAGACCAAAAAGTGTTGATCTCTTCAGTTTTCTAAAACTGCTTTTAAAGTAACATTAGATTTATTACCCCTTTTCAAAAAGAAATCCTATGAAAGAAATGTTGATCATTTTTTCTTTTTTAAGATTTTATTATTTCCAGGGAGAGAGGAAGGGAGAGGGGCAGAGAGGGAGAGAAACATCAATGTATGGTTACGTTTCACCTGCCTCCTACCTTTCATGGACCTGGCTGGAGACCTGGCTTGCAACCTGGTTATGTGCCCTGGCTGGGGAATCGAACCAGTGACCTTTGGGTTCACAGGCCGGCCGGCACCTTATCCACTGTGCTACCAGCCAGGGCTATCATTTTAATATTAAATTTCCTCATTTCTTCTCCTACAGAAAGAATAAGAACTTTTCTATTTGTTTGCTTAACTTGAGAAAAACCACACGGCACTTTGCAGTTTACTGCCAGCTGGTGATAGGCTCTAACTCACAGAAAGTGCTGTTTGGGTTAAAAGGAAAGGTAGGGTAGGTTTTGTTTCAACTGTGTGGCTGCCTGAGCTCTTCCTTCTGCTTTGAACAGGATGATGCTGATTCTAAGACAGCCTCCCCCTGGAAGGTAAGAACCCCCTTGCAAATAATGGTTTGCAAAGTCTTTGTGGGAACAAAAATATTTTACACCCTTTTCTGATGTGCTTATTTCTGAGTAGTCAGGCTTGTCTTGAACCTTCGGTCATTTCTGGGCTATTTGGACTGGTTTCTTTCCGATCCTGGTATTACAGCCTTTTATCACTTGAAATGTGATGCTTATTAAACAGATGGAAAGTGTTCCCATGCAAATGGCACAGGACAGGTTCATTTAGATTGCGTTTATCACCCACGTTGCTGCCAGAATACACTTTGCAGAGGTGGCAACGTGTAGCCAGGCGTGGTTGCACCAGTAGGATCGCCGTCCAGAAAGACGTGACGTGAAAGGAAAGGACTGGGGGTGCAGAGGAGAAGAAGCTCTCAGTCCGTGTCTGCCTGACCCTTCTCCTGCGCCCTGGGAAAGGCTGTGCAGGAGGGAATCCGGAGGGAGTGTAAAGGGGAAGTAGAGGTGTTTACCACCTACCGTGGACATCACCCAAATAAGTCCAGGGTGGTGCTTGACCAGCAGTGCAGGGGAGAAGCTTTGTGATGGGAGGTATTTATAGCCCTGATTATGGAACCGGTTAACTAAGTCCTAGAGACCCAGCTCTTCAGGAACAGGTCACCTGTGTTACAAGCAGGTTAGAGCAGGTGTCCACTTTATACAGGTGGGTCTTCTGGAGATGTGACACAGTGTGAAAGCTACAAACCCGGAGCTGAGCACCAGCTCCCCTGGTAGAGGCTTCTTACCCTCAGGCACCTTGTCTGAGGGCCTCGGTGAAGGGGCTGTTTCTCCAGCTTCCTACCCCTCTGGGTTCTATCTGTTCTGCTCCTAAAATAGATTCGCAACTGGGGGCAGGTAGCATTTTTCCCTTTAATTCCACTTTCCTTTTTTCAGTCTTAATTCTTTTTTTACTTTTTTTTTAAGATTTTTTTAATTTATTATTTTCAGGGAGAGGGGAAGGGAGAGAGGCAGAAAGGGAGAGAGACATCAATGTACGGTTGCTTTTCACCTGCCTCCAGCCACAGATATGGCTGGCAACCTGGCTGGCAACCTGGCTTGCAACCTGGTTATGTTGCCCTGGCTGGGAATCGAACCAGCAACCTTTGGATTCGCAGGCCAGTGCCTTATCCACTGTGCCACCAGCCAGGGCTTAATTCTTAATATCACAACATTTGATCACTGGTGACGTGGGTGGGCAATGATGACCTTACTGGTCTGACTGACAGCCTGGCAGTTTTCTGGTGACAAATATTCTTTCAGGAATATATTTCAGATGGCTTTATAAATAGCAATACCTCCTGGTTCTGAAAAGGGCTAGAGACAGTGGGTGTCTGCCTTCTGAATCCTGAACATGCCCACACTGCTTGAAAATGTCACCAGGGCAGATAATAGGAGCATCTGACAACCGGCTATCCTGCTTCCAAGCTTGTGCTCTCCCCGTGTCTTACGTCCTCCAAGGTTCTGGGCGGCACAGTGCACCAAGGGATTTTCTTGTAGATGAAACTAGGTGGGCTCTGAGATCCCAAGAAATTAACTTTAAAGTACTTCACACTGACTAGAAGAAAGCTAGTTCATGGGTTCACTTCCTTTTCTGTCTCGTAAGGCTGCCGCTGTGAGGTCAGGGGGACACTTGAACACATCCCAGTCGTCCCAGGTAGAAATTAAACTAGTGGTCTGCATAACTGGTAAGCAGCCTCAGCTGCCAGCATTGGGCAAATTGGGTATGTTTTCTGAATGGCTCTATGGAAGGGATGAGAAAAAGATACTTACTATTATTAGCCTTTAAGTTATTTTTCTTCCAACTGTTGTTTTCATTGTAGTTTTCACCATTTTCACTGTTCATCAAGGAAAATTGAGTTGGGTCTCATTGTGCACTTGAACTTTTTTGTGACTTTCTAGTGGTTGCTGCTTTTCATTCATCTCAGAATTTTGACAATATCCCTTTTCAAACAATCTTGGTTGACAATTGGGAACTAATTAATGGCACTTAGGATTTCTGCCCCTTCATTGACAGACACTTGATTCGTTCTGCTCTTCTGCTTTTCCTTCTCTAGTCTGCTCGCCTGGCGGTTCACACGGTGGCCACCTTCAATTCCATCAAGGTAAGAGAGCTCGGCCCTGGCCCCGGCTCCCCGGCCTCGCTCACCACGTCCTCGCCCGTCCTGGCAGAGCTCCTGTCCTGAGTAGTGTGTGAGCTGTGGCACAGGTCACTCTCCTGGGTCTCCGGGTGGCCTGGGCAAACACTCTGTGCACCAAGGTTGACATTTCCGGCCACGAAGTGGCCAGGTCTTGCCAGAGGTAGCCCTTTCCTTCCTGGGGGTTCCGGTAGGGCCAGCAGCTGCCCCTCCTGCCCCCTCACAGGAGGGATTAGGCCTCCATTTGGACCTGCGGAGGCTCCCCGCTGGCCTACAGGGTGCTCTGCCCTGCGTCTGCTCAGACCTGCTGGGCCTGGAGGCGGAGCAGTGGCCTCGGGCTCCAGGTTTGTCCCCCAGGCAGTCAATTCTGAAGCCCTTGCTCGGTGGTGGGCACCAGCGAGGCCACGGGTGAAGGCGGGTCAGGCGGGCGTGCACGCTGTGTGCTGGGCTAGTTCTGGCGAGGCTCCCACCCAGCCTCAGGCTCTGTACTTATGCGCTAGCGTGTCTCGCCCAGCCTTTCCTTTCAAGTGAGGCCACCAGGCCTTTGGCCCTTTCCCAGAACCTGGGTGGGCCTGGCGGCAGAGGGGCAGCCACAGAGCTGACGCTGTGCTGCCCTGCAGGAGCTGAACGAGCGCTGGCGGTCCCTGCAGCAGCTGGCCGAGGAGCGCAGCCAACTCTTGGGCAGCGCCCACGAGGTGCAGCGGTTCCACAGGTGAGGGCGGCGGGGGCTGGAGGACAGGACACTGCGAGTGTCCTTGCCCACTGATGCGGCAGAGCTTGCTGATGTCTGTGCTGTGGCCCCGGGACCGTGTCTGACACAGCTCAGTAAGCACTGCTGCATGGTGGTGGACCTGTGGCTTGGAGCTCTTGGTAGTAACGCCTGACAAATGACAGCAAAAAGGTGCCCGTTTGTCCTGTAATCAAGGCATCTGTTCTCAGCATTATTGACTTGCATCTTCTCGCCTGTAGAGATGCTGACGAAACCAAAGAGTGGATCGAAGAGAAGAATCAGGCTCTAAACACAGACAATTATGGCCACGACCTGGCCAGCGTCCAAGCACTGCAGCGCAAGCACGAGGGCTTCGAGAGGGACCTGGCGGCCCTGGGCGACAAGGTGAGCCCGGCGCACGCCGCCTCCTGCCCCGCCAGGAGAGCTGGGTCTTTGCTTCCACAGGGCAGAGCTCCCCAATTTCTGGCTTTGCCTCCCCTGCCCCCTAGGTCAACTCCCTTGGGGACACAGCTGAGCGCCTGATCCAGTCCCACCCAGAGTCCGCCGAAGACCTGAAGGAGAAGTGCACCGAGCTGAACCAGGCGTGGAGCAGCCTGGGGAAGCGCGCGGACCAGCGCAAGGCCAAGCTGGGCGACTCCCACGACCTGCAGCGCTTCCTGAGTGACTTCCGGTAAAGAGCACACGTTCCCTCGGCTCTGGGCCCAGGACCTTTCACTGGCCATTTTCTCCCAAACTACTGAATGCCGGAGAGACCGAAAGAGTCTCCTCCTTAGTCACTCTTGTGCACACACAGCTCCCTCTCCGCCCCACCAGTGGTGGTATTGCTTTTTTAGACATATTTTTCACTTAATGAGGATACACCGTAGTCTTTTCCACAGATGTTTTTTTATTTAAAAATGTTTTAAGTCTACAGAGAAACAGGAGGAAGCAAACAGTGATCACCCATGTAATGGTTCACTGCTGTGTCTGTCCCTAGCTAACTTCTGTGACTTTGCTTTCTCTCTGCATCTCTGCTTTTGTGTCTAAACCACGGGAAAGCAGGTGCAGATTCCTGGTTCTTGACCTCCATCCCTTCAGCATGCAGCTCCTGAGAACAAGGACCTTCTCCTACATAACTGTATTTCTTTTACCACGCCAAACAACTCTTAGCAATGATACAACAGTTCTAATTTTTGGTGCATGTTTTTTTTAGTTGTCTCAGATGGACATTTTAAGCAGGGTTTGTTTTTGGCCCAGAATGCAGTTGTGATACCGCCTGGCATCCTTAACCTAGAACAGGACCCCTCGGCCCTTGGTGTTGTGACATTGACAGTTTTTCGAGTCCAGGCTGCATTGTCTGTTAGAAGGTCCCATGGTCTGGGACCACAGTCTTTTTAAGGCTGTGCCACATCCCCCAAATGGGTGACGTGCAACTTGCTTAGTAACACGTCGGGTGGGCATTTCTGCTGCATGTTTTGTGCCGGCAGCGTTGTTGTACTGTTGCGGGGGTGCTTCTGGGGGAGGGGCCGGCGCGTGTGCCTGTCACCTTCGCAGGCCTGTAGTGGGAGCTCCCACCCAGATAGGCCTATTTTTTGTTTGTTTTTTGTTTTTTGAGGTGAAAGTCACAAAACAGTCATTTTAAAGGGGAGATTTCAGTGGTGCTTAGCGTGCTCAGTGTCATTCAACCACCCTGTCTGTTCTGAAGCTCAGCATCACCCCAGAAGAGCACCCTGTACCCATAAGTAATCACTCGCTGTTCTGCACTTCTCGTTGAGCCTGCTCCATGTCTGTGCGTTTGCCGGTGCCGGAAGTGCACTGTGATGGCCTCACACCTCCGCCCATGTGCCCTACACATGTGCTTCTGAGCAGTGCGCTTCCCGGGAGGCAGAGCGTAGGGCTTTAAAGCAGAACCCTAAAGAAAGGCGTTTTTATTTGAAGCTGTAGAAGTTAACCACAGCGGTTGTCTCTGTGACAACTTGTTGCTCTGTAGGATGGGGGAATCTTAGTTAAAAGCCTATTCATTTTTCTCTGAAGAACTTTTTTTATTTTTAGATCTGTTTATTTCTAGAGAGAGGGGAAGGAGAGAGGGAGAGAGACATCCATGTATGGTTGCTTTCCACCTGCCTCTAGCTATGGACCTGGCTGGAGACCTGGATTACAACATGATTATGTGCCCTGGCCGGGGATCGAACCAGAGACCTTTGGGTTCGTAGGCCGGCACCAATCCACTGAGCCACCAGCCAGGGCAGGAACTCTTGATTTTTAAAAAATACATCAATAAATTGAACAAGAGGCTTTGAAATGACTTTGCCCAAAGAAACCTAGCCCCATTTTCTAGACTGACTAGGTTCGCTGTAAGTAGCCTTTCGAGGCAAGAATTAAGTACCTCTCCTTCCCTGGCAGAAAACCTAATCGCCAGGTGACCTAATGGCTGTTCCTCCATCGGTCTGCTTTTTAGGGACCTCATGTCTTGGATCAATGGAATACGGGGCTTGGTGTCCTCAGATGAGCTGGCCAAGGATGTCACCGGAGCGGAAGCTTTGCTGGAACGACACCAGGTGGGCAGCCCTGCATGCTGAGGAGTAGAAACTTGACTGCGATCAGCCCCTCCTGCTCTGTCTGTCTTCCCCCTTGGTTGTGAGCTGGTGGTTGACGTTAGAATGAGCCTCTTCTGCTGGTTACCTGATCCCTTTTCTCCTCTTGGCAGGAACACCGGACAGAAATTGATGCCAGGGCTGGCACTTTCCAGGCATTTGAGCAGTTTGGGCAGCAGCTGTTGGCCCATGGGCACTATGCCAGCCCAGAGATCAAGGAGAAACTAGATATTCTAGATCAGGAGCGGGCAGATCTGGAAAAGGCCTGGGCGCAGCGCAGGATGATGTTGGACCAGTGCCTGGAGCTGCAGGTACGTGTGCTGGACCATAGCTTCCTGTTCGCCACAATTTCTGGCCAGGTGTTTTGTTGCCAAAGGCCCCATCTTCTCACCTGTCTGACCCTCTTTAGCTGTTCCATCGGGACTGTGAGCAAGCAGAGAACTGGATGGCTGCCCGGGAGGCCTTCTTGAACACAGAAGACAAAGGGGACTCGCTGGACAGTGTGGAGGCCCTGATCAAAAAACATGAGGACTTTGACAAGGCCATTAACGTCCAGGTGAGACTTTTGTACCTGAGAGCCTTAAGGAGGAGAACAAAATAGTTACTGGCGTGGGTAACTGAGCTAGTGAGCTCCGGCAGCTTCCTTCAAGTCCAGTGCTCAGCACAGCACTGGCTCTAGAAAGGAAACAGCGTGGTCACCACTGCCACACCCAGTGTGACCTGGAGTCCTCGAGTTAAACTCTATTCGAGTAATGATTGAAATCAAGCTTTCTTCTAGCTTTTTGTGCTCTGCTTCTCAAGTGTCCGTGTATTCTGATCCCGCCCCCGGCCGGTTCTCAGTCACCCAAAATAACTGCTCTCTGTTTGAGACCTGCAGTCGGGGGCAGGTAGAGGCGCCTCGCCCGCCCCAACCTGGAGCCGGTCCCCTCTGCCCTCAGTGTGACCCTGACTTTCACCCATAGGAGGAGAAGATCGCTGCCCTGCAGTCCTTTGCCGACCAGCTCATCGCTGCTGGCCACTATGCCAAGGGCGACATTTCTAGCCGGCGCAATGAGGTCTTGGACAGGTGGGTGTTCACAGTGCTGACAAGCCCTACTGTCCCTGCGGGAGGCTCCTGTCCAGTCCTGTCTGGGAGGTGTTCGTGGACATTTGGTCTGTGTTTCCCTTCCTCAGGTGGCGACGTCTTAAAGCCCAGATGATTGAGAAAAGGTCCAAGCTGGGAGAATCGCAGACCCTCCAGCAGTTCAGCCGGGACGTGGATGAGATCGAGGCCTGGATCAGCGAAAAATTACAGACTGCGAGTGATGAGTCCTATAAGGATCCCACCAACATCCAGGTGAGCGAATGGGGTTGGCTGCTTTCTTCACGTAGCTGGTGTTCTTGGGTAGGTCGGGTTAAGCATGGCATCTTTAAAAGGGGGTATACTTGTCAAACAATTTCCTGGTACCCAGGGTTAAGCCAGCGAAAATTTTCTTCCTAAGTTGAGCTGGTGGGACCGTCCCAATAAGTTGTTGGAGCCCTTTCAAAGCTGCTTTGTCTCTATTGAAGTTGTCAGCGTCTGCTGTGAAAAGTTTGTAGAGTCCACTTCTGCTGTCCCCAAACGCTGAGCTTCCCAGGGGAAGTAGGACGGCAAAATGAGTTACTGTTTGTTAGCTGATTTGTGTATTCACGTCAGTTTACTGAACTCTTGTTATTCCAATCTGTTTTGTAGCTTTCCAAGCTGCTGGTAAGTTTTTTGTTCTTTCAAAGTTTTAGTTCAGTTCAATGAGCTCCATTATTTGTGTTCTTGTGTAGAGACTCTGTGGTCACATGCAGTCTGCTGGTGTCCCTTCATCCATCTCCTCATTTCTAATCACCCATCACACTCCATCCAAGTGTCCCTGTGGGATGTGGCTTTCTCTGCTGTCAGCCTGCAGCCCTTCATTCCCGTTTCCCTCTCCCAGTTCATCACGTAGGCAACTTCTGTGCCGTGTTTGATTTCAAGGGCAGTAATTGACTGCTTTCTTTCTAGAGGTGCTTTTAAAAAATGAAATCTTTAGCTTTTTCCGTGTAGACATGGGCTCCTGGCCTTTGGTGATCTAGGGCAGGGGGCCTAGGAGAGGGTGAGAGTTCCATTCTGGTCACAGGGGAGGGAGGTGACTTGCTCCCCAACCTCAGAGGTGTTAGGGGGTGAAGGGCTCACGAAAAAGTGGGAGTTACTCAAGGGATAGTGAAGGGGACTTTTCCATCCAAATGAAGCTGAGAACTTGCTTAACTGGATGGAAGAGGGAAGTATTAGAACAGGTGGAATTCAAACCAAAGAGCCCTCAGAACAAGAAGAGGAGGAAACTGGGCTTAGTCGGGATTTATGGGTATTAAAGACCTTTTGTTCCTGTTTTGGGGCACAGGCAGGGACACGTGGTGCCCATGCTGTGGTCTGCCCGCCAGGCAGCTCCATCCTTGCACAATTGCTGCCCCTGAAATGAAACATGCAATGCAGAATTCTTCCCCAGCTATACTGCCTTTTTATCCTTTAGTTCTTTTTTCCCCAAATAACATTCTCCCCCAAGACCCTGCATTTCTCACCCAGAATCTTGCCACAGCTACGTCCCTGTGCACTTGTGTCTTGCGTCCCTGTGCCTCCTGTCCCTTTGTGGATTCTTAAAAACATCATCAGGCTCCAGCATCGGGAGCCCGTCACTCTCCCAGCCCTCTTCTTCGCAAAGAGAAGTTCCTACCTGGATGCAAGCCTGGATTGTGACAATATCCAGGAGTCTTGATAATGACTACCACCAAATGAGAAGCCAGCCACGCCCCGGTCTGCAGCATCTGTAGACTTCTCTGTCACAGAGGGCCAGCCTGACCATCAGATGCATTGCGTCCTAGTGACAGCTGCCTTAGATAAGGAGCCAGTTGTATGTGTGCTTGTTAGGGCCTCGGCCCACTGAGGAGAAGGTGTGGGTGGATTTCACGTCCAAGTAGAGCAATCGACCCTTGCAGTCTTCTGAAACATGTTAGAAGGTGTTTAACTCTAGGGTTCACTCCCAGATAGCTGGTCCTGCTGATTTAAACATTGACTCAGTTTTCCTAGTCCCAAGCTGGTACATTTCCTTTCTGCTGGCCCAGCCCTTCTGCTAAACCCCCAACAGACTCGCCCCCACCCCCACCACCAAGTAGTCACACAGTGACTGGTGACATTCTCCTAAAAGAAAATGCTGACCCTTACCCCAGATTGCAAAGTTCGCTACCGCTCCCTTCCTTCCGAGAGCCCCTCCCCCCCCGAGATGTCGAGTGCCGGACCAGGTTGGAAAGGTGGTTTTTTGCTGTTTATAGAGCAAGCACCAGAAGCACCAGGCCTTCGAAGCAGAGCTGCACGCCAACGCCGACCGCATCCGTGGCGTCATTGACACGGGCAACTCCCTGATTGAGCGTGGGGCCTGTGCCGGCAGCGAGGATGCCGTGAAGGTAGGGCTGCAGCTCTGGGAAAGAGGGGCTGGGTTCGGCAGGTTGGGAGGCGTCCGACTGGGTGCAGGTGGGACGGCGCGTGGGGTTGGCCGCCCTGAGGGGCTTCCGTTCTCCTCTCCGGCGTGTGAAGTCGGCCGTAGCAGAGAGGCCTCCTCATGGAGTTCACGTGTCGGACGGCTCCTTCTTTCTCCCAGGCCCGGCTGGCGGCCTTAGCTGACCAGTGGCAGTTCCTGGTGCAGAAATCTGCGGAAAAGAGCCAGAAACTGAAAGAAGCCAACAAGCAGCAGAACTTTAACACTGGAATCAAGGACTTTGACTTCTGGCTGTCCGAGGTAAAGCCAAGTTTTCCCTTCCCATCACCAGGCGGTGTCTTAGCACCTGGGATAGTGCGGCTGTCAGCAAGCCTGAAGCCATGGAGAGTTGGGGCTCCTCTGCTGCCCCTTTTAGCAGAAAGCTGCGTTATCTGCTGCGAGCTGCGCACTTACAGGACTCAGGGAAAACCGTTTGAGAAGAGCCAGCGTGTTTTTAGTGGGCCTTGGACTGTAGCCCATCCCTCCAGAGGGAGTGCGGCTGGAAGCCAGAGCAGCAGTGAGTTGGGAAGCCAGTCAGCAGGGCATGCTCTGTGGGAAAGTGGGAGAGTGCAGGCAGTGAGAGAAGCAAACTTCTAGCGCCCACCACTACGTATCCTGCCTGTGTCCGTGATTCCATGAATGACTGTACAGGTGTAGTGTTATCTCTAGTTGGGTGCCTGGCATAATTTTCATTGGTATAGATTGGGAGTGTTCTCCCCGAGTCACAAGAAACTCCTAATCAGTTGAACTGCTGCCCAGGTCTTTATATAGAGTCCGTCTCTCCATCACGGAACGAGACCATCAGGTCTTGGGTTGTTAGTGCCGCACGTGGTCCTGCAGCGAGCATCCCCGGGGCCCTCTCTGCCTTGGAGCGGGATTGCTCTGCATTTTGCCAACAACCCACCTTGAAGGCTCAGTGAGCCTGCCTCTTAACTGTAGCATTAAATTCATGGGTGCTTAGGTTTCCGACTGATAGGCAGGGAAAGTACCTTAGTTTGTGCAGGCTGGTCCAGGCTGAGCAGGTGCGATTGAGAAGTGTGCAGCCCTCCTCACGAAGACAGAGTTGCAGCGGGGCGGCCTAATGGTGCAGACCTCTCCGTGCACACCATGCGGCAGCCTTTCGCTTTTGTCTCTGCCAGGTGGAGGCCCTCCTGGCATCTGAGGATTACGGCAAAGACCTGGCTTCTGTGAACAACTTGCTGAAAAAACATCAACTGCTGGAAGCAGATATATCTGCCCACGAGGTGAGCAGAGGGGTAGCAAGACCAGAGTCTAGACTCGCTGTGCATTTGGAAAAGGAGAGGGGTGTCATCACTCAAAGCCGAGGGTCTCAAAACATTGTGGTCTCAGGACCACTTGAGCCTCCCTGCTACGTTGGAGGGCCCCAAAGAATATCTGGGCTTCGCTTACCAATCTTCACTGTTATTAAAAGTCCATAAACTTTAAAAGTTAAATTTTACAAATCAGTATCAGCAGGTTACATGCTACGTGACTTCATTTATAGACATCCTCGAAATGACAAATTACAGAGGTGGAGAACAAGTGAGTGACTGGTTTGAGGTGGATGAACAGCTAAACGTCCAAGGAAGTTCCTTTGTGCTGACAAAAGCAATGCCCGTGTCTTGATTTTGGTGGCGATTACACAGATCCGTAGACAGGATAAAACTGCATGGGGCTGCACAGCTGCTCACAGAGACTCACACAAAGAAATACATTAAAAAAGGGTGGAATTGAGTAAGTCCTGTGGATTGATTATAGCAACAACAGTGGAGTTGCTGGTGTTGACCCCATGCTATGAAAGGTGTGACCATTGAGGGGCCTGGTGGGAAGATGAGCAGAACCTGTGCTATGTTTGCAGCTTCTTGCGAATCTATAAATGTATTGATTCATTTAAAATAGCAATAAACTCGGCCTGCGAACCCAAAGGTCGCAAGTTCGATTCCCCAGCCAGGGCACATAACCAGGTTGCAAACCAGGTCTCCAGTCAGGTCTGTGGCTGGAGGCAGGTGAAAAGCAACCATACGTTGATGTCTCTCTCCCTCTCTGCCTGTCTCTCTTCCCCTCTTTCTGGGAATAATGAAATAAAATCTTAGGAAAAAAAAATAGCAATAAACCTAACAAGTTAACATAAGTACATTTTTGTGAATTATCACTAGATTTTCCCAAAAACAAAATAAAGCAAGAAGAGTGGCATTGGTTATACTTATGCAAGTATCATCAATGTCCAGTTTAATAGAAGACAGCTGGCTTCTCATAGCTGCCTCTGAATTCAGTTTGTTAAAGGTTAGTTGCAGCCCTGGCTGGTGTGGCTCAGTGGGTTGAGCACCAGCCTACGAACCAAAGGGTCGCTGGTTCGATTCCCAGTCCAGGCACCTGCCTGGGTTGCGGGCCAGGTCCCCAGTTGGCAGCATGTGAGAGGGAACCGAACCACACATTGCTGTTTCTCTCCCTCTCTTTCTCCCCTCCTCCTCCTCTTTCTAAAAATAAATTTTAAGATAAAAAAAGGTAAGTTGCAAAGTGGACTCTGAAGCCCTATCAAATCAGTTCATGTTGGACTGTGAATGGCCCTTTGACCCACACGTGAGGTTACAGAACCATATGGGAAATACTGGCTCACTGAATTAGGTAGAGCTGCTCCATGGGGATGCGTTTCATGGTACCATCGCAATAGCCATAGCCAGTCTCCACACACAAGTCGTTACCTGTGGGAATGCTGTCTCGCTTATAGAGGGAGATGGAGATTGTCCAAAATTCTGACCTTCTCACGAAAACTTGAATTTTATCATGAGCAGCAGACTCAGTTTTCCTTCAAGTGACCAGTTTATACCTGACACAGTATCTGTCAGATCCCAAAGTCTGTTGGTTGTCCTTTCAGGTAAAAATGGTCTGTGAAAAGGGGGACTTGCTGAGCTCGAACCCCGTGCTTTTCCTTGTGACAGTCCCTGCCTGGGCTTGCGTCGGCAGCAAAAGTGCACGTGCTCATTTCCACTTCATCGCTCAGGGTGTTACACAGCGAGTACTCGAAGATGGGCGTTGAGTACAGTTGGCAGCTCGTGCGGGGCAGCGAAGAGTCAATTTCTGTGTTGCGGTTTGCCTGGCCCTGACCTCAGCAACACAGGCCCCAGCACGCACTCCCACACACGCACCTGCTGCTGGTACAAAAATGGTTTTGGCCTTGTAGAACCCCGGAGGCCGACGTACCACACGCTAAGAACATCAACACTGCACGTCCAGTGTATCCGAGACCAACTTAGCACTGAGGAGCACTTCCTGAGGGCTTACTCACAAGCAGGTATTCCTCGAGACCCAAATTTCTGAGCCCCTCCCATGATGTCCTTCCCCCAGGATCGCCTGAAGGACCTGAACAGCCAGGCAGACAGCCTGATGACCAGCAGTGCCTTCGACACCTCCCAAGTAAAGGACAAGCGGGACACCATCAACGGTCGTTTCCAGAAGATCAAGAACATGGCAGCCTCACGGCGAGCCAAGCTGAATGAATCCCATCGCCTGCAACA
Source organism: Noctilio leporinus (assembly GCA_004026585.1). NCBI lineage: Eukaryota > Metazoa > Chordata > Mammalia > Chiroptera > Noctilionidae > Noctilio > Noctilio leporinus. Next base: position 285,494 of record PVIW01001123.1, read on the forward strand.
GTTCTTCCGGGACATGGATGACGAGGAGTCCTGGATCAAGTGCGTGCTCCTGGGACATCGTGCTCTGGGCCACCAGGATGGCCCTTGAGCCTTTAATGGCAGTCAGGACCGCAGGGCTGAGAGTGCTGAGGGCCAGGTCTCCCTAGATGGTGGTGGTGAGACAGGGAAGAGTGGCAGAAAGGGCCTGGCCTCAGCAGCCCTGTGGTGCTAGGTCCCACTCCGTCCACCACACTCACCATGGGTCACCTCCCTTCTCCCGATGCCTAGGAGAGCCATGGTACTGGTCAGCGACGGCCTCTGAATGGCAGTGATTGATGCACACCAGTGGCACTAGACCTTGGTTAGACCCTACCCCAAGACTCTTGGGGAAGCTAGCAAGTCCCTACCTGGAAAAGACAGCCTGGTCTCCTGGGGAATATCGATTCTTGAAGGAAGGAGAGGGGTTCGTTTTTAATCCTCTCCCCAAAATCTCAGTCTACCTTGCCTAGTGTAGCATAAAAACAGACCAACTTAAAAGTAGGGGCAGTCTCTTAATTTCTCATTTAAAAAAGTTACATCAGTGTCTTTTAACGCTGCGTGCAGTAGGTCTGTCTGGTAAAGTGGGTTGAAGGGCAGCCCCCAGGTCCAGCCATCTGCAGAGGTGGACACAGGACGTGCTTCCACACACATACACAGATGCTGTTCATTTGGGAAGTGGAGACTTGTTTCCCAGAGACCGGTGGGTCTGTAGATGTCCGTGGGGGACATCGTGAGGGCTGGAAATTTCACAGCAGTTTTGTCCGAACGCGGCCAGTTGCAAACGTGGCACCAGCCACTGACTGACTGCTGTGCTCTTCAGAGAGAAGAAGCTGCTGGTGAGCTCCGAGGACTACGGCCGAGACCTGACGGGCGTGCAGAACCTGAGGAAGAAGCACAAGCGGCTGGAGGCAGAGCTAGCTGCTCACGAGCCTGCGATTCAGGTGCGGGGCAGCTTCTGTCGGAGGGGCAGCAGGGCATGACGGAGCCCTGGTGACTTTCAAAGGAACCTTTGCTGGGGTTTGCGTCCCTGAGGCTTCTCCAGGGTCTGTGATTCCTCACACAGCCAGAAAGAAGTTCTGGATTCAGTGCTGAGGCTTTCTCCTGGAAGCAGCTGGAAGCAGATGGCTATTAATTTGCTCATTCTTGCCTGTTAGGGTGTCCTGGACACTGGGAAGAAGTTGTCTGATGACAACACCATCGGGAAAGAGGAGATTCAGCAGCGCCTGGCACAGTTCGTGGAGCACTGGAAGGAGCTGAAGCGGCTGGCAACGGCTCGGTGAGTGGCTGCTCAGGGACTGGGGGGCAGGGCGGTGGGGCTTGTTCTCCCCGGAGCTCAGGCCAACCTGCCGCCTCCTACACCCTGTCCCTGGGTACGCAGGGCCGCAGTTGGCTTGCTCCAGAGCCACTTGCGACGGCCCCTGGCCAGCTAGTTCTGTTACGAGAAACTGGGTCCAGTGAGCAGGCCTGGAATTTCTTGTCCCATCAACACTGCAGCACGCGAAAAGCCTGGCTGACCCACTTCCGTCCTAACACTGTCAGTGGTTTCAGGCATGTCAGCTTTCAGAATCAAAGGTGGCAGAGGCCACAGCTGGTTTTCCTCTGCTGTAAATAGGGGCCAACGGCTAGAAGAATCCTTGGAATATCAGCAGTTCGTAGCCAATGTGGAAGAGGAAGAAGCCTGGATCAACGAGAAGATGACCCTGGTGGCCAGCGAAGATTACGGAGACACTCTGGCTGCTATCCAGGTCAGAGCTGGAATACGCCCCTGCGGCTTCTCTCAGCCCCATGCTGGTCACTGGTTGTTTTTTTTGTTTGTTTTGTTTTGTTTTTAATATTTTATTTATTATTTTTAGAGAGAGGGGAAGGGAGAGAGCCAGAGAAGGAGAGAGACATCAATGTGTGGTTGCCTTTCATCTGCCTCCAGCTACAGAGCTGGCTGGAGACCAGCCAGTTTGCAACCTGATTATGTGCTCTGGCTGGGGAATCGAAGCAGCGACCTTCAGGTTCACAGGCTGGTGCCTTATCCATGGTGCCACCAGCCAGGGTCTGGTCACTGTTTTTTGCTGGCTTGTTGAGTGGGATTACAGAGCCAGTGGCCAAGGTCACATTGATTGCTTTTTGCCCTGAAGGTCTTACACTAGGGGTGTGAGTTGGCCTGTCCCTGTGAACCCCGTGCTCTGTCCCTTTACCATGGCTGCCAGGAAGCGCCATCCACTGGTGGCTTTCAGACAATAGGAGGCCACTGTCCTACAGTGCTGGGGTCAGATGCCTGAGAGCGAGGTGTGCACAGGTCCTTGCTCTCCGGAACTTTAGGGGAGGGTCGGACCTTGCCTCTCCAGCTCCTGGTGGCCGCAGACATCCTTGGTTGTGGCTGCTTCACTCCAGTCCGTTTTCATTGGCCGTCTCCTCTGAGCCTCTTGCCCAGGAGCACTCTCCCCCGTGCATATGCTGAGGTTTCTCTTTGCTTTCAAGGACGTAGTCACAGGGTTGGGGCCCAGCATGGTGACCTAACTTGATCCCCTCTGCGGAGACCACAGTGAGCGTTCGCAGGTGCCAGGGCTCGGGGCTGCTTTGTACCTTCTGCAGGCGCACAGCTCACACGCAACATACGTCCCAAGTACACTGGTTCACTGCCATTCTAACAGCCCTAAAAATAGCAGTTTCTCATTTCCTGTAGTTCTGTGATCAGGGGATGCTCCTGCCGCTGCTTTCCCTGGGGGTCTTTCAAGGCTGCCCTGAGGCAGAGGGCACCTGGGCTGAGATCTGTGAGCGTCACTCCCGCAGATGGCAGCCAGTCCGTTGCCACCTCCCAGCAGGCCAGACCGCCTTCCTCAGGTAGCATCACACAGGCACGGGCAGAACCTGCCAGGAGTCTTTGGTCCTAGTGTCATGTGTGACACACCATTGTCTTCTGCTTTCTGTTGGCAGTCACAAAGCAGCCTGGGGTCACGCATGATGGATAGACTTTCCTCTTGATAAGAATGGCTGCACATTATGCTAGAATGTTCCCGAATGTGTGCCACAGGCTGCAGAAACAGAGCCTGTGTCCCCAAGAATTGGGGTAGCCCCTGAGCCACACACCTCACAGAGGGGACCCTGTGCAGCTGGTGTGGGTGACAGAGCCAGAACTCAAGTGGGGGTTAGGAGTCCTGCCTCCATGCAATTCCAGTCTGGGGAGCGCTATCTGCAGCGCATCAGCTGTGCTGAGGACAAGACTGGGAAGGTCCCGTAGGAAGTGTGCCCAGGACTGTCTTTGTTCTCTGGAGGGGAAGAGACACTGTGCCAACTCACTGCCAAGACCCTTTCCCCTTCAGGAAGGCTGCCCTGGCCAAGTTTCCAAGGCACGCCCGCTTCCAGTTCCTGCCTTCATGGTCACCCACTTTCTCTTGCACCTGTCTGCTCTCTAGGCCCTGGCCAGGCTAAAGCGTGTGAGGGCCAGCACTTCTGGGCTTGTGATGCTCTGTCCTAGCCTGGTACATTAGCACAGGCCGGGTGCTCAGTGCCAGTCTTGCCACCTTCCTTGCAGGGCTTACTGAAGAAACACGAAGCTTTCGAGACGGACTTCACTGTCCACAAGGACCGTGTGAATGACGTCTGCACTAATGGACAAGACCTCGTTAAGAAGGTGATCCTGGCCCCTCAGGTGTCCCACAGTGCTTGTCCCTGGGTAGTCACAGGCCAGTAGCAGTGCTAGTCCTGCGTTTCGTAAAGAAGAGGGAGGTCTCACAACTGGTTGGCTGGCTTCCCCCTTCCAAAGCCAGCCAGTGCAGAGCAGCACTGGTTTTCTCTCTGCGGGGGCAGAGAAGCCACCCTGTTCCTTCTGCGGCCCCGGCTGCCCTCATTTATTTCTCAAGGGTTTAAAGCCCCTTATAGGGATGGTCAGAAATGCAAGTAAGCAAGTCGTAACCATCACCCTTCGTCCACCACCTGAGACCACCAGTCCAAGCTTTCACCCAGCGTTCAGGCTTTCTCTTTGCGTGCACCGCTGCCCAGATGAGGCAGGGACCTGTGTAATGCGACTGTCGTTGGCTCTGGTGACCCCAAACTGAACAGAAGTGTGAGGCCTCATAAGTTCAGTCTCCGTAGTGTCAAAATATTTTGCTGAACCATTTTTCTTTTTTTATTAAATATGTATAATAGCTATTCTTTGGGTACGTAGTATTTTTTCTCAGGGCCAGTTAGTTATCCTTTTCTAGTTTTTTACTATCAAAACTAATGCTGCTGGATATACATCATTATAATTTAACATGTCAACATATTTCTGACTTTTCCTTTAGAATTACTTGAAGTGGAATTGCCAGTATTCATTTTTTAAAGGATTTTACTCTCTGTTCTTAGAAGCCTTACCCACTCTGATCCCCGTCCCCCACCCAACACTGCCTGTCCAGAAAACAAGCCCTTCCCGGGGCCAGCGGGGATGGGGTGGGGTGGCAGGTGACCACGGCAGGGGCTGAGGCTGACCAGGGCGTGCCTTCTCTTCGTGGCCTAGAACAATCACCATGAGGAGAACATTTCTTCCAAGATGAAGAGCTTGAATGGAAAAGTGTCCGATTTGGAGAAAGCTGCTGCCCAGAGGAAGGCGAAGCTAGACGAGAACTCGGCCTTCCTTCAGTTCAACTGGAAGGCGGACGTGGTGGAGTCCTGGATTGGTAAGCGCGGTCTCGGGAGGTGCCAAGATTCCCGCCTCCCCCCAAGCCCAGTGGGATTGTTCCAGACCCCAGCCTCCCAGCTCGTCACCTCCCTCTTCAGTGGGTTCTCTCCTGCAGAGGAGAAGCTAATCAAAGGTGGGCATCTCGGAGAACCTGACACCAGGGCCAACCACTGCGGCAGCCAGAAAGAGCTGGCGCCCTGACCCAGACAGCCGGGGCCTGGGCAGTGACTGGTACTGGGCCAACACACAGGTTTACCTCTGAAGGCCTTTGGCCAGGGGAAAAGGCTGTGGAGGTCGCAATAGGGACAAAATGAGCACAGAAGCCAGCACCAGGCTGCATCAGTATTTCCCTTAGTTATGTGGGTCCACAGTGCACTCAGCTTTCCTGAGGGGGGGATCTAGACTCTGATTTTGGGACCACGTAATCTGGGTAGTTGCTGTCACATGAGAAGAGACAGAACCACATGTCTTTATGGCAGAAATGGAGAACAAGCGTCTGGGGTGGAGGTGTTAGCCATCGTGGGTTCAGAGATGCTGCTGGTAATACTGAAATTAAAATGTAAAGCAATAGTGTGCCTCAGTATTTGTTTTTAATCTTACTATGCTGAGTAGAGGTGTATTCCCCGTGCTTGGTTTCCTAGGTGAAAAGGAGAACAGCTTGAAGACGGATGACCATGGCCGAGACCTGTCTTCTGTCCAGACTCTCCTCACCAAGCAGGTCGGTGTGGCCCGTGGCTGACCGCTGAAATTGGCTCAAGTAGTAGTTCCAGGCGCTCAGCGTCTTCCCTTGAGACAGCGACGCTCACATTGGGCCCAGGGACTTGGCAGTAACACCGCGCAGCCTTGGTCCTCAGGGCTCCTCCACGTAGGCAGGTCCGCAGCGCCTGACGGTGTGAGCGGGGCTGTGGGCTTACCCGCAGCGGCCGCCCACATCTGCCTCGGGGCGGAGGGGCTGGGAAGAGGCTGCTGCCGTCCACAGTCTCAAGGGTAAGGGCAGGGGTGACCCAGTAGCAGGGCGAGAGGGGGACTCCAGTAACAGTCGGGCTGAGGCATCGGAAACAGCAAGTTCAAGTCTCGTTGGCGGCTGCTGCCACTTAACTCAGGCTCCTGTTCCAGGAAACCTTCGACGCCGGCCTGCAGGCCTTCCAGCAGGAGGGCATCGCCAACATCACTGCCCTCAAGGATCAGCTGCTGGCCACAAAGCACATCCAGTCGAAGGCCATTGAAGCCCGGCATGCCTCCCTCATGAAGAGATGGAGCCAGCTGCTGGCCGACTCGGCCACGCGGAAGAAGAAGCTGCTGGAGGCTCAGAGCCACTTCCGCAAAGTACGGGGGTGGCGGGCAGCGCTCAGTTGGCCGAGCAGCATGGGGCAGAGGTGGTGCGCGGGGGTGGGGTCTCCTTCAGCCCAGGCAGCGGCGCCTGTGCCTTCATGAGATTGCCATTCAGAACCACCAGGACAGGGTGGGTTTCCGTGCGCCGAGGGGAAAGGGTAGCGGTGAAGACAGATGTGGGCCTTCTTGGGAGTGGAAGTGGGAGGAAGGAGCCCCGCTAGCCAGCTCCACCCTGGCACCCAGGGAACTGCCCCTGCCTTTCCTGCCCGCGGCCAGGCCTGCCCTGTGCGTCCAGCTGGGTCGCTGTCGTAACGCTGTCTCCTCTGCTTTCAGGTGGAGGACCTCTTCTTGACCTTTGCCAAAAAGGCTTCTGCCTTCAACAGCTGGTTTGAAAATGCAGAGGAGGACCTGACGGACCCCGTGCGCTGCAACTCCCTGGAAGAAATCAAAGCCTTGCGAGAGGCCCACGACGCTTTCCGCTCCTCTCTCAGCTCTGCCCAGGCCGACTTCAACCAGCTGGCCGAGCTGGACCGCCAGATCAAGGGCTTCCGCGTGGCCTCCAACCCGTACACCTGGTTCACCATGGAGGCCTTGGAGGAGACCTGGCGGAACCTGCAGAAGATCATCAAGGTGCCCTTCCCGCTGCTCTCTGCACTCCTGGCCATCTGCCCAGGGCCTTGGTCAGAGACACCCCCTCCAGCAGGGAGACTCGGGGAGGAGGCAGGGTCTCGTTGTATGACAGGTTACCTCGTATCAGTTGGGCAGCCCGCCCACTGCCTGTCACCAGGTGCTCCCACACCAACCACAGGTGCTGCCGGAGTTCCCAGGGCCGTGTTGAGCATCAGCACTCTGAGTTGACTCTTTCCCAGACTCCCTCCTCCTGTCCCTGGGCCGAGGGTGACACCAGTTCTCCCTGCCCCACCCCCTCCTGAGTCACGGCTCCTGCTGTTCAGCATCAGAAAATTAATTCCTGCTCCTCTCAAATGCTGAGGCCAGCTCGTCCGTCCCTCCCGGAGGGCAGAGCGCCTCCACCCTGAGCCGGGGTGACATGGCCTCTGCCCCCTTTTGGTCCTTAGGAGAGGGAGCTGGAGCTGCAGAAGGAGCAGCGCCGGCAGGAGGAGAACGACAAGCTTCGGCAGGAGTTTGCGCAGCACGCCAACGCCTTCCACCAGTGGATCCAGGAGACCAGGTGCAGCCCGGGAGCCCCGACCTCCAGCCCCAGGGCTTGGGGGGCTTTGCATGAAAGCAGAAGGCATTCTGGGCACCAACGGAGAAGGGTTAGGAGCCTGGGGGATGCAGGGGCGGGCAGCGTTAGGACCGTGTTCTTGGGGACGTTTTCCCCACTTGGGCGGGATCGACCATGCATGGCCCCTGGTCAGCCCTGAGCAGCGATCCTGTGACAGACATGATGGGTGGGATGCAGGGTGGGTACTGATGTTGTTGGTTTTTTCTTCTTTCTTGTCTCTCTCTCTCTGTTCCCCACCTCCCGATGGCTGCTGCCCGGATACCACCTTGTCTTGTGACTGCTTGGATCCCATCTCCACAGAACGTATCTCCTCGATGGGTTAATATTGTCTTCTTATTTCTCCGGGCATGTGGTGTGGTTGTGACTCGTGTGCTTCTTGTTCTGCCCTCTGTTCCCGTGGGCTGGCTTGCAGAGGGTTCCAGAATGGGCCTTCCTGTGCTCCCCTGCCCTGTCTCCTTACAAGGAGTGCGTGCCTGGCCCTGCAGCCCACTGTCCCCGACAGCCTACGGTCTAAGGGGAAGGGGTACTCCCACCCTCCTGATTCCAAGGGCTCTCAGGTAGGGAATGTGACCGAAGTGGAAGGCCAGAGCTAAGACCAAACCTCTGGGAACCCCATGCTGGTTCAGCCCTGGGATGGCCCTGGCCACCTGTCACTTCCTCATGTGTCCAGTGGGACTATTGAGTTCTTAGGCAGCCGTGGGCATAAAGCCGGGTGACAATGTTTTGGGGCTCAGGCTGGTTAAGTCTCCAGCTGTGCCCTGACCCCTCCCGAGCAACCCTAGTTTTCCTGGGGAGAGGGAAGGTGTCGTGTACCATAATTGAAGGCAGAAGGGCCAGGTGTTTCTGGGTGTTCCTGAGTGACGATAGGGGTTGGGAGGAGCCCAAAAAGGAGCAGGGTCGACCCACCCCGTCCCAGTGGGAGCCTCTCCCTCCCGCTCCGTAGTCTTGGATTCTGCCTGGGTTGGTCACCTTTGCATTGTGTCCCAGGCCCATTCTCAGGGCCAAGATGGGTGGGACCACTGTGTTTTAGACAGCATTCCTGGGGTTCTGCAGCATCTGGATTGAGCAGTGGGAGAAAAACCCATACGGATCTGTCCCCACATCCTGAGGGCAGAATGGATCAGGATTCAGGGATCCTGGTTTCATTTGAGCTCATAAGCTACCCAGTGTCTGCTGTCCCCCTGGGCCCCTGTGGCCGACTGCTGGTCTTGGCCTTGTCTTTGTAAGGTGCCGTGTTCCCCTCACCGTGTGGCTCCTCCCAACCCTGTCTAGTCTTGCCCAGCCCGTGCGCCACCCCTAGGCTGCCTGTCCTCCCAGGCCGGCCCTCAGCTCTCCCTCCACCAGGTTGCCCTGCCTGGGCGCTGCCTGCACTGGCCTGTGGCATGTGTCTGTCTCTGTATGCTCTCCCCTCCCCTCCTTTGGTGTATTCATTTGGTTTCTTTTCTTTGAATAGCATAGCCTATCGTCGGGTCATTCGTGTCTATCAGTATGAAGTTGGGGATGATCTGTCTGGAAGGTTTTTCTCCTCTTATTTCTCTTACTTCACTGTGCTTTTACCAGTGCACTCTTGACTTCCCCAGGCGGCTCCGCTTTCTGACTAACCCACTACCCTCTGCCGCTTGGGGCGGAGGGGTCTGTCCTCCTCCCCCTGCACCGGCACCCAGCCTCCCACCCCCGCTCCTAGGGGTGCGCTCTGCCCTGGGGGACATGGCGTGATTGAGAGTCTGATCTGCTGGGGTAGGAGGCAGCCTGGAGCCTGCTTTTGCTAGACAGTTTGAACTTGGGGGTACGTCAGAGCTAACCCTGGCTCACTGGGTGTTCAAGGGTAGGTTGGGGCAAAGATGGGTGCAGGGGAGGGTGGGCTAAAATCCCAAGGACATGCTGCGCACAGTGTGACTCGTCCCTGCACGTGACCCCAACCTGGTTGTCTTTGTTCACTGGGAGCCTGTGGCCTGGAACCATGTGACTGGGAAGGTGGAGGCTCCTCCCAGCTCTGCTCTTCAGAACCGGGCTCTGGGAGGCGCCTCTGGTGCTGCTGGGACCCAAGTCTGAGGCTTCGGCACAGCCACCTTCCTCCTTTGGGCAAAATTAGAACCGTTTTAAACCTCACACCTGGTCATGATCTTTCAGCACCGAGTTTCAATGACCGAGAGGTCTGACTGTATCCCCCTCCCCCCCACTCCCAGAATGGGGCTCCCCTCCTCAGGAACCTGCAGGGGACTCCAGGGCTTCCTGGGATGACTGTCAGCCTCCCTGCCTGCCTGAGGGCTGTGTGTCCCAGTGCAGGGCTGTACAGGGTGTGTCTCACTGCTGTGGCTGCAGAGGGGGTGCATGGTCAGTCAGACCTGTTCCTTTAAAGTCACTGAGGAGTCCCTTGAAGGCCTAGCTTAGGTCAGTCACCGTGTCAGAGCTGGGCTGGGCCCCAGGAGCCCCAGGAGCCCCAGGAGAAAGGGCACTGGCCTGGGAGCAGCAGCTCCCATCTCCGAGCAGGAAAGATATTACCTGTCCAGCTCCCCAGGCTGCGTAAGAAAAGAAAAGCCAGTAACAGGTTTAGTTCCCTTCGTAAAAGGAGCTGAAGACTACAGCACTGTGTCCCCCAAGCACAGTTCATGTCACAGTCACTTCCTCGTGCCTCATACACTCTGCTTCCATGTCTCACACGTAGGTCCTGCATGGTGGAAGAATCTGGGACCCTCGAATCCCAGCTGGAAGCTACAAAGGTAAGTGTCCCCAAGGCTTCTGACCCAGCTGAGGCCCTCCAGCTACCACCCCAGTGGGCTGCCCAGGTCCCCATTTGCTCCCTGATTTAAAGCAACCTGGGTCCCCATCATTTTAAGGAAAGGCTTTGTCCTTGATGATTGCCATCCAGAGCCTGCCTGAAGAGGGAAAGGCTCCTCTTGTCCTGAATATGCACCGGGTTGGCCAAAAAGTTTGTGTTTTCATTTACAACAGATCTAGGAGTGTTTAGTTGTCTTTAACTGCATAACTGCATTTGAAATTATTCGTTATATTGTGACAGCTGTCATGTCAATCTATTTTTTTTTTTTAAAGATTTTATTTATTATTTTTAGAGAGAGGTGTAGGAAGAGAGAGAGGAGAGAAACATCAGTGCCTGGTTGCCCTTCACCTGCCTCCAGCCATGGACCTGGCTGGAGACCTGGCTTGCAACCTGGTTATGTGCCCTGGCCGGGGAATCAAACCAGCAACCCCTGGGTTCGCAGGCCGGCACCTTATCCACTCTGCCACCAGCCAGGGCTCAATGTGCATTTTTTAAAAACATCAAAACTGATTATTTGTGGAGCCATTGTAAAATTGAAGAGGGAAGACAATAGGCACATTTTTGACACCTTATGCTTTATTATTTCAAGAGGTGAAAACACATCTGAAACGCAAAAAAGATTTGTGCACTGCACAGGGTACAGAGAAGGTGCTGTGACTGATCGAATGTGCCAAGTGGTTTGTGAAGTTTCATGCTGGAGATTTCTCACCGAATGATGCTCCAGTCGGGTAGACCAGTTAACGTTGATAGTGATCAAATCAAGATGTTGAGAACTATCAACGTTATACCACATGGGAGACAGCAGACATACTCAAAATAAAAGTGTTTTACAGAAAAAATTGAACGTACTGTTTGGCCAGCCCAGTAGTTTCCCAGGCAGATCTGCCTGCTGCTTTGTGACAGCCACTCAAGTCCTCCCGTCTGCAAGGCTGTGGGGTTCTCCCCTTCACCCCAGCCCACCTTTCCCAGTGCACACGGCCCAGCTGGTCTTAGGCTGGGGCACTGATCAGGCTCATGGGCCTGGTGACCAACACAGGAGCCCCTGTCCTGTACATCTGTGCTCCCTACCCCTGCAGCGCAAGCATCAGGAGATTCGAGCCATGAGAAGTCAGTTGAAGAAGATTGAGGACCTAGGGGCGGCCATGGAGGAAGCCCTGATCCTAGACAACAAGTACACAGAGCACAGCACGGTGGGCCTGGCCCAGCAGTGGGACCAGCTGGACCAGCTGGGCATGCGCATGCAGCACAACCTGGAGCAGCAGATCCAGGCCAGGTACCTGCGCCCCGAACCCAGGGCTGTGCGAACAGCAGTTTCCGCCACCTGGCCCCAGCACCTGGAGTCCAGCAGTCAGGTCACTGCAGAGTTGGGTGGAGAGCTCCGTCCCTAATCCTGTTCCGTTTCTTGCAGGAACACAACAGGGGTGACCGAGGAGGCCCTTAAAGAGTTCAGCATGATGTTTAAGTAAGTGCATCCTCCCTGGGCCGGGAGGTGGAGGTGGGCTTAGCAAGGCGGCTGCGCTGAGCCAACCTCCACTTTGTGCTGCAGACACTTTGACAAGGACAAATCTGGCCGCCTGAACCACCAGGAGTTCAAATCCTGCCTGCGCTCCCTGGGCTACGATCTGCCCATGGTGGAGGAAGGGGAACCCGACCCCGAGTTTGAGGCAATTCTGGACACTGTGGATCCCAACCGGTGAGCATCAGGGAAGGTAGTGGAAACAGCTCTGTCTGAGGCCCCTACCTGCTGTCCCTCCGCTCACTGCACGGTCCTCCCCAGGGATGGCCATGTCTCCCTGCAAGAATACATGGCCTTCATGATCAGCCGAGAGACGGAGAACGTCAAGTCCAGTGAAGAGATAGAGAGCGCCTTCCGGGCCCTGAGCTCCGAGGGAAAGCCCTACGTGACCAAGGAGGAGCTGTACCAGGTCTGGAACTCCACCCCTGGGAGGAATGGGTGCAGGGGTCTGTCCTATGGGAAGTAAAGGGAAGGCTGCCCCTGGGTCAGGGGCCAGGCTGAGTCTACAGTAATGGTCCGTGTGGCAGCACACTCACACATGGGTCCAGGCCAACGTCTCGTATCAGCCTGTAGAACTGGCTTTGGACTCTACGTAGATCCCCCTAAAGCGTGGGCAGTAACGTCCCGCGGTCCACCCGACCGGCTGCTTCAGTGTGGCTGACAGGCCCTGTCTTCCCCCGCAGAACCTGACTCGGGAGCAGGCTGACTACTGCGTCTCCCACATGAAGCCCTACGTGGACAGCAAAGGCCGTGAGCTCCCCACGGCCTTCGACTACGTCGAGTTCACCCGCTCGCTCTTTGTGAATTGATCCTCTGCTCCTAGGTTAGCCTGGCCCTGCTGCTTGCCCTGCCGTTGCCTTGCTGCATGTCCACTCATCTGTGCTCTTAGGAAAAGTATTCCAGACAGTGTTACTTTCCAATGTAACCTGCAACCCGCTTAGCTTGGGGGAAAACTTAGTAGAAAATGGTGCTTCAATAAACTGCTTCTGGTCTAGTCGTGATCGCTATGGGGACCCAGATTCCTGTCTTGAGGCCAGCTGCTCCATTCCGACTTCAAAAAAAGCTAAGCAGTTGGCTGGTTTCCTCTTGTTCTCCCTGCCCCCCCCCCCCCAATTATGTTTTCATGTAAAAGAAATAAATGACTCTTCCCCAAAAAACTTGTCCGTCTTCATTGAACCGCCATCAGAAATAACACAGCTCAACACAAATACAGCCTCACCCCACCTGCCTGTTTGGGGACACTCCGCCAGCTCTGTTGTCCTCAGGTGGCCACCTCCGCTGCCAGCCGCTCCAAGTCCTCCGTTTCCCGGGACCCTTGCTCCGTGAACTCCGTGCTCAGCTGCCAGATTTTCACTGTGCCCTTGCCATCGCCGGCAGCCAGCAGCTGAGTTTGCTGGTGATTAAATTCAAGACAGTAGACGGGGCATTCATCCTGGGTGTGCTTGACTGAAACTGTGGGTTTCTGGGAGCTTTTCTGGAGATCAAACAGCTGCACGTCACCTTCGTGGAGAGAGAGCTGGGTGAGAGCGGCCCTGTGCACCCAGGAAGGCAAACTCAGAGGCCACAGCTCAAAATAAGAATGCAGTCCAGTTCAGTTCTCCACCTCTCGCAAGGGATAGCATCACCCCGTGTGCAGTTTACCCCAACCCCCAATTCGGGACAGGACAGGCCCACGTCACTCAAATGGATCCAAGCCGGTGGCCCGTTTCCTACCTTCACCAGAAGCTGCCGCAAACACCAAGGGACGCACAGGGGACCAGCGCACGGCGAACAGGTACTTGTGGGACAGCTGCAGAGAGGTCAGGGGCTGGGCCTGCAGCATGGAATACAGGTGGACGTGCCCGTCGGTCCCTGCGCTCAGGAAGAGATTCCTGCGTAGGATGCAGGGCAGAAAGCCCAGCAAGAGACTGTTAGGTGTCCAGGTACAGCTGGGGCCTTCCTGCCAGACTCCTAGGCTCTCAGGCTCCCGCAGAGCCTCCCTGAACCCCCAACCAGTGGTCCTCGTTAGAGGGTGGCCAATTCCCTGGCACAAACCACCAGACCCCTGGGTGCCAGAGCTCAAACGCAGAAGACCCGGCCCTAGCAGGGCTGCAGGACCTTCCCACTGTGCTATGGTGAAGCCTGGCACCTTGCCCTCCCTGTGCCGCAGGCCGCACGGAGGATGAAGGGCAACCTCAGGCCAGGCCTCCCCTACCTGTGGAAGGGAGAACAGCTCACGGAGTAGATGGGGCCACCATGGGGAGAGAAGGCAAACTGGGCCGGGGCCCGCAGCGGCACGGAGCTGGGCTTGCGCGTGAGCGCGACCTCCTCTGCGGCCAGGGAGCACTTGAGTGGGAAGCCCCCTTCCGTGCCCAGGACGAAAAGGCTGGGGTCGAAGCAGGAGAAAGCCACCGCCGTGGCTCCCACCTCGGTCTCTCCCCGGTGAGGCTGTGGAGAAACAGGACAGGGCTGGGGGAAGCCAGTCAGCATCCCAAAGGAGCCCACGCCCGTGAGTGGACACTGTGGCCCAGAGAACGTGCGGCAAGTCCCCCTGCTCAGCTGGGGACACCGGCACCAGTGCCTGCGCGCCCCACCCTGCCCCCGAGTTCCACCCACGCAGGGAGATCCCACAGGCCGGAGCTGCCTTTGCGGCTTGCGGGGGGCAGGGGCACCGGCGCCCACGTACCATCTTCAGCTTGGTGTTCCTGGGCAGCTGCTGCACAACCAGGTCGAAGCCGTCCGCGAGCTGCAGCTGCCCCAGCCCTGCGCCCTGCCAGAGCAGCACCTTCCCGTCGGTGGCCACACTCAGCACCCGGAAGCGGTGGCTCTGGCGGGGCTCCGCAAGCCACACCACCTGAGACCAGAGTGCAAGGACAAGGTCAAGAAAGGTGTGTAGGCCCCGGGCATCCCCGCAGAGACGGACCTCGGAGCCCCCTCACTCCCCACCCAGGGCAGGCATGGAGACTCTGAGGCCGTCCCCTGGTCCCAGCAGAAAGCCAGGACTCCTGGGGGAGACTGCGAATGGCCCTGGGGGTGGCTCCTCCGGGGGTGGGGGCGTGGCTCATGCCAAAGGGCAGCTGCCAAGTCCCTGGTGACCTTCCCTGGCTGTGCCAAGTGGGCACCCTCTCTCCTGCTCAGCGTAAAGAAGCCGGCCCGTGCCAGCATGGCCCAGCTTCCTCCCTGACCCACCCACAAACCCACCGCTCTGACCTGGTACACAGGGTCTGTGTGCGTGTCATCTGTCAGGCCCGTACGCCAGAGCAATGGGTCCTCAGGGCGGCCTGTGTCCCACACCAGCACCTCACCACTGTACAGCCCACCTGCGTGACCAGGCAGACCAGGCAGGAGCTGACCCATGTGCACCCACGCCTCCTGCCCACCGAGCCAGGATGGGGAGCCGCTTCTCCGAAAGCCATCCTGAGGAGGAAGACCCCGCTCCCCCAGGAGGCCCCACCCCAGGAAGCTCCCCACGCAGCTGGGCTGACCCCTTTCCCAGCTGTTTGCTCCTATCACCAGTGGTGGCTCCCCAAGGAAATGTCCTGTCCTGGCCAGGCCAGGCTGCACCTCTGCGTGGCCCACACACCCTCAAGATTCAGCTAAGGACCTGCCTCCTCTTTGTGAGGGCTCCACGCCTGGCACAGGCCCATTCAGCATCCTCACCTGAGCAGAGGGTCACCTGTGGCTCTGTCTCCTAGGGGCTGAGGGCCCAATGGACGCCCCATTGGCCACGCTCTACAGGGTGGGGGGCAGGCGCAGGTGGGCTGGGCAGCTCACCTGCAATATGGGACGGCTGCGTGGGGTGGAAGGCCAGGCACATGACAGCACTGGGCACCTCCACCACCGCTGATGGCTGCTGGGGGTTCAGGCGTCGTCGGTCCAGGTTCCAGGCGCACACAAAGGCCTTCAGTGTGCTCCAGTCCCCGTCATCCAGCCTGACGTGGACACACTTGAACTGGCTCTGCCCCAAGGCTGGGGGCTGCACCCCAACCTACACCATCCCCACCCCTCTCCCCACCATCCTCGAACAGATGGGCCTGTGCCCCATTATACCCTCCAGGCGTGACTTTCTCTGGGAAATGGTTCCCAGGAACCAAGGACCGGCCCACACAATGGTGAGCAGGGACCCTCGAACATTGGGAAACAGCTCGTGGAGGAGAGGCAGTGCCGCCCAGTGGGTACTGGGCATCCTGGGCTCTAAACAACCCCCACCGCTGCCACAAAGCCACCCCTGCTGCACTCACCGGCCATAGGCACAAGCCACCACAGAGCCCGTGCTGTTCCAGGAGACACTGGTCACATGCAGACCCTGCACTTGGGCAGGGGGGTAGCTCAGGGTGTGCAGGCAGGTCACCTGCAAGAGACAGACCATGCCCAACCCTGAGCCCAAAAGCAGCTCAGCAGGTGGCCTCGATACCACCTGACAAAAGCCCCGGAGGACCATGTGGAGCCCTCATGCGGACATCGCCCATAACGGTGCTTCCGGAAGCCAGAGGGCAGGGCCTTGCCAACTGAGACAGATGCCAGGCTGGAGGTCAGCGCGGGGCCCTGATGCTCACATCTGTTCTACCCACAATTCCAAAAGCTTTGGGTTTTGGAGCTGGACAGGGGCAATGTTCGCACAATGATGTGAACGTACTCGATGCCTCAGGACTGTCCGCCTACCGACAGTTAAAATGGTAACGACAGGTTTTAAAGCTCTGTCATCTCGCTCCTCAGCACATGGCAGGCAAGCAACGCTGGCCACGGTGAGGACTTGGCACAAGCTTCCCGGAAGGTGGTCTGCACCACACACCACTGCTCCTATGGAACGCTTCCTACTTCCTACATCACAACCCACGTAAAGAAACTGCCCAATGGAAGATCTGAGATCTGGAAAAGCCACACGGCCATGTCCATCAGCTGCCGGACAAAGGGGCTCTATCCCTACACCGGAGTGGCACCAGCCAGGTACGAAACGCAGCCCCAGTGGATGCGGCACCACAATGGACTTGGATAATGTCCGGTACGGCGGCAGAAGCCAATCACAACAGGCTGCTGCTTATATGATTCCATTTACATGAAGCTCTCAGAATAGACAAATCAATAGAAACAGAAATCAGATAAGCAGTTGCCGGGGGAAATGAGGAGTGACTAGTGGATACGGGGTTTCTTTGGGGGCCATGAAAATATTCTAAAATTGACGGTGACAATGGTCACACAACCCTGGGAGTATATGAAAACCCACTGAGTTGTACTTTACGTAGGTAGATTATATAGGATATAAACTTTATCTCAATAAATCTGTTATTTTAAAACAGTGAGGTAGGAAGTAGAAGGGGCATGAGAAAATATTTGGAGTTTGGTAAAATTCTATTTCTTGATCTGGATTCTGGTTCCACAAATGTTTCCACTTCGTGAAAAGTCAGGGACCTATCCTGGCCAGGTGACTCGTTCGGTTGGAACATCATCCTGAAAACCAGAAAGCTGAGGGATCAAGCCCCAGCCAGGGCACAGGCCTAGGTTTCGGGTTTGGTCCCCGAGCAGGGTATATACAGAAGGCAACAGATTGATGTTTCTCTCTCTTTCTCCCTTCCTCTCTCCCAAATCAATAAACACGTCCTTAGGTAAAAATTTTTTTAAAAAGAAATAGAAGTCATGGACCTTAACACTTGTATTCATGCATGTTTTTGTTATAGTTAATAAAAGACTATGCTAAAAATAAACTACAGACCCTGGCAATGTCCTGATATACCAAGGTTGTGGGTTCAAACCCAGGTCAGGACACGTACAAGAATAAACCAATGAATGTACAAATAATTGGAACAACAAATATCTCTCAGTAATATATTAAAAAATTTTATTAAAAAATTTAAAAAATAAAAAATAGCTTTCGCTGGTATGGCTCAATGGATGGAGCGCCAGCCTGTGAACCAAAGGGTCGCTGTTCTATTCCCAGGCAACATGCCTGGGCTGTGGGCCAGGTCCCCAGCTGGGGGCACGCAAGGGGCAACCACACATCGATTCATGCTTCTCTCCCTCTCCCTGCCTTCCCCTCTCTCTTCTCTAAAAATAAATTAGTATTTTTTTTTTTAATAAAAATAAATAAATAATAAACTACAGGCATCCTCCTTATCCACAGTTAAGGTTACTCGTATCAACCACGGCCGGAAAATATTAAATAGAAAATTCCAGAAATACACTATTCCTAAGTTTGAAGTTGCATGCTGATCTAAGTAGCTTCATGAAATCTCTTGCCCACCCGCTGCATCCTGCCTGGGAGAGAAATCTCCCTTGTCCAGCATATCCATGCTCCCCACCTGCCAGTCACTCAGCCGCCATCTAGGTTATCAGATCGACTGTCGCTGTGTCCCAGGGCTTATGTTCCAGTTACCCTTATTTTACTTAATTTTGTCATGTCCACCTAACTGTTATTACAATGCATTGTTATAATTGTTCTATTTTATTACTGTTGTTAATCCCTTACTGTGCCTAATTATACAGTGAGCTTGATCACTAATACGCGTACGTAGAAAAAACATAGTGTATTCAGTAACCTAACGCCATCAATAGATCCTACAACTTTAAGCAAAACAATATATAATGAAACCAATTTTGTCATAGACTAATTGATATAAACAAGCGTTAGGTTCCTAGGCATCTCATTAACATTACAACAACAACAAAAAAAACCTGGAAACATTATTCCAAGGCCCTGGCTGGTGGCACAGTGGATAAGGTGCTGGCCTGTAAACCCAAAGGTCGCTGGTTCCATTCCCCAGCCAGGGCACATAACCAGGTTGCAGGCCAGGTTTGTGGCTGGAGGCAGGTGAAAAGCAACCACACATTGATGTCTTTCTCCCTCTCTGCCTTTCTCCCTTCCCCTCTCTCTAAAAATAATAGATAAAATATTAAAATAGAAAAAAAAAAAAAACAACGTTATTCCCAGACCCGATGTACAGGGTTGAGTAGTATCTATAGTTCCAGGTACCCACTGCAGGTTTTGGAACACACCCCCTAAGGATAAGGGGGACTACTGTAAATACATGAAGTTACTTAGCGTAACACTATAATTGCAAAGATTGTACAATTTACGATCTCAAATGAGACTGAAGGGGATAATGGGGCAATTTTACACCCTCACTATGGAGGTGTTTGCCAGCAGAGAATAGGCTTTGCTTTTGACCAGAAAAGAACGTAAGATTGGGCACAGTGACTCAGCTGTCAGCAGCATACATATGGAAACCCAGGGGAAGGAAATGACACAGCAAAAAAGAACAAAGGCTCCAGGGGAAGGCTTGTCAGGGATGGATTTCTTCCTTATCGTTTATCTAATTTCTAAGTGTTCAGCAATGTTGTCGGGTTATAGAATTTTACACACACACACACATACATATATATATATTTAAAGATTTTATTATTTTTGGAGAGAAGGGTAGAGAGGGAGGAAGAAAGGGAGAGAAACATCAATGTACAGTTGCCTTTCACCTGGCTCCAGCCACAGACCTGGCTGGAGACCTGGCTGGAAACCTGGTTATGTGCCCTGGCTGGGGAATCAAACCAGAGATCTTTGGGTTCACAGGCCACCAAGCCACCAGACAGGCCTAGAAGTTTTTTTAATTTACTGATTTTTAGAGAGGCATCGACCCACTGCTGCACCCAGCCACACATTTACCAGCTGACTTTCACATGTGCCCCAACAAACCAAGCTACCCAGCCAGGGCTGTTTATGGAATTTTGAAATTATAGTTTCTCATTAAGAGCAGCATCGGCCCTGGCTGGTGGCAAAATGAGTAAGGTGCCAGCCTGCGAACCCAAAGGTCGCTGGTTCGATTCCCAGCCAGGGCACATAACCAGGTTGCAAGCCAGGTCTCCAGCCAGGTCCATGGCTGGAGGCAGATGAAAGGCAACCATACACTGTTGTCTCTCTCTCTCTCTCTCTCTCTCTCTCTGTCTCTCTCTCTGTCTCTCCCCCTTCCCTTCTCTCTAGAAATAATAAATAAAAGCTTTAAAAAAATAGGAAAGGCCCTGGCTGGTAGCACAGTGGTTAAGGCACCAGCCTGCGAACCCAAAGGTTGCAGGTTCGATTCCCCAGCCAGGGCACATAACCAGGTTGCAAATCAGGTCTCCAGTCAGGTCTGTGGCTGGAGGCAGGTGAAATGCAACCATACATTAATGTTTCTCTCCCTCTCTGCATTTCTCCCTTCCCCTCTTTCTAAAAAAAAATAATGAAATAAAAAAAAAATCTTAAAAAAAAAAGAAAAATAGGAAAGAGAATATGCTATTTGGTCCTTAAAAAAAAACAAACAGCAGTGGGGGAGCGGGGAGGCAGAGGCAAGGAGGGGAGCTGCTTAGACAAGAACCTAGTATAATGGAACCATGGACATGGACAACAGGTGGGATTGACTTTGGGGGGGAATGGGTAGGTAGGGAGGAGGACAGAGGGGAGCAAAAAGGGGATGGATGTAATACAACAATAAAATTAAATATTAAGAAAAGAAAAAGCAGCATCGCAGCCTTTCAGGAGCTACTGCAGCAATGCCGAGGGGAATGGTGAAGTGCCAAGGCCAAACCCCTGACAACAGGACACCCTCACACAGATGTCCTAGAGAGTCCACAGGTGGTCCGGAGAAAGCCCTCACCGAACCGTGCCTGGGTGGACACACCGGCGGTGGGGAAACAAGATTCAGAGCCGGCCTTGCCCGGGTTCCAACTCCGCCCCTGCTGCCCACCAGCCGGTGCTCCCCTGGAAAAGCTGCTGCAACAGTCTCCACTTGCCCCAGCGGGACCGGGAGACGCGATGGCCCCTCCTTCTGGCGGAGTGGCGCGGGCCCTGCCCTGCTCCCGGAGCAGCCCTCCCGCCACCTGGCACCTGGCGGAGCAGGAGCGCGGCAAGGCCGACCGGTGCTGTTCGCACGTGCCAAAGAGGGGCCGCTCCCTACCGTCTCCTGCGGCTTCGACCAGTTCACCTCGAAGCCATCAAACGCGTGGCTCTGCCAATTCTTGTTCAGCTCTCGGGTGACCGTGGCCTCCACTCTCCGCAGGAAGGCTGCGAGGCCCGGGCCGTCGCGCGGGGTCACGGGCGGCAGGCCCGGCGCGACAGTCTCGGTCTGCACCTGGGCGTCTGCGCACGTCCGGCTCTGCGCCGAGGCCTCGGCGGTGGCGATGCCGGCCGTCTGGCAACTTTTCTGCAGGAGATCAAGACGCCGCTGTCACCAGCCTGCTTACTCCCAGCATCACCTGCCCAAGCACCCCTGTTCGTTCTGTTCAAGTCTGTCCCTTTCCCCGCTGAACTCGCCCACCTTTCTTAGGAGGAACGCAATCTGCGCGGGGAGGGGAAGGTGACCCTGCAGCCCTCCCACGCTTCACGGGGGGGGGGGGGGGGGACGACCTAGACTAGCCAATCAGAGCATGGGGTCCCCTCCCCAGCCGCAGTGATTGGTTTAGAGGGCCCACGTGACGTGACCCAGTAAGCACCCCAGGACTTGACCCAGGATTTGACGAAGGCTTGGAAATGGACAACTACTAGTATCCAGTAACAACTTTGAACAAGACTATAAGGAAAGCAAATTTACCCTGGTTCAAGGTTGACTTGAACAAGTCCCTAGAGCAACTCATCAGCATTGTAAGATGACGCTGTGGGCCCTGTAATTTTAGGGCCCACAGTGGCTGCCTTAGCCAGCACCCCTTAGGCCTTCGGGCCACCAGCAGGTCACGCCCCAGCTTCTCCCTCCCTTTGCAGACAGCCCTCTCCGGTGGGGTACCTTCCAAGGTACCCCGTGATTAAAGGAAACACGCGCGTCCATGATTGGTTACGTGGTATAAAGCAGATTACTTCCCAGCTGCCCTTTTCTCTGCCCCACCATGTCTCAAAACTCCTGTCCCGAGGCAGGTGAAAGGCAGCCATACATTGATGTTTCCATCCCTTTCGTCCTCCCTCCCTACCCTTTTCTCTGAAAAGAATGAATAAAATCTTTAAAAACAAAAACAAAAAAAAAACCCTCCTTGCCCCTAGTTCATCTAGGCACAGGGACAGACACCAGGTCAGGAAAGAAAGCCAACCTGGCTTTCTTACAATCATGACCCTTTGCTTGTCCATCTTCCATGAAACTGCGAGCTCCTCCAGCAGAACGCTGTCTGCCCTGTCTTTAGGTCCCCTGCACCTTGCATGGTATTTGGCATATAGTCCAAGTTCATTCATACTATACGTGCATGTGTATATGTACACATACACTTATTAAGGGTCTATTTGCCAGGTACTCTCTGGGTATGATAAATACAGGAGAAAACAAAATGTGCAAGATTCCTATGCCCAAGGAATGCACCTGGGATTTGGGTGTAGTTAAGTAAACAAACAAACAAAACCCCACTGAAATCCAAAGGTGCTCAGTGTAGCAACAGCTAGGGAGAGGGAGGCTCCCGGGGTGGGATGGGAAGGTGGCCTCTCAGGGAGAGGGCAAGTGAGCTGAAATGGGAAAGCCAAGCAGCTGGCCAAGGGGAGAGCTGCAGGAAAGGGGGTCCCGTATTACATTCTGAATTGGGCTTCGGAAAGGTAACTGCTGGAAAGTGGGATGGATTAAATCAATATTATTCACATTTTGCTATGCATTAGAATAACCTGGGTAGCTTTAATAAACACCAGAGTGCCAACTCTAACCACATGCCAATTAAGCAAGAATTGCTCAAAGTAGGCCCCAAATATCCACATTCTCCCGTCTAGTCTGGTCTGCCAAGATTGAGAACAGCAGGGGACCATGGGGTGGAGTGGTTAGAAGCCATCTACCTCAGGCAGTTGGGCTAGTCACTGAGACACATAATCCCCTCCACCGAAATAGTTTTGGGCTTTCAAACTTGATCAGCAATCTCATCTCATCCCACAAGAAGTATACTAACAAGCCACATTTTGCAGAAGAGATCACGAGTGGCCCAAGGCCAAACCCTTAGAGAGGCTGTGCACCTGGGTCTCAAACCAGGACCCGGTCCCTCTGTGCAGACTGGGATATGGTAAGAAAAGCCAAATCAGCCCTGGCTGGTGGCACAGTGGATAGGCACCAGCCTGCGGATCCAAAGGTCACTGGTTCCATTCCCAGCCAGGGCACACAAGCCAGGTCTCAAGCCAGGTCTCCAGCCAGGTCCAGAGCTGGAGGCAGGTGAAAGGCAACAACACATTGATGCTTCTCTCCCTCTCTGCCTCTATCCCTTCCTCTCTCCTCCCCAAAAAAAAAGAAAAAAGAAAAAAGAAAGAAAGAAAAAGAAAAGAAAAGAAAAGAAAAGCCAAATCAGGCTAAAGACCATTAATACTCAAATAAAAATTTAAAAACCATCAACAGAGCCCTGGCTGGTGTGGCTCAGTGGATTAAGTGTATGCCTGTGAATCAAAAGGTCACCAGTTCAATTCCCATTCGGGGCACATGTCTGGCCAGGTCCCCGGTTAGGCACTGAACGATCGATGTATCTCTTGCACATCCAGGATTCTCTCCTTCCCTTCCCCCATTTCTCAAAAGTTAAATAAAATCTATTTTTTAATCTCCTTCAGTAAAATAGGAGACTGATTCAAGTGAATTACCCCCTACAAATGAAACCCTACATGAAAATTAACAAGCTTCAATCTCATTCTTTAAAAGCCCTGGTTGGTGTGACCCAAAGATCGCTGGTTCAATTCCCAGCCAGGGCACATAACCAGGTCTCCAGCCAGACCTATAGCTGGAGGCAGGTGAAAGGCAATCATACGTTGATGTCTTTCTCTGCCTCTCAACCTTCCCCCATCTCTAAAATCATAAATAAAATTTTTTAAAAAATAAAATGAATAAAAAATTAAATAGAAATAAATAAATAAATAAATAAAAGCCCTGGCTGGTGTGGTTCAGTGGATAAGGTGTTGGCCTGCAAACCCAAAGGTCGCGGGTTCCATCCCCAGCCAGGGCACATAACCAGGTTGCAAGCCAGGTCTCCAGCCAGGTCTGTAGCTGGAGGCAGGTAAAAGGCAACCATACACTGATGTTTCTCTCCCTTTCTTCCTCCCTCCCTGCCCTTCTCTCTGAAAATAATTTTAAAAATCTTTAAAAAAAAATAATAAAGTTACACAGAATCAGTAGCTCCTAACTTGGAGTCCTGTATAAAATCTGAAACTTCAGATCTGAATAAAACGCCCATAAAGATTAAAAAACAAAAAAACTGAAACGTCAGCAAGGAAGAGGTATTTCAAGTATTTTTTCAAGGCCAGTGAATTATATATATTTACCTATGATAAGGATATAGAACTCCAACATCCCCTGTCACTGTGACTTTTTAATTAGAACAGTGGTCCCTACTCAGTACAGTGGCCTACAGATTGCTGGCCTAAGGCAAGAAACTATGCTCAAGACTTCAGGGACACCTCACTGGTGCTGGTGGGAATGTCAGCTCTGCACATTGGACACCGTCTAGCAAGTTAAACCTCAGTTTTTTCTTCTGGGAAATGTGTTGTCACCCTGCTTGACCTGCCTCTGCTTACCATCTCCCATGGAACCATTCCCCACACCCATCTCCTCAAACACATCAGATTTGCTCTGATCCCAGGGCCTCCGCACCGGGCCTTTGGTCTGCCTGGACCCTTGCTGGCAGGGAGCCACTCTGCGGGTAGCACAATGGATAAGGCGCCGGCCTGCGAACCCAAAGGTCGCTGGTTCGATTCCCAGCCAGGGCACATAGCCGGGTTGCAAGCCAGGTAGCTGGAGGCAGGTGAAAGGCAACCATACATGGATGTCTCTCCCTCTCTGCCTCTCTCCCTTCCCTTCTGGCTGAAGAGTAATAACTAAAGTCTTTAAAACTAAATAAATAATAAAATTTTTAAAAAAGAAACATAGTTGGAAATGTCTAAGAACTTTAGTCCACACAAACTCCTTCCAAACGTAGGGTTTTCAGAGGTTTCTTTCAAAGAAAAAAAAAGCTTTATATCGCTGTTCAAAGACTAAGGAAACTGAGAGGAATATCCCAAAGGTTAGTTCCCACGTATTAAAATATTAAACTAAAACGGTGGAACGCCAGAGCCTGGCCCGGCGGCCTCGCGTGCCCCGCCGCCCCGCGCCCCGCCCGCGCCCTCACCGTCTCCCCGCGGGTGCCCTGGACGCCCCTCCACTGCGAAGGCACAGACACCACGCCCAGGGTCTCGTCCTGCAGCGGCCCGGACCGCCCGGGCCCCTCGGCGCTCGCAGCGCTGCCGGTCGCCAGGGCCACAGCAGCGGCGCTTCCCGCCGTGCGGAGCGGCCCGGGCTGCGCGCGGGTTGCCATGGAGACGAGCTCGCACAGGCGCACTCCAACGCGACCTTCGCCCCCGCGCGGCCGGAGCGGAAGACTGGGGAAGTGAGGCTATCGGTGCCATTTTTTAATTGGTCAGAACGCCTTTTCCAAGACCCGAAAAAGGGAGATCGGTTCTTCCTTTTAGCCGGTGCTACACTTATAACCAGCCTTAGAGACACCATCCCGAGAAGGGCACGATCGGGGCACGTGCGGCTATTCCCGGCGCACGGGAAGTGCGGACGCGGGTCGCCCGCGCCAGGCTCCACGATGGCGCTGAGTGCCCGCGCGGGAGGCTGCGGCCACCGAGGCTCGCAAGTTTTAAGACCTGCAGGCGCAGCACCACGAGGCGCTGGGTCCTCCCAGCAGAGCTGCATGTGGCGGCCATTTCGAAGTCAAGTGCCCTACCTCTGATCATCAGTCTCTGCCCCATTAGAATGGTAATTTAAACATCCATATGTGGCCCTGGCCAGGTACTTGTCTGGGTACTGAAGTGTCAGAGCAGTGAATGCAGAAATAAGTGGAACAGCAAGTCGATGTTCCTCTCTCTCTTTTTTCCTAGCTCCCTAAAAAGAATCCATAAATAAAATATCCATATGGGGACCCAGAGTGTGATTGAATAGTTGGAAGGCCCAAATGAGGTTGTTTATAGAAAAAGCCTTGTTAAATCAAATTAAAGACCCAGTTGTCGGCTACACGTGTACAATGTGTCAGGCAAAGAACCACTTTCTGTGCCCATCTTACTAAAACCTCAACAACACTATCAAGAAGCAAATGTTATCTGTCACAGGAGGGCGCTGTCCCAAGTTACCCAGTAAAGTCCACATAGCATTTGCCCAAGACACTCCCAGAAAACTACTTGGTCCCAAAGTCCTGTTCTGAACTTCTTGGGAGGAATCCGACCGCCAGGTTCACTGGGCTGCTTTCCTCCTATCCACGAACTCTCAGCGGTGAAAACCTGCCCAATTAGGGGCCCCTCTGCACTGCCAGGGCCATGGCTGAGTCCTCTTTGGAACCTTGTTTTAGCCAACACCCTAAGGACTGATTGGATAAGCAAGGATGCTAAAAACGAAACGCCCCAGAGCCCTGGCTGGTGGCTCAGTGGATAAGGTGCCAGCCTGCGAACCCAAAAGTTGCAGGTTCGATTCCCCAGCCAGGGCACATAATGAGGTTGCAAGCCAGGTCTCCAGCCAGGTCCATAGCCAGGTCCATAGCTGGAGGCAGGTGAAAAAGGCAACCACACATTGGTTTCTGTCTCTGTCTCTCTGCCTCTCTCCCTTCCCCACTCTCTAAAAATAATAAATTTAAAAAAAAAAAAAAAAAAAAAAAGAAACACTCCAGAAATTTCTTCCTGCAGAGAACAGACTACATTGCCTGTCAGGCACATGCCTGGGTTGCAGGCCAGGTCCTCTGTTGGGGTGTGCCAAAGGCAACTGATCAATCCATGTTTCTCTAGCACATCGGTATTTCTCCCTCCTTTCCCCTCGCTGTAAAAATAAATAAGATCTTTTTTTTTTTAAATCACACTCAAAAAGAAGATTACAACTGTGGGTTTCCAGAGGCCTGGATTTGAGGACTGACAGTGCTATCGGTCCTCTTAGCCTTGTATCTCACTGGGCCTTGGGCTCCTAGCAGTGAAATGAGGCTGGTAAGACTGGAGCTGCTTAACTCAACCAAGGGAAGAAAATGTCTTAGGTTGAGAAGGGCATCAGTAAAGTCCAAGGTATTCAATGCCCCCAAACAGGTCAATAAAGATAAGGCCAGAAAATAGATCCATTACTGAAATTGGCATTTTTAAATGATATCTGGTGGCTTTAGCAATGTCAGTAGAGTTGTGGAAATAAAAACCAACCTGCAGAGTGCTTAGGAATGAAAGGAGGAAGCAGAGAAGGTAATGAACATTGTTGGGAAGCTAAACACAGGAAGTAGATATGAGTGTAAATTGGTAAATCCTAACTGAAGGGTAATTTGACCTTAAAGTACTCCTCCTCTTTGATCTAGATATCCCACTTCTGGGTATATTCTTAAAGATTCATTCATTATTTTCAGAAAGAAGGGCAGGGAGGAAGAAAGGGAGAGAAGCATCCATATATGGTTGCCTTTCACCTGCCTCTAGGTATGGTACCTGGCTGGAGACCTGGTTTGCAACCTGGTTATGTGCTCTGGCTGGGAATTGAACCAACGACCCCTGGGTTCGCAGGCTGGCGCCCATCCACTGAGCCACACCAGCCAGAGCCCTCTAACCATCTTTTTTTTTTTTTTTTTAAGATTTTATTTCTTTATTTTTAGAAAGAGGGGAAGGGAGAGAGGCAGAGGGAGAGAGATATCAATGTATGGTTGCGTTTCACCTGCCTCCAGCCACAGACCTGACTGGAGACCTGGTTTGCAACCTGGTTATGTGCCCTGGCTGGGGAATCGAACCTGCAACCTTTGGGTTCGCAGGCCGGCACCTTATCCAGTGCTACCAGCCAGGGCTAACCATCTTTTTGTGCTCTGAAGTGTAAGAGCCATCTACTCCGGAGAATTCCGGAACTATGTACAGTAAAGGCGGTATGCGTGAAATGAGAGCAGCTGAGAAGGGAAAATCCCGTGCAGGTCTGGGCAGTACGCGTTACCTCCAAGTCACACAGGCAGGCTTCACCCTGGGATGCCCCTACTCTTCATTCATTCAGTCAGCCACTCGCCTATTCATTCATTTACTCACCGCAAATGATTTTCTGCACCTTTTGAGCTTGGGAGCAGGGTACACCACAAAGCAGACTTGCTTTCTTGGAATTTACACTATGAGCATTGACACTGTACATGTAGTTACAGAGTGAAAAGTCATTGGTCATCACCGTGAGAACGCAGTCACCCACCAGGGGATGGAGAGCGGGGGAGAAGGGCAGTGGTGTTAACAGGCCCATCCCCCTGCCTGTCACGTGGAAGAACACAAGTAACTGTTTAATTCAACAAATATTCATTGAATGCCTACCCAAGCACCAGAAGACAGACAAAGCATGGGAGGGGAACACTCTAAGAAGAAACAACATTTGAGAGTCCCGCCAGGCCCCAGGGTGCGCTGCACACCTGCCCCACCCTCTCCCTGCCCCTCAGACTCGCCTCCTTCCAGCTCAGGCCCCAGCCCACCTCCCCACCAACCGGAAAGGCCCCAGTTCAAAGGTGGACTGAAGACAAAAGAGCCTTAATAAACGCTTTAAAACAGCTCTGTCCCAGCTGGAGCTGGAGAGCGGGAAGGAAGACCAGGACAATGGGACGACACTCCTGCCCTCTTCCCAGCTGGAGCCCAGGGAGACTGGAACCCCCTCCACCCTCAGAAGCCTGCCTGCGGTGTGAGTGCTGGGACTCAACAGCAGGGGCAGTTTTCCTTGGGACCCGCTCTAAGCAGGCCTCACCTTAGGCTCTTCTACGCGTGTGCTGTGTGACCTCGTGCTTTCCCATCCCTTTCTGTGCCTGAAACATTTGTCTCCAGCTCTGTGAGGGATTGGCTCCATTTTATTTATTTTACTTTTCTTTTTTTGCCTTGGCTGGTATGGCTCAATTGGCTGGAACATCGTACCGTAAACCAAAAAGTGGCAGGTTTGATCCCCAGTTGGGGCATGTATGAGAAGGCAACCGATTGATGTTCCTCTCTCATACTGATGTTTCTCTCTCTCTCAAGGCAATTAAAAACAAAATGTCCTTCGCCCTGGCTGGTGGCACAGTGGATAAGGCGCCAGCCTGCGAACCCAAAGGTCACACTGGTTTGATTCCCAGCCAGGGCAACATAAGCAGGTTGCAAGCCAGGTCTCCAGCCACGTGTGTAGCTGGAGGCGGGTGAAAGGCAACCGTACATTGCTGTCTCTCTCCCTCTCTGCCTCTCTCCCTTCCCCTCTCTCTAAAAATAATAAAATCTTTAAAAAAAAAATGCCCTTGGGTGAACCCTGGCTGGGGTGGCTCAGTGCATTGAGTGTTGGCCTGCAAACCGTTTCACTTCCCAGTCAAGCCAAGTGCTGGGTTGTGGGCAGGGTCCCCAGGTGGGGGTGAGAAGGGCAACCGCACGTTGATGTTTGCCTCCCTCTTTCTCCCTCCCTTCCCCTATCTCTAAAAAATAATAATAATAATATTTTTTAATGTCTTCCAGTGAGAATAGATTTATTGATTGATTTGATAGAGAAGGAGGAAGGGGGAGAGAGAAAGGGTTCAGATGCACCGCTCCACCCACTAACATACCCTGACTGTGGGGGTGGAGGCGTCAAACCTGAAACTTTGGTGTATTAATAAGATGTTCCAAACAACTGAGCTCCCTCCTAAGGGTTCCTTTTTTGTCCCTTAAGTCCTTTTAGAGCAACATCTGAAGACCTAATTGAAAGAGAGAGACTTTCCTTGTTATTCTCTATTGCCTCCCCACCCCCACCCGGTGGGCTGCCTTCTTGTCCTCAACTTGGCTTTCCACATTCACTGTTGGTTTGCTGCTTCCAGTGTGTGTTCCCACTCCGCCATGTGCTGGGACCATTGTCTTCTTGGCCTCAAATGTATCCACCTTGAATGTGGGATAACAATCTTAGCCGCATCTTGTCATTGTGAAGATGAGGTGCATCTGACACCTGAAATAACTTAATAAACAAGAGCCACGATTAAAGTACCTGTTCTACACAAGTTGTTTGTGTTTGGGGCTGGTATGACCCTCCAGATGGGCAGTAGAGGTCAGGCAAGTGAATATTCATGATTCCAAGATGTAAATGTTGGACCCCAGTATACAGATAGCAACAGCAGCTCAGAAAGAAAGGTTGGTTTGCCCGGCAGCTGAGGACTTAACTTTGTTTTATTTTTAGGAACCAAATCAGAACTGACGTATGAAGTGCTCTTTAACCAGTTACCTTGTTTGCGATGTATTTTATCGTGGGGCCACACTTAGCTCAGCCTTATAACAAGTTCTGGAATTACCTTTTTTAAAAAAATATTTTGTTTATTTATTTCTAGAGAGAGAGGAAGGGAGGGAGAAAGAGAGAGAAACATTGATCAATGGTCTCTCAGATGGGAACTGAACCCTAAACCCAGACATGTGCCCTGATCAGGGATGGAACCAGTGACCCATAAGCTGCACAGGTCAGGGCTGGAATTGTCTTCTTAGCCTGGTAGCCCTAAAAAATAAAAATTCCTCTATCCTTGAAGATGGATTTGATTTTTTAAGATATTTTTAAAATTTTAATTTAATTACAGTTTATCTTCAATAGTATTTTGTATTAGTTTCAGGCGTAGAGCTTAGCAGCTAGGTAATTGGTGTACTTCACAAAGCGTTCCTCTGATATTTCCAATACCCACTGGCACCATACATAGTTATCACACTATTATTGACTGTATTTCCTATGCTGCACTTTATACTTTCATGGCTGTTTTATAACTACCACTCTGCACTTCTCAATCCCCACTCTCTAGAGATTTTTCTTTAATCTTAAAAAAATTTTTAATTTATTTATTCATTTTTAGACAGGAAGGGAAGAGAGCGAGAAAGAGATGGAGAGAAACATCCCATAGGTTGCCTCTCACGTGCCCCAACCCAGCCTGTAACCCAGGCATGTGCCCTGACAGCGTATTGAACTGGCAACCTTGCATTTTGAGGCCAGCACGCAGTCCACCGAGCCACACCAGTCAGGGCATGTAAAATGGATTTGCATTTTAGAATCAAGATCCTGAGACAAAATACAGTCATGTAAAAATGTAGCACATTCATGTCAAATGTAGCACATTCATGTAAAAGTGTAGCGCGTACAACTATGTACACTAGTAAGACTCGATAATCATAATAAACAACTATGTTACTGGTTTATGTATTTACATACTATACTGTTAATTGCTATTTTAGAGTGTATTCTTTCTACTTATAAAAAAAGTTTGCCGTAAAACACTATGCCCTGTTATTGTGCCTCAAACATCTCATGTTTACCCAGTCTCTTGATTGCAACATTTCCTCTTGTGCTTGACTTAATCTCCTGTTGCGGTATACATTTATTTTTATTTTATTTTTTATCATTTTTTAAAAGATTTTATTTATTATTTCCAGAGAGAGGGGAAGGGAGAGGAGAAGGCAGGGAGAGAGACATCCATGTATGGTTGCCTTTCACCTGCCTACAGCTACGGACCTGGCTGGAGACCTGGCCTGCAACCTGGTTATGTGCCCTGGCTGGGAATCGAACCAGCGACCTTTGGGTTCACAGGCCGGCGCCTTATCCACTGTGCTACCAGCCAGGGCTTTTATACTTTTAAAAAATATTTTTTATTTGTTATTTTCAGAGAGAAGGGAAGGGAGGGAGGCAGAAAGGGAGAGAAACATCAATGTTTGGTTGCCTTTCATCTGCATCCAGCTATGTTACTGTATAAATTTAGTGTAGCCTGTCCTGAGTGGTGTGGCTCAATGGACTAAGCACCAGCCTTCGAGCCAAAGGGTCACAGGTTCCATTCCCAGTCAGGGCACATGCCTGGGCTGCCTGTGGCTCAAGTCCCCAGTAGGGGGTGTGCGAGAGTCAACCACACATTGATTTTTCTCTCCCCCTTTCTCCTTCCCTTCCCCTCTCTTAAAATAAATAAAAATCTTAAAACTAAACAAATAAATAAATAAATTTAATGTAGCCTAAGTGTGCAGTGTTTATAGAGTCCACAGTGGTGAACAATAATGTCATATTCACTCAGCATAACTGACTCACCCATAACAATTTCCAGTCCTGTAAGCGCTGTTCATGGTAACCATTGAACTGTATGCTTAATATGAGTGAAACACATGCCATGTAAGTTACACCTAAATGAAACTGTTTTTTTAAAAAAAAGAGTTGTAGTTGCCCTGACCGGTGTGGCTCAGTGGGTCAGGCACCACTGGGCATATAGCTGGGTTGAGAATCTGGTCCCCAGTTTGGAGCATATGAATGGTAACCAATCAACGTATCTCTTGCACATTGATGTTTCTCTCCCTCTCTTCTCCTCTCTCTAAAAGTAAAAT
>PVIW01001123.1:317338-327466 GCA_004026585.1 Noctilio leporinus
TAAGGCGCCGGCCTGCGAACCCAAAGGTCGCAGGTTCGATTCCCCAGCCAGGGCACATAACAAGGTTGCAAACCAGGTCTCCAATCAGGTCTGTGGCTGGAGGCAGGTGAAAAGCAACCATACATTGATGTCTCTCTCCCTCTCTGCCTCTCTCCCTTCCCCTCTTTCTAAAAATAATGAAATAAAATCTTTTAAAAAATAAATAAATAAAAGTAAAATAAAAAATAAACAAATAAAATGTATATCCGTTCTACTTGGAGCTCCAGTTCATTTTCTCTCTCTCTTTTTTTGGTTTACTCTAACAATTTAATTGGGATATACTTCATATACCATTATAATTCAATGCTGTTCAGTATTTTTACAAGATTGCACAATCATCACCACAATCAATTTTAAAACATTTCCCCACCCTCAAAAGTGATCCCAGGGAGCATTTGAAATCTTGCTCATAATGAGCCGACTCAAATAAAGTCTTATTTGGGGAGGGGGAGCCCTGGTAGGGTAGCTGAGTTGGTTACAGCTTAGCCCCATGCACCGAGAAGCAACCAGGGAACGCATAAATAAGTAGAACAATAAACCAATCTCTCTCTCTTCTCTCTTTCCCTCTTCTCCCCCTTTCCCGTCCTCTCTCTAAAATAAAAAATTTAATTTAAAAAAACCTCATTAAAAAAAAACCCCTCATACCACCCATTCTTATTTTTCATTTTTAGAGAGAGGGGAAGGGAGGGAGAAAAAGAGGGAGAGAGACAGCAATGTGTGGTTGCTTCTCACACACCCTCAAATGGGGACCTGGGCTGCAACCCAGGCTTGTACCCAGGCTGGGCATTGAACTGGTGACCACTTTTCTTTTTTTTTTTTTAAGACTTTTAAAATTATTTTTCAGAGAGAGAGAAAAGGAGAGAGGCAGAGAGGGTGAGAGACATCACTGTATGGCTGCCTTTCACCTGCCTCCAGCTACGGACCTGGTTGGAGACCTGGCTTGCAACCTGCTTATGTGCCCTGGCTGGGAATCGAACCAGCGATCTTTGGGTTTGTAGGCGGGCGCCTTACCCACTGTGCCATCAGCCAGGGCTGGAACTGGCGACCTCTTAATTTGCATGCAGGTGCTCAATCCCTTGAGCCACACCAGCCAGGGCCACACTGATTAAGTCTTGATGTGAAAGCTCCAGTTAAAAGTGACGATAGCCCTGGCTGGTGTGGTTCAAGGGATTGAGCACCGTCATGTAAACCAAGAGGTTGTCAGTTTGATTCCCTGTCTTGGCAAATGCCTGGGTTGCAGGCCAGGTCCCCATTTGCCCGTGTGCTAGAGGCACAATGATATTTCTTTCCCTCTCTCCTTCCCGTCCTCTTTCTCTAAAAAAGTAAATAAATAAAATCTGTTAAAAAAAGAAAAATAAGAACCTAGTATAAAGGAACCATGGACATGGACAACAGGTGGGATTGACTTTGGGGGGAATGGGTGGGTGGGGAGGGGGACAGAGGGGAGCAAAAAGGGGATGGATGTAATACAACAACAATAAAAATTCTTTTTTAACTTTTTTTTAAAATTTTTTTTAATTTAAGATTTTATTTCATTATTTCTAGAAAGAGGGGAAGGGAGAGAGGCAGAGAGGGAGAGATCTGACTGGAGACCTGGTTTGCAACCTTGTTCTGTGCCCTGGCTGGGGAATCAAACCTGCGACCTTTGGGTTCGCAGGCTGGCGCCTTACAACAATAAAATTTTTTTAAAAAGAAAAATAATATATGCCAATACTAGATGAAAACGTAGGTGATTAATTACATCACCTTGGAATGGAGGAGTTCCTCTAAGCATCATCCTTGGCAGAAAACACTAAAAAAAAAAAAAAAAAAAAGGAAAGAAAACCAAACATCAAGGGCCTTGACTACATAAAAATAAAATACACTAGTGAATCTCCCTCGCAAAAAATTAAAATATCACTTAAAAGACAATGAGAAGCAAATAACAACCTAGGGGAAAATATTTTGCAACACAGAAGAGAGAAGGTTCAGGTGCTTAGAACTGACAAAGGAAGGAGAGACATCTCCAGAAGACTTTGGGCACATTTCCTTCCCCGGGGCGACCTCCCCAGGACCACATGCCCCTGCTAAGGGTCTCCTTTGTCCCTCTCCAGAAGAGAGGAGAAAACAGAAGAGGCCCCTGGTGCGGAGCTCCAGTTCCGACTTCGCGGATGGGAAATGCCCGGGCCGCCCTGAGCGGGCGCTGACAGCCGCGGTGCGCGCGGGCTCCGCGGAGCTCTGAGCGCTTCCAGGACAGCGCGGCTCTCGCCCCGCCCTAATCAAGATGGGTCAGGAGCCGGCCCACTAACCACATTTTAGATGAAAAGTGGAGGCCATGAGCACAAACGGGCAATTTACACAAGAATAAATACCATCTGTCAAGAAGCATAGGAAAAACTGTTTCATCGCACTAGTAACTAACTCCAAGATACAGTTTTCACTGTTCTCTTGTATCGGAGTAGGAACTTCCGAGAATAAGGAAGGCCTCGGTGACAGGCACGCGAACGCTGCAGGGGAGTCCTCGACAACTGGGCAACACGTTAGAAACCCCGTTACTCTACATACCTTTTCACTCAACAATTGCAGTTGGAGGAATGCACGGCAGGAAAACAGCCAGGGATGAGTGCCAGGGTTCAGTTGCTAGGATGGTCGTCACAACATTGCTAATCATGTCAAAAGAGTAGGCACATCATAGCACATTTTATTTATTTATTTAAAAGATTTTTATTTATTATTTTCAGAGAGAAGGGAAGGGAGAGAGGCAGAGAGGGAGAGAGACATGCATGTATGGTTGCCTTTCACCTGCCTCCAGCTACGGACCTGGCCGGAGACCAGACCTGTAACCTGGTGATGTGCCCTGGCTGGGAATCGAACCAGTGACCTTTGGGTTTGCAGGCTGGTGCCTTCTCCACTGTGCCACCAGCCAGGGCTCATAGCACATTTTATACGAGAGAAAATAATGCAGAAATGAAAAATGTCAAGGGAGACTAATAGCACAAAAAGGTGTTAAAGGAAAATTGTTAATGGGAAAAATTAGACTAAAAACCAGTTTTGTGCTATACCCCACTTTTTTTGTTTTATAATTCATATTTTTATTTACTTATTAATTTTTAGAGAGAGGAGAAGGGAGGGATAAAGAGAAGGAGAGAAACATCCATGTGTGTGGCATCACACACTCCCCCAACCAGGAACCTAGCCTGCATCTCAGGCATGCGCTCTGACTGGGAATCGAACTCATGCCCCTTTGGTTCCTAGGCAGGCATTCAATCCGGTGCGCCACACTGGCCAGAGATGTTTTTGTTTTTAAAGAGTGTTCATTGGACTTGGGCCAGGTGGCTCACTTGGTTGGAGTGTTATCCCCATACACCAAAAGGTTGCAAGTTTGCTTAACGGTCAGGGCACTTACCTAGGTTACAGGTTTGATCCCTGGTTGATGAGGGTACAGGAGGCAACTGATCAATGTTTTCCTCTCACACTGATGTTTCTTTCTTTCCTTCCTCCCTCCCTCCCTCCTTCCTCCTTCCTTTCTTTCTTTCTTTCATTTTTCTTCCTTCCTTCCTTCCTTCATTATTTCTCTCTGTTTCTTTCTTCATTTCTCTCTCTCTCTCTCTCTCTCAGACACACACACACACACACACACACACACACACACACAAATCAATGAGCATATACTCAGGTGAGGGTTTATTTTAATTGAAAAAATTTTAATTAACCCTGACTGGTGGCTCAGTGGCTAGGCGCCGGCCTGCGAACCCAAAGGTCACTGGTTCGATTCCCAGCGAGGGCACGTAACCAGGTTATAAGTCAGGCCTCCAGCCAGGTCCATGGCTGGAGGCAGGTGAAAGGCAACCATACACTGATGTCTCTCTCCCTCTCTGTCTCTCTTCCTTCCCCTCTCTCTAAAAATAATAAATACAATGTTTTTAAGTTTTTAAAATAAAGAATGTTCATGGAAGCATGAAATAGATGAAATAGGAAAATATTTTATTTTATTTCAAATTCCAGAGAGAGAGAAAGAATAAGAGGGAGAGAGAAAGAGAGAATGATCTGTTGCGTCCCTTAATTATGCACTCATTGGTTGATTCTTATATGTGCCCTACCTAACCAGGGCTGGAACCCACAACCTTTTGGTGTACAGGATAACGCTCTGACTAACAGAGCCACCTTTTCAGGGCTACAACTGTGTCATGACTACTAAGGAGCTAGAGCCCAGTGTGGGGGCAATGAAAACGGAACCCAGTAACCTTTGGGACCTGGCACTCAAGACAAAGGATGTCTTACTCCGAGTGCCTCCTTTGTGCTGAGCACTGCAGAGGGAAATCAATAGTGGCCAGCCCAGGACACTCTCCCGGGGTTCTAGGTGGCTCAGAGAAAAGTGTCAGCGTGTGCTGAGCCCACCTGGCACAGGCTCTGCTCAGCAACCCTTCTGTATCACATTAAAACTAAAAGTGGTGTGAGGGGGTCAGAAAGACAGAGGCTCAAATCCTGACTCCTCTCTCTGTCCTTTTGATTTGGGGGCAAGATTCTTTGACTCCGGATTCTTCATTTGGTTCAAGTCTCCCAACTGTAAAATAAAGACATAATACCAACCTGAAAAGGTGGGTGGGAGGGTTTAAAAGGATGATGCTTAGTGAATGACCTCTCATGCTGCTAATGCTCAATAAATGGCAGCTATGTATAGCTATCCTACAGCGCACACAGATAAACAATACATACTGTGTTTTGACCGTTTTGTAAACTTCTGGTTCCAGCAGGGAGCCTGGCCTCAGGGTTACAGAACATCTGGCTTGTCAGCTTTGGGGTAGGGTGGAGGGAGACCATTTGCTGTGCCTCCACCTTGCAGTAGTCCATTCTGGAACGGAGCAGATTTGCCCAGTTGCCTAGTAACACCTCTGGGAATCCAGGAAGTGAACATGTTGGAAGCTGCACAGGAAAGGAAAGGTGGGGTCTGGTATTTTGAATTTCAGCTGACACGTGCCCAGTGGGGTCTGTACCTAGATCTGTATACTGGAGCTCAGGTCATTTTTAAAATTGTAGCCCTGGTTGGTGTGGCTCGGTGGATTGGAAGAGCAGGTCCAAGAATGGAGAGGTTGCTGGTTTGATTCCCAGTCAGGGCACATCCCTGGGTCCCCAGTTGGAGGCGTGGGAGAGCCAGCAGGTAGATGTTTCTCAGGTACATGGAGGTTTCTTTCTCTTTCTCCCTCTCTCCCTCTCTCTCTGAAAATAAATAAATAAAATCCTTAAAATGAAATTCAAAATGTATAGCAGGGTAAAGAGTAAAACATTTTCTTCATAGCCCTGTCCTCTCATTTCCCCTCCCCCAGCCCTTTCCCCAGGAAGGGCCCGGTTACCACCTTCCTAGGAGTCCTTCTGTTAAGCCTTTGTGTTTTATGTACACTTGGATATGTTTTCGCGGATGCAGAGCATTCTAGAAGCCTAAAGAAGTTAGATTGTTCCCAATCTTTGCTTTTTTTTTTTTTTAAGATTTTATTTATTATTTTTAGAGACAGAGAAAGGGAGAGAGGCAGAGAGGGAGAGAAGCAGCATCCATGTATGGTTGCCTTTCACCTGCATCCAGTCACGGACCTGGTTGGAGACCTGGCTTGCAGTCTGATTATGTGCCCTGGCTGGGAATCGAACCAGTGACCTTTGGGTTCGCAGGCCCACACCTTATCCACTGGGCCACTAGCCAGGGCCAATCTTTGTTTTTATAATGTTGCAATGAGTTGCCTTGTACAGGTATCATCTCACAGCAGAGCGATAAATCTGGAGGATAAATTCCTAGAAAGGGAATTTCTGGGTCAAAGGTATGTGTTTTGCACTTTTTTAAAAAGGAGACTTTTATTTATTTTTAGAGAGAGAGGAAAGGAGAAAGAGAGGGAGAGAAGCATCAATAACAATCACACATCTAACAGGGGATCTGGCATGTAACCCAGGCATATACCCTGACCTGAAGTTGAACCAACCTTTCAATCTGCAGGCCTGTGCTCACCCCACTGAGCCACACCAGCCAGGGCTACTTTTGCACTTTTGATCAAGATCAACACTCTTTGAGCTAAATTGCCCCCAACAGGATTATATCCACTTAAGTGGCAAGAGGCTGTGTCTACTTAAGCTGTAGGGACCTCTCCTCACACCCTGTCCCAGGAAGTGTTTCCAAACTTCTGAATCTCAGGTTGGTGGGGGGGGAAAGGTATCTCAAAGTAGATTTCTTTAAAAGAGTTTACTTATTTTTAGAGAGAGGGGACGAGAGAGAGAAAGAGAAAGAAACATCCATGTAAGAGAGAAACACCAACAGGCCGCCTCACACATGCCCTGACAGTGGACCAAACCCTCAGCCCAGGGCTGTGTCCCAACTGGGACCCTTTGCTTTGTGAGGCAACACCCAACCAACTGAGCCACACCAGTCAGGGTTCAAAGGAGACCTAAGTTATGTCTGTTTCATGAAGCTCCTCTAGGCCACTCCTCATCTTATCCCTTCTTTGATTCTAGAAACTCACCAGGCCTGGTGCATGCAGCACCACGTCAGAACACTGGATTCTGGCATGGAATTTTGGGTTTGCTCCTCTGCTTCCAAAAGCGTCCTTTGCTGACACTCCCAGAAATCTGTAGCCAAGGCAGCTGTCCCCTCTCCCTGTACACACATTGTTCCTTCTCATTGGCTGTCTGGTCACCTATTCATCCTGTGGTTTAGCTGACTCCCAATTTCATTAAGAGAATTTTCATTTTTGTTGGCCATACTGTTTTTGGACAATTTCTGGGAGGTAAAAACAGGGGAAAGAAGGTCCTTCTATCCTCAGATTGAAAATCCTAAAACCAAGAGGCTGATATTATTATCACCCATTTTACAGATGGAAATACTGAGATTTAGGTTGGTCATCCCCAACCTAAGGTTGGTCAACAACCTAAGGATTACTTTCATAATCCTTTGGTTGTGATTCCAGCTGTTAGCTAAGTTATTTTCCTCAGTACCTGAGGCAAGTCAGTTCTTCACAGGTCTCAGCTCGCCCATCTGTGAAACTGAGACACCGTGACTTTCAGAACGTCTTAGAAGGAGCCCAAAGATCCTCTGAAGCTGACAAAGAAGGGGAGGATGGAAGGAAGCAAGAGGTGACAGTGGGGGTCTTCCACTAGAGAAACCTCCGCTTTTTGCTGGTATTCATATCGTTTATGAATGCCTGAAATGTATTTTGTTAGAGAGTAATTGTTGAGAAAAACAAAACAAAAAAAAAGAAAAGGAAAATCACTGTCCTATCTACTATCTCAGATGTTGCAAACTCATGTCCCATAGCTGAAAAGTGGCCTGACCACATAATTCATTTAACCCACAAAGTATGTACTTTTAAACATTTTTATTTATTGCTTTTAGATTTTAGAGAGGGGAAGGGAGGGAGAGGGAGAGAGAGAGAGAGAGAGAAAGAGAGAGAGAGAAATCAACTGGTTGTTTCACTTACTTGTGCATTTACTGGTTGATTCTTGTACGTGCCCTGACCAGAGATTGAACCTGCAACCTTGCTGTATTGGGATGACACTCCAACCAACTGAAGTACCTGGTCTCAGCCCACAGAGTGTGTTTTTAAAATGTTTAATCATTGCTCACTTTCTTAAAAAATATTTCATTTATTTATTTTCAGAGAGAAGAGTAGGGAGAGAGAGGGAGAGAAACATCAACATGTGGTTGTCTCTTGCACACCCCCAGAGACCCTTTGGTTTGCAGGCCGGTGCCCAATCCACTGAGCCACACCAGCCAGGGCTAATTATTGCTAATTTAAAAATCCAGAGATTTCGCATAAAAATGTGTCTGTCTGGCTTCTCTTCAGGAAAAGAAACAAAGCTCTGGCAACACAGGGTTCAGACATCACACAGGCACAGCAGGCTCCAGCTCAAACCCAGAAAATGAACACCAATCCCCAGGGCTCCCTTCCAGTGACATCCTACCCTAATGCGAGGGTAAGCGCGCTGAGGACATCTAGTACCATAGGCCAGCTTTGTCCGCTTTCCTACTTTACATAAACGAGATCGCACGGCCCATCCCATTTTGCGTCAGGTCAACACTAAGCGTGCAGCCTGCGTTCACATCATGGCAGGTAGCTGCAGTTCCTTTGCTCCTTTGTTCTATCATGTTCTCCACTTCAAAACCTTACAACGTAAGTAGTTGACCATTGATCGGCGTTTGTGTTGTTTCCAGATTTGGGTTCTCGAGAATCTTGTGACCATGCGCATTCTAGCATACACCGACTACACAGCGGGTAGGGCAAAAGCAGGGTTACAGTGGTGAGTAGGCAACGTTTACGCTTGTACTTTTATTTATTTAATTACAAAATACGAAATCCCCTTGTTCTTTTTTAAAAAAAAAATTTTAATTTATTTTTATGGACAGGGGAGGGAGGAAGAAGGAGAGGAAGAGAAACATCGATTGGTTGCCCCTTGCACACCCCCAACTTGGGGACCTGGCCCAAAACCCGGGCATGTGTCCTGACATGGCAATCAAACCAATAACCTTTTGGTTCATAGGCCAACGCTCAATCTACTGAGCCACACCAGCCAGGGTTATTTATTTAGGTTTTTAATCGATTTTTAGGGAGAAAAGGAAGAGAGAGAGATTTGTGGTTTTACTTATTCATGCATTCATCAGTTGATTCTTTTTTTTTTTTCATCAGTTGATTCTTATATGTGGCCTGCCCAGGGATCGTCGAACCCACAACCGGACCTGGCAGGGCTCATTCTTGTATTATTTTCCATAGGAACAACTGTCAACCTACTTTTGCACCGCCCTGTATTGGTGGGCAGAGGGCTGCGTTTCTGTTGGTGCTACCACCTGGAGCAAAATTGCTGGGTGACAGTTGGTCAGCCAGCAGTTCAGCTTTGGTAGAGCTGGTGGTTTTCCTGGGTGGTTGTACTTTCCACTAGCTATTTTGAAAAATTCCATTCACTTGCCTTACTCAGTGATTACCTCACAGGGCCCAAACGGTATCAGGGTTGGTGACCCCCAGACAAGAGACCTTCAACGCCTTCTTCAAACTCCTAACCCTCCTCTGCTTTTCTGCAAGGAGCGAATGAATGGCTGCCTTCCAGGGTTCCTGCTTTTCCCTCTTCCTCTGTAAAGCTTGACTGGAAACCCCTTATTTCAATATTCATTCATCCCTCTAAGCGGAGACCTGGAAGTTGGGAATGAATGAGCTAGCCAGAGGGGAGGCAGTTGGGGGTGGAAGGACTGGAGAATGTTCCAGGCTGAGGTGGGGGCAAGGTCACATTTCAGTTTCCTGGAGGTCCTAGGGAAAAAAGAGGAGAAATTGTCAGTCAGCATACTTACCTAGGGGATTTGGGAAAGGACTGAAGCGGAGCGGGGGGCTGGTGCTTCCAGCCAAGACCTAGGGGGTCCTAGAGAGCCCCCACTGCTCCCCAGAACACACCCCCTCTCCCCTACTCAACTAGGGCTTAGAAGAGCCCTAGAGAAGTGCAGGGAGCGGTTCAAAGAGGCAGCGCTTGATTGGAGGGTGGGTGAAAGGGGATGAGGCTGGGGGAGGGGGGGTGAGGTGTGTGTCCCACTGTCCCGTAAATATCCCCCCGGGGCAGGGCGGCTCCAGGGCTGATTTAAAGCTCCCGCACCTGGGCGGTCTCATTGCTCGGCTCGTCTCCCCGCAGCGCTTCTTCCTTTCCGTCCGATTCTCCGACTCGTCTCACGGCATGGCCCCCAAACGCCAGGCTTTGCTCCCACCTCAAGCGAGGAAACCGAGACTGCCTCCTGTCCCCAAGCCGGAGAAGAGGTCAGCCCCTCAGGACTTGCGAAAGGAAGGTACGTCCCTACACTACGTTTCACGGGAGAGGTCAGGGATCCGCAAAGATTGCTTCCGAAGTGTTTTTGTTGTCGCCGCGGCTTGTTCCTGTGCCTCGTCTCTTTGGAAAGTTTTGAGATGTGACCCCAAACTGCCCTGGCGGGTTTTAAGCTTAGAGTGAGCGGAATAGGTTTATTTGGAGAAAAAACAAAGGGGGTAAACTGGGAGGCCCGGAGCACGTGGGAGCGCACCCCAGCCCCACACCAACACCTACCCCGAGCTGGTCTCCCAGCCCCAGGCACTCCTCTTGGGATCCCCGTCTTGGTATGTGGCA
>PVIW01001123.1:327566-337591 GCA_004026585.1 Noctilio leporinus
TCCCCCTCCCCCTCCCCCTCCCATCCTGCCAGAGCAAAGCCAATCACGTGACTCCATGATTTGAAACTTTCCTCTTGCCGTCCCATTGCCCACAGGTATAGACTGAGATTTCCCAGGCCTTGCCCGCCAGGTCCCTGCTGACCTCTACAGATTCCTACCCTCTCCCGGAACCGTTACAGCTCTGTTCACCTCTTGGGGCTCCAGTCTGTCATCGGGGATCCTGACACCCACTCGTTCTTTGCCTGATCGCTCTCCTCTCCTTTCCTGTGTAGGTGTCCATGTTCTCCAGGTCTGCTGAAAAGTCATTTCCATG
Organism: Noctilio leporinus; assembly: GCA_004026585.1. NCBI lineage: Eukaryota > Metazoa > Chordata > Mammalia > Chiroptera > Noctilionidae > Noctilio > Noctilio leporinus. Next base: position 327,880 of record PVIW01001123.1, read on the forward strand.
CCTGTGTTTTCCTTTGAGCTGGGGGTGGGGGACACGCATAGGAGCTCCCTTCTGCCCTTGCAGCGCCCAGAGTGACCCCAGAACAGCCCCTACATCATTACTTTGTAATTGTCAGTTTTGTGTCTGCTCCTGCCCCCATTAACCCTTAATTTGGAGTCTCAGGCTGTCTTTTGCAGACACCACTCCTTCAAGCCCAGAGTGGACTGTTCTGGTGATTAGGCCTCTCTGCTCGAGGGGGGATAGGGTGGGGGCTTCTTGAGAGCTGGGTTTGTCTAGGCGGAGGGCAGGATAGCATTGCCCTAGGAAAATGTGACAGCAGGCTGGCTGGCGTGGCGGGGAGGGGCTAAGGGTCTAAGAATCTTTCTAATCTGCAGGCTTGGCTGAGGTGGTAGAAGCAATGGGTCCTCATTGCAGGGTTCCTAGGGACATGCTGGGTGACGGGGGCAAGTTTGACTTCAGTGAGCCTCGGTTTAGCAGGATGCATGGACCTGCCCAGCTGGTGGCCTCTGGGGTAAAGCTGAAACTCAGCTCTGTCTGGCTGTGTGACCTCGTTGGGTAAGGGACATAACCTGTGTTTCCTCTTCTGTAAAATGCGCTCAACAGTACCCTCTGAGGCTTAAATAGACGTAAAACACTTAAGGCAGCAGTGATAGGCACATAATCTTTGTTCTTGAGATGGGTAGTAAATTTGTTCCCACTTGTGAGCAGCACAACGTGAATGAATCTTCCTGGTCTCCTTCCATTTAGCTTGCTGGGAGAGTGAACGGGGCGAGGAGGTGTGCCATAGTCCTTCCAAAGTGACTCGTCCAGATCCAGATAACAGCTCATGCCATTCACGGGGCACTGATCTGTGCTAGGCACTGTGCTAAGCGCGTCTCCATCCGTCAGCTCTCATAACAGCAGCTGGCTGTGGATAACAAGCCCTTCTTACAGATCAGAAAAAGGAGGTTCACTCAGCAAGGTGGGGTGTGTTTGTTATGTGTGTATTGAAGGCCGTCCTAGCTAGTATTTCCTGATCATCCTGGGACACTGCTGCGCTGTAGGGAACACTGGCATATCTCTGTTCCATTTTTTAAGCTGTGGGCTTCTTCAAAAGGAAGCCAGGGAGGAGAGGAGAGGGAGGAATTCCGAGTGAGGTAAGAGGCCAAGGAGAGGACACGGTAAATAGTGGCACGGTGGGTGAGTTATCTCTTGGTGTATCCATGCCACTCCCTTGTTTGCTGAAACGTCTGCCCTTTTGCTTTCTCTTTCTCTTCCACTTCCTAGTGTGTGCTCTCTTCGATCATCTTGAGTGCTGTGGGAAAGGTCAGGAAGAGGAGCATCATGGTCCTAAGGGCTACAATTCTGGAAGGGCTCTCTGGAGCCTCTGTAGATGGTTGGGAAACACAGGTAGACCAGGCACTTAGGGGATGCTGTGGGTCACTGTTCCCTACCTGTGAGCAGGGTTTTGTGTGGCAGCAACCCTCAGCACAGTGTTTTTCAGGATGTTTAACCACGTGTGTAGGTCACGACATCATTTTAGTGGCGTGTGTGTACCTTGCACTTAAAGAAAATAGAAGATCAAGGGTCATATCACACTTGGTAAGGGTAAAGCATTTGTTTTGTGTATAGTTGCACACCAGGTCTTTTCTTTTTTTTTTTTTCCTTTTTTTTTTCCATTTAAAAAAATGCAAAAATATCTAGTAAGAAGAGTATGAACCCTGTGAGGTTCAAATAGAAATGTTAGGACACACCAGGTCTTGATGTCAAATATAACTCTACTGGAGGTCGTGTCAAAAAATAGAAAGACTAACCCTGGCTGGTGGCACAGTGGATAAGGTGCTGGCCTGCGAACCCAAAGATCGCTGGTTCGATTCCCAGCCAGGGCACATAATCAGGTTGCAAGCCAGGTCTCCAGCCAGGTTGTGGTTGGAGGCAGGTGAAAGGTAACCATACATTGAGGTCTCTCCCCCTCTCTGCCTCTCTCCTTTCCCCTCTCTCTGGAAATAATAAATAAAATCTTTAAAAGAAGTAAAAAATATAGCTGTAAAAGAAAAAAAAAAAATAGACTGTCTTAGGGTAGGGGCTTTGCTGCTGTCCACTACCCTGGTTTAGAACCTTGGCTCTGCCACTTGTATCCGAAAAAAAAGTTGACTATCTGGGAAATGAGGATATTACCTAACTTGTATTTCATGAGGATTAAATGTGAAAATGCTTGTGCCTGTCATAGTCTGTGGCCCATGTACAGGCTTCAGCAGGGCCCTAGAACCTGTGTTTAGTTTTTTGTTTTTTCCAATTCTGTTCATTGATACCTCAGTGGTAACAGAAAATTTGGCATGGTGAGTGTTTATACATCACCAAAATCAGCAAGTGCTACAAATCAGGGTTTCGGTGTTTTTTTCCTCTTCTGAAAGCTTGTTACCGAACATATAATTCTTCCTTCAAGCCTGTGCAATCAGGAAAAGCGCGGATTGAGCTTGATTCAATAGAGAATCGGATTTGGAGGGGGAAAGATTCGATGAAATTCTGTTGGTTTTTTTTTTTTTTTTTGGAGGGGGGGCTAATTCTCAAGAATATAGTTGTATTCTCTACTCCTGGATTGGGTACTATTTATCTATCACTCACCATCGACAGTTTTGAACAATAAAGACACTGTAAAATGTGCTTGTTTGGAAGGCAAATTATCCTCTATCAAATTCTAGTCACACACACCCAGGGGAGGTTTTTGACGCCCAGGTCTTGGGGCCGTGGAGCCTGGAGTAGAGTGAGGTGCACTTGCATTACCTGGAAAACATTATTTAAGCAAATATCTTGGCCCTGCTTACTAGTTCAAGTTATGGCCTCTAAATCCGGCTTATCGTCTCTTACACGACGGAATGAATTTTAAAACCTTTGTAGCCTTGTGCCAGTGGTGCGGCGCACACCGCGCACCTGCGGTGGTAGGGTTTCCTGCCAGCATTGGGCACGGTGCTGCCTTCAGGGGACCGCCACTTCAGTCGTTGTCATTCCGTACTCGCCAGGCTTTTTTTGCATGTTATAATGTTGTGGCACAAGTAGGTAGAGAATGGAAAAGTGACTCGCCCAAGGGCACACAGCCTGCCGGGCAGAACGTGGACCGAAAGCCCAGCGAAGGTCCGGCGAGCGGGCCGGCCCGCTTCAGGCTTCGCCAAGGATCCCGAGTAAGATGGCATAGCAGCTTCTCCACCTGGAAGCTAGGATGCAAGCGGCGCCGTCCTTCCCGAAGAGGGATGCCCAGCAGCGTCGGGGGGCGGGGAGGTGAGTGGAATTCTCAGTCGCAGTGCTCCCGGGAGGCCTGCACTTTTGAGGGGCTGCGAACACCCCTCTCCCACTGCGAAGGGAAGCAGCTCCGACACCACGTGACGCGCCCGCCGGGGGGCCTGCGCGTCGCCAGGCGAGGCCCCGCCTCCTCGGCCGGCGCGCGCCGTAGCGCGCAAATGTCCCGGGTCGGGGCTGGAGAAGGGGAAAGCGGGGGAGGGGGAGCGCGGCGCGGGGGGCGGCCCCGTACGTCGCCGCGTCCCGTCCTCCCGCCTCTTCGCCAGGCCCTGTGTCTCTTCGCTGAGGCCCCGCCCCCTCGCCCCGGAGCTCCAGCCAATGGCGAGGCGGCGCGAGCCTCTCCGGCCTGGGGCGGGGCTTGCGCGCGGGGCCTGGCGCGCCTGCGCCCTGCCTCCCGCCCCTGGCCGAGAGGAGGAGGCGGTGGAGGAGGAGGAGGAGGCGGCTCAGGGAGAACGAGCAGCGAGCTGGAGCGGGGAGCGTGAGTGAGGGAGCCCAGCCGCCTGCCTGCCCGCCGCCGCCTCCCCTTCGTCAGCAGGAGCCCCGGGCCGGGGCCCGGCACGCTGCCCCAGCCCCTCCCTCCTCGTCAGGCCGCGAGGGCAGCGCGCGCGAGCCAGGGGGAGGGAGAGCGAGCGGGCGCCGGAGGAGGCGGCCGGACCGAGCGAGCGTCCGCGCGTGTGGCGTGAGGGGAAGCCGCTGCCCGCCCCCTTCGCCTTCCCATCTCTCCTCTCCCCCTCCCCGCTCCCCCCCCCGACCGCGGAGCAGCACCATGTCGGCGCCGGCGGCCAAAGTCAGTAAAAAGGAGCTCAACTCCAACCACGACGGGGCCGACGAGACCTCAGGTGAGGAGCAGGCGAGGCGCGGGCCGGCCCGCGCCGCCATCTTCGCCGCCCGCCCGGCCCGCAGGCCGCCGGCGGGGCCCGGGGCGCGCTGGGGGCGCGGGGCGGGCGGGCGGGCGCGCGGCGCGGCGCCCTTTTTGTGCGCGCGGGGCCGGGGCCGGGGCCGGGGCGGCTGGCGCCGCGGCGGCGGGCGGGCGGGCGGCGCGGCGAGGCGGGGGCGCTGCGGCCTGCTCGGCGCGGGCGGAGGAGACCCCCCCTTCCTCTCCCCCCTCCCTCGCTCTCCTCCCCCTCCCTCCCTCCCTCCCGAGAAGCCTCTCTTTATTGTGCTCCGCCATGATGCCTCGCTCCCATCAGCCGCCGCCGCCGCCACATGGTGCGGCCGGACGCGGCCCCGCGCCGGGCCTCCGCGCGGCTCACCCCGTGGCGCCCGGCCGGCGGGCGGCCCCCCGCGCCTCCTCCCGGGCCGGCCCCCGCGCGCCTGCCGCCCGAAGCGGGGCGCCCCGAGGATGCGGCGGCCGGCGCGGGGCTCCCACGTGGGGTGGCGGGGCGCCGAGAGGGCCTGGGCGGCGGCCGGGGTGCCGGGGGCTCGCGGGGAGCCCCGGCCGGCCGGGCGCGGGGCGGCGCTGGCGGCAGGGGGGCTGCGGACCCCGGCGGCTACCGGAAATGAGCGGCTTGCGGGCCGCTTCACGCCCACTTGGCTCGTAGCTTCTGCCGCCGGGACCGGACAAAAGGGCGCCGTCCGCCGCGCGGCGCTTGCCCTCCCGCTGGCGCGAGGGGTTCCGGCCGCGCGAGGGGCTCCCGGGCCGTGGCCCCCGAGGGCGGAGACGAGGTCGGCCGGGCCCGCGGGAACCTCCGGGCGCGCGGCCCGCGCCGGGCGGCAGGTGTAGCGGGAAGCGGCGCTCGGGTGCGGTCGGCGCTGGGCCTTTCCCGGCGGAAACTTTGCTCGGCCCGCTCGGGTGCCGGGACTCTCACCAGCGGGGCCGCGAACGGGTTGCATCGCCCCGCAGAAAGTAACTTGTCGGCCGGTTGTGCGAACACGTGGCGGCCGCGGCTCCCGAGTCTGCAAACCGACGGTGGCGGAACGACCTGCTCCCTGGCACTGAGTTTCCCCACCTCTCTTGCAGAGAAAGAACAGCAGGAAGCAATTGAACATATTGACGAAGTACAAAATGAAATAGACAGGTAACGTGTTTCTCGTGTGCTCCCCGAAGTTCCCGGAATGCGGGAGGTCGCGGCTGTGGGGACTGGTCCCACCCGCGTCCCCTGGCCGCGCGGGGTGGTCACAGTTTAGTTGGAAGTAGGCAGAGTCCGGGGCGTTTTCCGTGAAGTGTTGGTCGTCACCAAAAGCTGCTGATGAGAGCACGTTGACCTTGCAAGACTGGGTTTGGTTCCAAGGCTGCAAGTTGTCCGAGCTCAGCGCGGGGACTTTTGACAGTTCGTCATCTGGCCTCAGTGTTGCTCTGACTCGCGATCAGCGGTCCTGTTCGCCCTGAGGATCGCAGTCGGCCTGGGTTTAGAGGAATTACAGTAAATACACGATGTTACCAAAATGCTCGGTGCTGGCACTTAAGTTTAAAAACTGCCCGTTTTTATTGAGTGCCTAACGCATATGAAATTGCCACCTCGGTTTTGACTTGAGATTTTAATGACAAAAGGCAAGGTGACTAGGTTACTATAAGTAGTTTGTGTTGTGCTAAAGCTAACAAAAGTAAATATCTTGTAGTCTCAGCAATTTTTGTATCTGTCAGATACCATCCTTGTCAACATGCCTTTTCATTTGCTTCAGACTTAATGAACAAGCCAGTGAGGAGATTTTGAAAGTAGAACAGAAATATAACAAACTCCGCCAACCATTTTTTCAGAAGAGGTCAGAATTGATCGCCAAAATCCCAAATTTTTGGGTAACAACATTTGTCAACCATCCACAAGGTATGTTACCACAGTGCTGGACAGTGCAGGGTGTCCACCTGTTGGGCAGTGAGGAGCCTTGGTTGAGAACCTGGTCCAGCACATTGGTTACACGCAGAGGTTGAACCACTCAGGAGAGGCTTGTATTTAATGTATTTAATGTTTTCTATCTATTTGGAGGAGTGTAATTTTAACTCAGGATTTTCTTTAATTTCTTGATAAGAAGATAGTGCTGGCTCAGACATGAATCCATTTGATTTTTAGGTAATAATGGACTTATGAAACCAAAGATGCTCACTAAATTTGGAAAATTTTAAAACTGCTTTAAAAACAAACACTTGACCTGCTTCTTAATGTTTTGTCTGTTCAATGCTCATTTGACCTATAATTTGCTGGTCTAGTGTCTGCACTGCTTGGGGAAGAGGATGAAGAGGCGCTCCATTATTTGACAAGAGTTGAAGTGACAGAATTTGAAGATATTAAATCAGGTTACAGAATAGATTTTGTGAGTATCAGTAACTCTGGTTTGCAACTGTGGAAATGAGCTTGAGCTTACGTTAGAAGAGCTGTTTGTATTGGTTTTTAATTCTTGAATCATTTTTTACAGTATTTTGATGAAAATCCTTACTTCGAAAATAAAGTTCTCTCCAAAGAATTTCATCTGAATGAGAGTGGTGATCCATCTTCAAAGTCCACTGAAATCAAATGGAAATCTGGAAAGGTATTTGAAGCATTGTTGGGCAAAAATATTTTGTATAGTTTGGTTTAGTTGAATCGTTAATTCATACTTGATGTTTGGTAGTGTGTTATGCAAATCTTTAAAATAGTTTTAAGAAACCTAAGTCCACCTGGCTGGTGGCTCAGTGGATAGGTGCCAGTCTGTGAACCCAAAGGTCGCTGGTTCGATTCCCAGCCAGGGCACATCACCAGGTTGCAAGCCAGGCCTCGAGGCAGGTGAAAGGGTACCATACATTGATAGGTCTCTCTCTCTCTCCCTCCCTCTCTCTCTCTCTCTCTCTCTCTCTCTCTCTCTCTCTCCCTTCCTCCCTCCCTCCCTCCCTCCCTCCCTCCCTCTCCCTCTCCCTCTCCCTCTCCCTCTCCCTTCCCTTCACTCTGAAAATAATAAAATTAAAAAAAAATTAAAAAGTCAAATATAATAGCTTGGAGCTCTTACAAATTTCATGCAAGTTTTAAAGACATGGACTAGGATTTTTCTGTTTCTTATTTGGTGGCTGAGGTTCTCAATGGTATACCACTTCCCCAAATCCATTTATGCCTGCATTTAATTAGTAAATATATGTATATTTTTTGAGGTGTAGAGTACATCATCCATTTTTTATTGTACTTTTTTCCATTGCTATTTATTCGCCACACTTCCATCTTCACCCATATATCCCCCTCCCTCCGTAAATAGATTTTAAATTACGCTATTTAGACTGGCTTTGGAACTAATTTTATTTAAAAATCAAATTTATTTTTTAAAAATTTTATTATTTTTAGAGGGGAAGGGAGAGAAGGAGAGAGACCTCAATGTATGTTTGCCTTTCACCTGTCTCCAGCTAAGGACCTGGCTGGAGACCTGGCTTGCAATCTGGTTATGTTTCCCTGGCTGGGAATCAAACCAGCAACCTTTGGGTTTGCCAGGCTAGCGCCTTATCCATTGTGCCACCAGCCAGGGACTTAAGTCAAATTTAGATGGCATCTTTTGAGGAAAAGTTTGTCATACAGATCTGACAATGGTCTTTGTAGACCTAGAATTCTTTCTACATAATGTGATTTCTTCTAGATAGGAATAGTTTCGACAATATACTGATGGTCATTTTTTGTTAAAAAATGGGTTAAGAATCTTTGGGTTAAGAATCTTAATTGTTCAAATGATAGGGAATTTATAGGTCCTGTAGAGAGCCTGTATCAGAAGTTCTTCCATCTTTATTTAGGATTTGACGAAACGTTCAAGTCAAACGCAGAATAAAGCCAGCAGGAAGAGGCAGCACGAGGAACCGGAGAGCTTTTTTACCTGGTTTACTGACCATTCTGATGCAGGTGCAGATGAGTTAGGAGAAGTCATCAAAGATGATATTTGGCCAAATCCATTACAGTACTACTTGGTGAGTTGAGAATGTACTTTTCAGTCAAGGTTGCACTGTGTTATTTATTGGAAAATGAGGTCTTAATGTAACTCTTGGTTTTTTAAGGTCCCTGATATGGATGATGAAGAAGGGGAAGGAGAAGAAGATGATGATGATGATGAAGAAGAAGAAGGGTTGGAAGATATTGATGAAGAAGGGGATGAGGATGAAGGTGAAGAAGATGAGGACGATGATGAGGGGGAGGAAGGAGAGGTAAAAAAATTTGGATAAGTCTAAAAAGATAAAGAATTCACGTTACTTTGGAAGATATACAAGTATATATGTTGTAAAATGGAACTGACTTGACTACTTATGGGAGAATTTGTAGAAAAGCTATTTTGTTCAATATTGAAAGAGATTTTGGGTAAACTTATTGTACCCATGATTTAGCTACAACTAGTTCAGCCTTTGAGGTGTGATAGGGATAGTGCGGCTGGACAGATTCTGAGAAATCTTCCAAGTAAGAAATTTGCATGTATCTGAAATAACATCAATTCTCAGCTGGTTTAACAGTCGAGATTTGAATACATAGGTTGTGAGGGATAGGTTCATAAAATTAGGTGTCGTCTTAGCATGTTATGATCTGTGGAGTCCATCAGGCTATCATGGTCCCTATGAATGGTGGGGGCTGCCTTAAGAGTTAATCCTGAAGATTAACTGCCTGCTTTTCTTTCTTACAGGAAGATGAAGGAGAAGATGACTAATGGAACACTGATGGATTCCAACCTTCTTTTTTAATTTTCTCCAGTCCTTGGGAGCAAGTTGCAGTCTTTTTTTTCCCCCCCTCTTGTGCTCAGTCTCCCTGTTTTTGAGGTCTCTTTTCTCTCCTTTACACCATGGTTCTCACCTTATTTGGGGGGGATGTACCTTGAGCAGAATGCAGTGGGAAAAGAATCTCAGCCCCCTTCTGTTCCAAATTCATTTTTATCCCTTCCTATCTTGACAAAAACTATGGAATCAACACCACCGTGCTCTGTGGGAAAAAAGAAAAACCTTCCGCTTCCTTAGCTCTGCTGGAAGCTGGAGGGTGCTAGGCCCCTGTGTAGTAGTGCATAGAATTCTAGCTTTTTTCCTCCTTTCTCTGTATATTGGGCTCAGAGATTACACTGTGTCTCTATGTGAATATGGACAGTTAGCATTTACCAACATGTATCTGTCTACTTTTTCTTGTTTAAAAAAAGAAAAAAAAACCTTTAAAAAAAGGGGGGTTATAGAAGGTCGGCAAAGGGTGGGTTTGAGATGTTTGGGTGGGTTAAGTGGGCATTTTGACAACATGGCTTCTCCTTTGGCATGTTTAATTGTGATGTTAAACGGACATCCTTTCAATTTAAGATGACACTTTTAAAATAAAATTCTCTCCTAATGATGACTCGAGCCCTGCCACTCAATGGGAGAATCAGCAGAACCTGTAGGATCTTACTCGGAATTGACATTTCTCTATTGTAATTTTGTTCCTGTTTATTTTTAAATTTTCTTTTTGTTTCACTGGAAAGGAAAGATGCTCAGTTTTAAACGTTAAAAGTGTACAAGTTGCTTTGTTACAATAAAACTAAATGTGTACACAAA
>PVIW01001124.1:0-122055 GCA_004026585.1 Noctilio leporinus
GGGTGGGTGGGGCGGGGGACAGAGGGGAGCAAAAAGGGGATGAATGTAATACAACAACAATAAAATAAAAAATAAAAATAAAAAAAAAACACTGCTTTTCATAGCTGGATATTATTTGGGTTCCTTTCCAGGTTCTGGTGCTCTAAGCTGGGGGGCCCAACTTGGGATTTAGACCCCACATTTCTTAAGTAGAACTCCCCACCTCTGGCTACTGAAATATACCTCCAGTACTTTAGCTGCCACCCACAGGAGCCTAGCCAGCCCTCTTGTGCCTCCCTGCTTCCTACCAGTGTTGTTTTGCTGGTGGTGTTTCTTCTGTAAGTCCTTAGTTATAAGGCATCTCTCCAGCTGATGTTCAGTCATTAATTAATTATTTCTCTTTTATTTTTTAAAAAGATTTTACTTATTATTTCCAGAAAAAGAGGAAGGGAGAGAGGCAGAGAGGGAGGGAAAAAACATCAATGTACGGTTGCCTTTCATCTGCCTCCGGCTACAGACCTGGCTTGCAACCTGGTTATGTGCCCTGGCTGGGGAATCGAACCAGTGACCTTTGGTTTCGCAGGCCAGCGCCTTATCTACTATGCTACCAGCCAGGGCTGATTTTTCTATAATGTAGTTGTAATTCCAATTTGGTCCTAGGATGAGGTTAGTGTAGCTTCCACCTACTCTGCTACTGCCTTCTTAACTATTTTTAAGTGTACAGTTCGATAGTGTTGACTGTATTCACAATGTTGTGCAACTAGATCTTTAAAACATGTTGCATGATTAGAACTCTATTATCCATTGAACACCTTCCCAACTCCAGGCAAACATTATCCTACTTTCTGTTTCTAAGGGTATGACTACTTGTGTAAGTGAAATCATAAGTGAACCCCAAGGTTTGCCCATGTTTCATGTGACAGTATTTCCTTTTTTTTAAAGCCAATGTACACATGACATTTTCTTTATCCACTCATCAGTCAATGGACTTGCAATACTTCCACATTTTAGCTATTGTAAATACAGCTGCTATGAACATGGGTGCACGAACAACTTTTTGAGACTCTGCTTTCAGTTATTTTGAGTATATATCCAAGGGTAAAACTACAGAATCATACGGTAATTCCATTTTCAGTTTTTGGTGAAACCACCATACTGTTTTCCATAGCAGCTGTATTGGTTTGCATTCCCATCAACAGTGCACAGGGTTTCTAAATTCTCCACATCCTTGCTAACACTTTTAATTTTCTGATTTTTTCACAGTAATCATCCTAATGGGTATGAGGTAGTATGCCATTGTGGTTTTGATTTGCATTTCTCTGTTATTAATGACTGGCAATGTTCAAGGAATAACCTTTAGAGTCAAGAGATATGAAACTGATATTCAGAAGAGAAAATAATCATGTACCTAGATATCAATAAAATTTTTCAGGTCAGACGAGTTTGCGTCTTCTTTTTTTTTTTTAAAGATTTTATTTCATTATTTTTTTTAGAAAGAGGGGAAGGGAGAGAGGCAGAGAGGGAGAGAGACATCAACGTATGGTTGCATTTCACCTGCCTCCAGCTATGGACCTGATTTGAGACCTGGTTTACAACCTTGTTATGTGCCCTGGCTGGGGAATCGAACCAGCGACTTTTGGGTTCGCAGGCCAGCACCTTATCCGCTGTGCCATCAGCCAGGGCTATTTCTTAGTTATTTTAGAGTGTGGAGTTAAACAGCAAGTCCTAAAAATCCAATTAATATTTTAATCATAAGAACTTTCCAACATTTCATTTGCTCAACACCTCAATTACACAGAACACTGCCCAGGTCCTAAAAGCAGGCCAAACCAGCAAATAGTTAAGTAGTAAAATGAGATTATCAACAGCCTTTGCTAAAAGGAACTTGATTATCCGTCCTCATAGGAGAACCCTTTGACTGTCACTGAGTTATTAGATACTATCAGTTCACACATAATTTTAGCAATTTTAATTACATGATTTTATCTATACCAAATGCATTCATATTGGGGGTGAAGATGGAAACATGGAAATCTGAACAAACACAAACATTACTTATTACAGCACTTATGAGAACTGACATAATGAGTAGCTTACTCATCAAAAATTAAACTACATTGGTATGCAATCTTAGAAATGTGCATAGCTCTTAAGGTATGTACTTTTACAGCTATAGTGCATGTGTGTTGTGTACACACACAATAACTCATCCACACTTTTCCTCTGCTTTCAAATCTTGACTCTTTATGAGTCATCACATAAGCAGCTCATGATTTTGTCTTTTCTCCTCCTTGCCCAGTCTCACCATTCCAACCACCTGACTTAAGTAGAGAAAACCTTCCCCCTATTTTCCCTACTAAAAGTAAAGAATACATCAAGGTTAAAATATTTTTAAAATATTACAAAACTGAATCCAAAAGTGTTCACCTTTGAAAGAAAAAGGTGGAGAGGAAAAGTACTGAGGAAAAGAAAAGGACATGAGGCCTAGCTCACAAATGCTTGTAATTTATTTGAGTAAAATTATATTAATTCCTCCTCTCTCAGAAGTTTACTTATAACACTTTGGGGATTATATACTATTAATATTTGTTCTGTTTTCTTCCTCCTTACTATTAGTTGGAAGAACTGAAGGATTTCCTTATTATCTGTGAAGTTTTATAAAACCCCACAAAAGAAACTCTGCCTAAGTAGGTAATATTTAAATTTCTGTGTTTGTATTTTTAAAATTTCTTAAAATACACAATAATTAAAATCCTCTAGCTCTACTTGAAATAAATTTTTCCTATGCCACTAAATAAATTTTCCTATATTGCTTTAGACCTAGCTATTAACATACACATGTAACAGTTTCTTAGATAAAATATTTTATCTGTCCACATCTTTTTTTCATAAGTGTGTCATAATAAGTGTGGGGGAAGAATACCACAGATGTGAAAGCCCTTCTCATTGCATGAAACAGAGGAATACTCTATCAACATGACTTATTCCTGGTGATGATAATGTTGACCACTTGCTTATTAATAGTGGTTTTATTTCATCCATTGTTATCAATCTGTTAAAATTGTCTGCATCTTCTTGAGTTTTATTGTGTTAATTCCTATTTTCTTAAAAAAAGATAATCTGCCTCACTTAGAATTTTAAAAACTTTACCTGATTAAAACTGAGGAACCTGGCTGGTAGCACAGTGGATAAGGCGCCGGCCTGCAAACCCAAAGGTTGCAGGTTCGATTCCCCAGCCAGGGCACATAACCAGGTTGCAAGCCAGGTTTCCAGCCAGGTCTGTGGCTGGAGGCAAGTGAAAAGCAACCATACATTGATGTCTCTCTCCCTCTCTGCCTCTCTCCCTTCCCCTCTTTCTAAAAATAATGAAATAAAATCTTTAAAAAAAAAAAACTTAGGAAAATCTTTTATTCCTTACTATCACTGTCCTCTCCCTCTATGGTTATATTGCCTTTTTCAATCCTAATGCAGTATATCATCAAACTAAAGTATATGCTTTAGTTTGTTTTTCCTTTTTTCTTAGCTTTCTCTGAGATTTGCCTATTCTGCATATCTTTTGTTTTGAGTTTTATTATAAATTATATTTTTTGTTTTCTAATTTACTGGCAACTTTTAACTCCATTATGTATCAAAGAAGAAGTATTTAGATCTTGACAGATGGCCAGGGTGTTGACAGATCAAAAGTAAAGAGAAGGCAAACAAAACAAGTCAGATGACTAAAGCAACAGAGGACTGGAAAATAGGGGGCATGGAATCTGACCTGGCTACACTATGTAATGCATGCAAAAACTGGAAAAGAAAGAATAGGTATAAGCAATATTGAAAAGGTTGGAATGAAATACTATATTCAATAAATAGATCTCAAAAAGTACAAATAAGGTATCTATATAAACTAGCAACCCCACTTTGGGGTGTATTTTCAAGAGTTGAAAACAAAATCTTAAAAGTTATTTGCATACATGTTCACTGAAGCATTATTCAGACTAGCTATAAAATAGTAACCCTGACGGATAGATGAGTCAACAAAATGTTGTACATGCATAAAAATGGGGTATAACTCAGCCTTCAAAAGGAAGTGAATTCTGATATTCACGACACTGTGGATAAACCCTGAAGTCATTATGCTAAACCAAATAAACAAGACAAAAAAAAATGACACTGTATAATCCCACTCACATGAGATACCTAAATCAGGCAAATTCTGAAATCCTGAAAGGAGAACAAAGGTTACCTGAGACTAAGGGGAAAAGGAAATGGGAATTACTGTTTAATAGTTACAGAGTTTCTGTTTGGGTGATAAATTCAGCTCTGGAGATGGATAGTGGTGATTGTTTCACCATGATGTGAATGTACTTAATGCCACTGGGCAGCACACTTAAAAATGGTAAAGATAGTGAATTTTATGTTACGTATTTTTCCCATTTTCACAGTGGTAAAATAAACATAAAAATTTTACCATCTTAGCCATTTTTAAATGTATCATTCAGTGATATTAAATGCATTCATTATGTTGTGTAACCATCATCATTATCCATTTCCATAATTCCTCTCATTTTATAAAACGAAACACTATACCCACTCAACAGTACAACGGTAGCCCCTGTTTATCTCTCAGAGGATATGTTCCAAGAGCAACCACCAGTGGAAACTACAAATGATACTGAACCCTAACCAACTTCAAGTCAGCCGCAAAAGGAACCGCACCTCTCAGTAATTTTTATATTTTTCAGACCAAACTTGTTCCTGAATCTGTGTAACCATTCCTTATGTGCAGTAAATGGCTTGAAGTCACTTGTCTCATGGGATCACTAACTGAAGTCTTTATATGGGTTCAATGCTTTCTGGTGCAACACACTGCCATCATTTGGAACATGTTTTCTGTTCATGTCTTCCACCCACAAAATTAACGCCTTTTATAATTTAACTAAGCACTTATGCACTGTGCCTGTGGCTGTGGTCCTGCAGTCTGAGGTGTAATAACAAAATTAGCACAAATTTCTGTTTGCTTCTTCATAATTTCACAGAAAGATCATTCTTACTGCAGATCTTAGCAACCTCAGCATATAATTTTTTTACTTCTCCTTGGCATATCGAAATTGCCAGCACCATTACTCTTGTGCTTCAGGAGCTATTACTAAATAAAGGAAGGGTTATTTGAACACAAGCACTACAACTCAAGTCAATCTGATGACCAAGATAGCTACTACGTGACTGACAGGAGGGCAGCATCTCCACACAGGACAAAGGGATGATTCACATCCCAGACAGGATGGAGCAGGACAGCACAAGATTTCATAACACTATCAAAACAGTGAACAATTTAAAACATAAGTTACTTATTTCTGAAATTTTCCACTTAGTATTTTCAAATCACAGTTGACCACAAGCAACTAAAACTATGGAAAGCAAAAGCCAAGATAAGGGGTAACTACTGGAACTCTCCTTCTCCCTTCTACTCTGCCCCTGGCAACCACCAGTCTTTGTGATTTTGACTACACTAAATAACTCATATAAGTGGAATCAAACAGTATTTATCTTTTTGCGACTGGTTCATTTCACCTAGCATAATGTACTCAAGGTTCATCCATGTTATAGCATATATCTTATTCTTTATTCCTTCCTTTTTAAGACTGAATATTCCATTGTATATATATGTCACATTTTGCTTATACATTGATCCATCAGTGAACACTTAGGTTGCTTGCACAACTTAGCTACTGTGAATAATGCTGCTAGAATATGTATGTACAAATATCTCTTCAGACCCTCCTTTCAGTTATTTTGGGTATATACCCAGAGTGCAAGTGCTGAATCATATAGTCTTCTATTAGTGGGTATACCATGTTACATTCCAGTCAACAGTGCATGATGGTTCCAATTTCTTCACCATCCTTGCCAATATTTATTTTCTGGGTGTTTGGTTTTTTGTTTGTTTGTTTTAGCAGCCATCCCAATAGTCATTGTGATGGTATCTCATTGTATTTTCAATTTGCATTTCCTTAGTGATAATTATATGTTTAGCATATTTTCATGGGCTTATTATTTTTATGTCACCTTTGAGAAAATATCAATTCAAGTCTCTTGCCCATTTTTGAACCAGGTTGCTTTTGTTGTCAGATTTGCAGAGTTCTTTATATATTCTAGATATTAATCTCTTATACATATGAATTGCAAATATTTTCTCTCATCCTGTGGGTTGCCTTTTTTCTCTGTTGATACTGTCTTTTGACACAAAAATTTTCAATTTTCATGAAGTCCAATTTGTCTACTTTTCCTTTGGTTGCCTGTGCCCTTAATGTCATATGCAAGGAAATCATTGCTAATACTGCATTTTGAAGCTTTTCCTCTGTATTTTCTTCTAAGGGTTTTATAGTTGTAGGTCTTACACATAGATCTTCAAACCATTTGGAGTTAATTCTTACATACAGTGTTAGGAAAGGATCCGGATTCTTTCTTTCGCATGTAGAGATCCAGTTTTTCCAGCACCATTTATTGAAAAAACTGTCCTTAATCTGTTGAATAGTCTTGGCATCCTTGTCAAAATCATTTGACCATATATGCAGAGACTTATCTCTGGGCTTTCTACTCTATTCCTCTGGTCTATGTGTATGTCTTTATGCCAAAACCATACTGTTTTGGTTACTACAATTCTGTAGTAAGTTCTGAAATCAGGAAATGTAAGCCTCCATCTTTGTTCTTCTTCATCAAGATTGTCTGGTTATGTTGGGCTATTTGATGTTACAAATTAACATTAGCATGAAATTTTCTCTTTATGCAAATTACATCACTAGCATTTTTATATGGATTATGTTGAGTCTATAGTTTGCTTTAGGTTGTATTGACATCTACAAACATTAAGAATTCCAATCCATGAACATGGAATGTGTCCTCATTTATAATGTTTCATAGTTTTCATTGTACAAGTCTTTCACCTGCTTTGTTAAATTAATTCCTAAGTATCTTATTCTATTTGATGCTATTGTTAATAGAATTGTTTTCATAATTTTTACTTCAAATATTTCATTGTTAATGTATAAAAATGCAACTGATTTTTGTGTGTTGACTTTGTATCCTGCCACCTTGCTGAATTTATTATTTCTAAAATAGGGGGGAGTGGAGCTTTAGGGCTTTGTACAGAGAAGATCATACCATCTATGCACAGATCATTTTACCACTTCCTGTCCAATTTGGATGCCTTTATTTTACTAATACTTGAGGCAGAACCTCAAGTATTAATAAAAGTGGCAGAAGTGGACATCCTTACCCTCTTTCCGATCTTAAAAGAAAAGCTTTGTCTTTCACCACTGAGTATGATGTTTTTATATATAGTTTTATTATGTTAATGTAGTTCCTTCTGTTCCAAAGGCTTTTTCTGCTTCAATGAGATAATCATGTGCTTTTTCCCCTTATTTCATTCTGTTAATGTGGTACACTAATTGATTTTCGTATGTTGAAACATCCTTGCATTCCAGAAAGAAATCCCATTTGACCATCATGTACTCATATAAATAGTTCGTTATGTTGTGAATTCAGTTTGTTAGTATTTTGTTGAGGATTTTTACATCAATGATCACAAGGGATATTGGTCTGCAGTTTCCTTGTAGTCTCTTTGTCTGGCTTTGGTTATCAGAGCAATGCTGGCTTCAGAATTAGTTAGAAAGTACTTTTTTCTCTTCAAACTTTTAGAAAATTTTGAGAGCTGCTTTCCTTTCTTCTTTAAATGTTTGGTAGAATTCATCAAGGAAGCCATCAGATCCAGGATTTTTCTTTTTCAGAAGTTTTTTATTACTGATTCAATCTACTTACTAGTTATAAGCCTATCAAATTTCCTATTTCTATGTCATTCAGTCTTAATTGTTTTTATTTCTACAAATTTGTCCATCTCACCTAGTTATCCATTTTTTTAGCACACAATAGTTCACAGCACCCTCTTATCTTCCTTTCTTTATCTGTATAGTCAGTAGTAATGTCCCCACTTTCATTTCTAACTAGTAATTTGAGTCTTCTCTCTTTTTAACTAAGTCCATCTAGCTAAAAGTTTATCAATTCTGTTGCTCTTTTAAAAGAACAACTAACTTTAGGTTTTACTGATTTTCTCTATTGTTTTTCCATTCTCTACTTTGTTCATCTCTGCTCTAATCTCTATTATTTTCTTCCTTCTGCTAGGTCTGAGTTTAATTTGTTCTTTTACATATAGATAGATAGATAGGTAGATAGATAGATAGATAGAGATATGTATGTTGAAAAACTTATTATGTATATTTTACCATAGTTTAAAAAAATAAAAAATAAAAAATGTTTTTCACTTAGTATCTCCCAAACTCTCCAATAACATCTCTGGCTTTCAAACAAAACAAAGAAACACAACAACAAACAAAAAAACTTTTTAAAAGAATGATTTAACAAGAGAATTAGAAGACAGATGAAGACTGGGAAAAATTTGCAAAAGACACATTTGATAAAGCCAAAGTATACAAAAGACTCTTAAAACTCAAAAATAAGAAAACAACCCACTTAAGAAATGGACCAAAGATCTTAACAGATACCTCACCAACAAAGACATACAGTTGTCAAATAAACACATAAAATGATGCTCCACTTCATATGTCATCAGGGAAATGCAAATTAAAACAACGATGTAATACCACTATACGCCTATTAGAATAGCCAGAACCAGAACACTGACAAAACCAAATGCTGACAAGGACATGGAGCAATGGGAACGCTTACTCATTGCCAGTGGGTATGCAAAACAGTTAATGGTACAACCATTTTGAAACACAGTTTGGTGATTTCTTACAAAACAAGATATACTCTTACCTACAATGAAGCATTTACTTCCCTTGCTATTTATTCATAAAGTTGAAATTTTTGTATCCACATAAAATCCTGCACACTGTTTATAGCAGCATTATTCATAATTTCCAAAATTTGGAAGTGGCCAAGATATCCTTTAGTAGCAGATTGGATAAATTGTGGTACATGCAGACAAAATATTATTTAATGCTAAAAAGAAATAAGCTCTCAAGCCATGAAAAGACATGGAGGAACCTTAAATGTACATTGCCATGTAAAAGAAGCGAATCTGAAATGGCTACCTACTATATGACCCCAACTACACGACATTCTGAAAAAGGTGAAACTATGGAAACAACAGAAAGATCAGTGATTGCTGTGGGACTGGGGGGCAGGGAGATAATGGAGCACAGGGGATTTTTAGGGCAGTGAAAATATACTCTGTGTATATTGTAAAGATGGACATAAGTCTTTGTACATCTGTCCAAATCCAGAGAATGTCCACCAAGAGTGACTCCTAAAGTAAACCACATAATTACTTAGGTGACTGTGAAATGTCAAAGTAGGTTCAACCTTGGTAAAAAGTGTACCATTCTGGTTGGTGAGTGTTGCTGACCATAGTTGAGGTAATGCATGTGTGGGGGGCAGAGGTACAAAAAATAATCTCAGTACCTCCTTCTCAATTTTGTTGTAAACCTAAAACTTCTCTGTATAAAGTCTTTTTGTATAAAAAAAAAAAATTATGAACAAATTGGCAAACAATTTCTCCTGTCAGGATAGCTTTACCCTCAAGATCTTCTGAAGAAGCCACTGATTCCTTCCAATGCTTGTCATCTTTCCTCATGCTGGTTTTTTTCCAAAACACACTGCCACTGCTTCCACATTCCACCTCCCCATCTAAAACTTACAGTCTTCCATAAAGTATTTCACAGTAATTCCAGTTTTACTTCTTTGTTTCAACAACCTTGACTATAGTCAAGTATGTCATTTAACTATAATAATTTAAGCATTTTATTTATTAACACCATTTATCAGTGAAATATATAGTCTTTAACTCCGGAAGAGACTGAACACACCTTAAGAAATAGAGATTATGTCACATTTTAAAATATCCCTACATAGCCTATCATAATATTAAATAATGGAGAATAGAAAACAAAAATATTGGGTTGGCCAAAAAGCCCATTATGTTTTTCCCATAAAAGATACATTTTTAAATTTCACCAATAACTTTATTGACTTGGATATTTTGACTATGTTAGCTATCTCCCGCTATTGGCCTCCAGGCGGTAGAGGCCAATGGTGCTGCTAAATATCTTCCAAAGCATAAAACAGCCCCACGGCAAATAATTATTTGGCCAAAATGTCAATAGTACCAAAAAACTTCACAAACTACATTTTTTATTAAATTTATTTATATTATCCTGATTTGGGGGGAGAGGGAGAGAGAGGGTGGAGGGAGGCAGAGTAGAGGGAGAGACATCAATGTGTTGTTTCATTTACTGATGCATTCATTGGTTGATTCTTGTATGAGCCCTGACTGGGAATCAAACCCACAACCTTGGCATACTCTAACCCACAGGTAGCAAACACAAAACCCTCAGACCAAATCTGGCCCTCCACCTTGTTTTATCCAGCCTGGCACCTTCAGCCTGGTACCTTGTTTCTATCCAGCTCACTTAACTGTCGAGGAGTAGTTACATTTATACAGTCCTAACATTACATTCGGCCCTTGGGAGGCCACTGCAAGGCTGATGTGGCCCCCATGAACATGAGTGTGGCACCCCTGCTCTAACCAACTGAGCTACCCAGCCAGGGCACAAACCACTTCTGACACATTTGATCAGTCATAGCAGCTTCTCCACACATGGCACAAATCTATTTTGTGTGTGTTTCAGTTGTGTTTTTACCTTTCTTGAAATAATAAAATACACCAAATGTTGTGTATTTTCTTTCATCTTCAATATTAAAATGGCTGCACAATTCACCAATTTTGATAAATTTTTTAAATGCATGCTGATATGACAACTGTCACAATATAATGTAACAGAATTTTTTCTTTTTCTTTTCTTTTTTTTTTCCCCATCAATGTATGGTTGCCTTTCACTTGCCTCCAGCTACAGACCTGGCTTACAACCTGGCTTACAACCTGGTTATTGTGCCCTGGCTAGGAATCGAACCAGCGACCTTTGGGTTTGCAGGCCAGCACCTTATTCACTGTGCCGCCAGCCAGGGCCATGTAACAGAATTTTTTCAAATGAAGTTAAACACAAGTAAGCACTACTAGAACAATCGTACAGAAAAATGTAAATCTACAAAAAATTGAAAGCATAAAAACACATACTTGTTTCTATGTCCATTCATTATCTATCTTCCTAACTACACTAGTTCCATGCAGTCAAGGATTAAGTCTACTTTACATTCTATCATAGTATCAAACTGTTGGTGAAACACACTGTACACAAATTCAAATAACTATTGAGTGAATTAATGTAATGGCTAATATTTCATAAAGTCCAAAGTTTACACATATGCTTATATCATTAACAATAACCCCTCTTCCCTTCAAAACAATGGATTCTGTCTTCCTGAAAACTAAAAGCAAACATTAATATTTTTGCAAGGGTCACCACTGAATATCAATATACTTCTGTCCTCACATACCCTACAGCACATTCTAATATCAAGAACATATGTCATATAAAGAAGCTGTAGAGTACGGGTGGCAAACACAAGACCTGTGGGCCGAATCCTGCCCTCCACCTTGTTTTACCCGGCCCGGCACCTTGTTTCTACCCAGTTGGCTAAACTGTTAAGGAGTAGTTACATTTATACAGTCTTAAAATTACATTCGGCCCTTTAAGGTAATGGTGAGGCTGATGTGGCCCCCAGTAAAAATGATTTTCATACCCCTGCTGTAGACACTGGTTAAAAACATTGATGACTGTGTTGTGAAAGTACAGTACTGAACTTTCAACTCGTAAACAAACCATTGTTGTTGAGACTGAAAGTGAGAAATAACATATTTTGCCAGTTTGATTCATTTACATACTTAAAGAAATATTCTCAACAAAATAATAGGAAGTGAATCTATAGTTGTAAACCTTTCATCAGTTTAAAACAGGTAGGGGAAATAGCTGTGTTTTCTTTCAAAGTATATGTTCTAATAATTTTATACGAATAACTGTTTATTATTTCTGCTTGTTTTCTTATCTAGTTTAATTCAGCTGTCAAAACAGGAATTCCTGTCCACCTGAATCAATGCAGACAGTAACCAAACAAGTTGACCACAGGCTCAAAAAGGCTTGTCTCCAACAGAAGACTATTTCTTGCTCCTTCGCTATTATTTCCTTGGTGGTAAGCAGCCTTGAGAAAAGTTGGTTTTGTTGTTACCTGCCTTCAACTTCTCTTGTCAAAGAAATCAGCAGCTATCTATGAAACATAGCCATGCACTGTGTTTAAGTCTTGAGGAAACTAAGAAATAAAACTGAGTAAAACAGGTGCTCTTGTAACAGCTCACAACCTTATTAGATCCTTCTATAATGTTTTAAAATTTATTTATTTCTATTGCCCTTGATGCTCACTTTAACTTGACCCACCTAAAAACCCTCAGCAATGATAGACACATACTGGACAGCCATCCATTTCTCTTCATATCCACTGCCATCGCTCTGGTTCTTAAAAAAAAATTTTGTAATTTATGTATTTATTTTTAGAGAGAGGGAAAGGAAGGGAGAGAGGAAGAGAAAAATCTAGCAAGAAATAAATATTGATCAGTTGCCTCTCATACATACCCTGAACAGGTACCAAACCTAAAACTCACGCATGTCTCCTGACCAGGAACTGAACCTGCAACCTTCATTTTGCAGGATGATGCCCAACCACCTAAGCCACATCACTAAAGGCCAAACACTTTTTTAAATAGAACTTCCACAATAACTAACTAGCTAACTACCTAACAAACTACCTACCTGATCTCTTGCTTCCACTGTGGTTACATATAGGCTAGTGTGTGAGCTTTCTAAACCCTAGATTACAATATCAACATTTTTGTGATTAAGCTTAAGAAATTTATTATAAATTCTTTTTATTTAAAAAGAATCTAATGAATATGCCTACACTTACCACACATATCAACAAGTATTAAGACCATGTCACAATTATTTCTTTTTTTTCACATTGAGGTATAATTGACATATAACATTATATTCATTTCAGGTATACAATGTAGTGATTCAGTGTTTGTATGTAATCTGAGATGGTATAACCTCCTAAATGTTAAAATCAATTAGTTGTAAATCATCTAACTTCCTAAAGGATTTGTATTCAGATAAGAATAATTTAGTTTCTCAGCCCTGGCTGGTATGGCACAGTGGATTGAGCACTGGCTTGTGAACCCAAGTGTCTCTGGTTCGATTCCCAGTTAAGGGCACATAACCAGGTTGCAAGCCAGGTCTCCAGCTGGGTCCCCAGCTGAAGGCAGGTTAAGGCAACCATTGATGTTTCTCTCCCTTTCTTCCTCCATCCCTTCCCCTCTCTCTAAAATTAATAAAATCTTTTTTTTTTTTTTTTTAAAGAATAGTTTAGTTTCTCATTTTCTGGAACATATACAAAATGACTGCTCAAAAGTTATCTTATGAATATTAATTATACATGTAAGTTTCACCTAGAGACATCTTCTGTAATCAAATATACCAAAAAGGAATTAACAAAACGTAAAATACTCTTAAATTTCAATATACCACTGTCAAAACAGTATTTTTTTACCTTTTTATTTTGAGATAACTCATGATCTAGGCAAGCTGCAAGGATAGTACAGAGGAGCTTCCTGTTCTCTTCACCCAGCCTCCCAGAATGATTATTTCTTATGGCAACTACAGTACAGTATCAAAACCAAAAACCAAAATTGGTACAAATGTGTATACAGTTCTGTCATTTTATCACTTGTACATATTTGAATAATTACCATCACAAACAAGAAATAAAACCAATCCATTACCACAAAGATCTCCCCCTGGCTGCACCTTCATTGTTCCACCAACTCCCTCACCCACCTCAAGCCTTGGCTACCACTAATCTTTTCATAATCTCTATAATTTTGTTATTTTGAGAATGTTATATAAATGGAATTGTATATTATAAGCCTTTCTGAGATTGGTTTTTTTCACTCAGCATAGTGCCCTTAGGACCCACTCAGGCTATCGAGTGTATCAATAGTTTACTACACTTTATTGCTCAGTAGCATGTGACGGTATACTACATATAGATAGATAGATAGGTATAGGCATTAACTTACACTAGGACATTTTAGTTGCTACCGGTTTTTGTAAATCATGTATAGTTTTCTGTTTGGAGAAATGCCCAAAAGTACTATTACTGGGTCATATGGGCAAGCATGTATTTAGTATTTTATGATCCTGTCAAATTCTTTTCCAGGCTGACTATACTATTTTACATTATTTCCAGCATGTATGAGAGATTCAGTACTTCCACATCCTTGCCAGTATGTGGTATTGTCACTAGTTTTTATATCTATTCCAACAGGCATATAGTGAGCAATATCTCATTTGAGTCCTAATCTGCATTTCCCTTATGGCTAAGGATGCTGAACATCCTTTTATGTGTTCGTCTGCCATCTTTATGTTGATTTCCATGAAGTATCATTTCATGTCTTTTAGCCATTTTCTTTTTTTTTTTTTATTGTTGTTGTATTACATCCATCCCCTTTTTGCTCCCCTCTGTCCTCCTCCCCACCCACCCATTCCCCACAAAGTCAATCCCACCTGTTGTCCATGTCCATGGTTCCTTTATACTAGGTTCTTGTCTAAGCTGCTCCCCTTCCTTGCCTCTGCCTCCCCCCTCCCCCCAACCCCTTTCCCCCTGACCACTGAAGGCCTATTCACTGTATTCATATATTTGGTTCTTAGCCATTTTCTAAGTGGATTGTTGTTGTTGTTATTTAAGATTGAGATTTGAGAGTCTTTCATTCCAAAATATCAGATTATACAATCTTCTCCAGGGCACATGGAACATTCTCAAGGATACTATAGTTTGGGTCACAAAACTAGTATCAATAAATTCACAAATATTGAAATTATATCAAGTGTATTCTCTGACCACAATGTTTTGAAATTAGAAATCAACTGCAAAAGGGTAGTAAAGAAGCTCACAAATATGTGGAAATTAAACAACATACTGCTAAAAGGTGACTGGGTCAAAGAAGATAGAAAAGGTGATTTCAAAGACCTCCAGATAGAGACCAATGAGAATGACAAAACAACATATCAAATTATCTGGGATATAACAAAAGCAGTAATCAGAGGGTCATTTACATCACTGCAGGACTATTTCAAGAAACCAGAGAAATCCCAAAGGATATAAATAGCATTACATCCTTTATTTAAAGATTTTACTTATTTACTTTTAGAGAGAGGAAAAGGGAGCCAGAAAGAGAGGGACAGAAGCATCAATGTGCAAGAGAGATACCAACCGATCTGTTGCCTCTAGCCCAGGGCCCCAACCACACCCTCAGCGAGGACCCAGCCTGCATGCAACCCAGGCAAGTGCCCTGACCCAGAATCAAACCAGTGACGTTTTGCTTTGCAGGATTAGGCTCAACCCACTGGGCCACAACAGTCAGAGCCTAACATTACATCTTAACACACAGTTAACTGGCAATTTTATACAAAAGCTAATGCAAATGCAAACACAAGTTAACTCTTGTAGCAAACTACATGCATCTTTTAATTAAAGAACTAGAACAAGAGGAATAAAACCAATCCAAAGTCAAGATTAGAAAGGAAATCATAAATATTAGAGCACAACCAAATGAAACAGAGAACTAAATAATAATGAAAAATAATACAATAAAAAATAAATGAAGCTGCCCTGACTGGTGGTTCAGTGGATAGGCACTGGCCTGTGAACCCAACAGTTGCTGGTTCAATTCCCCAGCCAGGGCACATAACCAGGTTGCAAGCCAGGTCTCCAGCCAGGTCCATGGCTGGAGGCA
The DNA here is from genome assembly GCA_004026585.1 of Noctilio leporinus. NCBI lineage: Eukaryota > Metazoa > Chordata > Mammalia > Chiroptera > Noctilionidae > Noctilio > Noctilio leporinus. The sequence goes on from PVIW01001124.1 coordinate 15,788, forward strand.
GGTGAAAGGCAACCATACATTGATGTCTCACTCCCTCTCTGCCTCTCTCCCTTCCTCTCTCTCTAAAAATAATAAATAAAATCTTTAAAATAATTCATTGAAACTTAAAACAAAAATAATAATAATAATACAACAAAGAGCTGATTCTTTAAAAAGATTAATGAAACTGACAAACCCCATGCTAGGCTCACTAAAGAAAAAAGACAAAAGACTCATATAAACAAAATCAGAAATGAAAGAGAAGTTAACATAGACATCACAGATATACAAAGGATCATGCTGGAATATTATGAAAGATTATATGCCACCAAATTCAATAATCTAGAATAAATGGATAAGTTCCTAGAATTATATAACCTTCCTAGTCTGAATCACGAACTGGAAAATCTAAATAAACCAATCAAGAGTGAGGAAATTAACCCTGGCCAGTGTGGCTCAGTGGATTGATGCCAGCCTGTGAGCCCAAAGGTTGCTGGTTCAATTCCGCAGTCAGGTGGCAAGCCAGATCTCTCACCAGGTCCTTAGCTGGAGGAAGGTGAAATGCAACCATACATTGATGCTTCTCTCTCCCTTTCTTCCTCCCCCCCTTCCCTTCTTTTTATTTATTCAGAAAATAATGAATAAAATCTTTTAAAAAAAGGAATTTAAAAAAGTGAGAAAATTGATACCTCCAAACCATCAAACCTCCCCAAAAATAAAAGTTTAGTACCAGAAGTTCATTAGCGAATTCTATCAAGTATTCCAGGATTTGATATCTATCCTTCTCAAACTCTTCCAAAAAATTTAAAAAGAGGCAATACTTTCTAACACATTTAATGAAGCCAACATAACTCTGATACCAAAACCTGGCAAGGATAATATGCAAACAACAAAAAAACAAAAAACACAGACTAATATCTCTGATGACTACAGATGCAAAAATCCTAAACAAAATATTTAAAATATAATACATCACAACCAAGTGGGGTTTGTTCAAGGGGCACAAGGATAGTTCAACATATGCAAATTCACCTATGTAATACACCAATTACCAAAACAAGGCACAAAAATCATATGATCTTATCAATAGATGCAGAAAAAGCATTTGATAAGCCACAACATCCATTTATGATTAAAACACTCAATAAAATGGGTATAAATGGAAAGGACCTCAACAACGTAAAAGCCATATATAACAAACCCTCTAAAATCAGGAACAAGAGAAGGATGCTCACTCTTATTATTCTTATTCACCACAGTTCTGGAAGTCCTAGCCAGAGCAATCAGGCAAGAAAGAAATAAAAGGAATGCAAATTAGGAAGAAAGAAGTAGTGCCACTTTTTGCAAATGACATGATTCTACATACAGAAAACTTTAAAGACGCCACCAAAATGCTATCAGAGACAAACAAATACTGTAATGTTGCAAGAAACGAAATCAATGTACAAAAATCCACTGCTTTCCTATATACTAACAATAAAACTTCAGAAAAAGGAACAGAAAAAATAATTCCTTTTGCAATTGCAACCAAGAAATAAATAGGAATAAACTTAACATGGGATGTGAAGGACCTATATACTAAAGACAAAGCATTATTAGAAGAGATTGAAAAGGACATAATGAAATGAAAAGATATTTTGTGTTCATGGATGAAAGGAATCAACATAGTTAGTTAAAAATGACCATATTACCCAAAGCAATATACAGATTTAATGCAATTCCCATAAAAATCCCAATGTGATTTTTTCCATTTTATTTTTAAAATAAATTTTATTCATTATGTTATTCTAGTTGTCTCAATTTTCATCTTTTCCCCTTTGCCCCGTTAAGAATAGTAAAGTAAACGGAGAAGCCAAAGAATGCATATGCATGGCCCATGGACATGACCTAAGGGGGTAAGAGAATTGCGGGAGGAAAGGGAAGTAACAATGTCATCTTTTAAAAGAAATAGAACTAAAAAAATCATCTGATTTGTATGAAACCACAAAAGACCTCAAATAGACAAACCAATCCTGAGAAAAAAAGGACAAAGCCAAAGGTATCACAGTACTTGACTTCAAATTATACTACAAAGCTACAATAATCAAAACCACATGACACTGGCAGAAAAACAGACACACACACTAACGGAACAGAATTGAGAGCCCAGAAATAAAACCATATGTATATGGGCAAGTAATTTTTTGACAAAGGAGGCAAAAACACACAATGGAGAAAAGAAAGCCTCTTCAGGAAGTGATGCTGGGGAAATCTGAAAGCCACCTGCAAAGAATAAAACTAGATTACAGTTCACCCCTATATATAAAAAATTAATTCAAAATGGAGGAAAGACCTAAATATAAGATCTGAAACAATATATTACATAGAAGAAAAACTAGGTACTATACTTATGGACCTTGGTTGTGGAGAACATTTTATGAATTTGACCCCAAAGGCAAGAGAAATAAAGGCAAAAATAAATGAATACGATTATAGCAAACTCAAAAGTTCTGCACAGCAAAAGAAACAGACAGCAAAACAAAAAGGCAACCAACTGAATGGGAGATGATATTTACAAACAACAGTTCTAACAAGTATTTAATATCCAAAATATAAAAGAACTCATACAACTCATACAACACCAAACAATCCAATTAAAAAATGGGCAGAGGCCCTAAACAGAAACCTCTCCCGAGAAGATATATAAATGGCCAACAGATACAAATATGAAAAGATGTTCAACTTCACTAGCTATAAGAGAAATGCAAATCAAAACAACAATAAGATATTATCACCTCATAACCCTGTTAGAATGGCTATTATCAACAAGATAAGTAATGACAAATGTTGGAGAGGTTGTGGAGAAAAGGGAACCTTCATTCACTGCTCATGGGTAGAGCCACTACGGAAAACAGTATGGTAACTCTATTATTTATTTTTTGAGGAGCCACCAAAGGACCCAGGAACCCCTCTTCTGGGTATCTACCTGAACCTCAAAAACATTCATTCACAAAAATATATGCAGCCTTACATTCATTGCAGCATTATTCACAGTGGCCTAGACATGGAAACAACCAAAGTGTCCTTCAATAGAAGGCTGGCTAAAGATGTAGTACATATATATATATATTATGGAATACTACTCAGCCATAAAAAAGATGAAGTGCTGCCATTTGCAATTTGGACTGACCTTGAGAATATTATGCTGAGCAAACTAACTCATCCAAAAAAAGCTAATGACCACCCCGGCCATTGTGCACAGTTGGTTGGGGGCCCTCCTGCAGAGCAAAAGGCCTCGGGTTTTAGGATTGATCCCATCAGGGCATGGGCCTGGGCTGAGGATTCAGTCCTGATCAGGGCACGTGAGAGAGGCAACCAATCTATGTTTTCTCTTGCCAATCTAAGTTTCTCTCCCTCCCTTTACTTAAATAAATAAATGTATTAAGTTAAGAACCGTATGATTTCACTCATATATGAAATATAAAAGTGAAACTCATAGACGCAGACAACAGTAAGGTGGTTTCCAGAGAGAAAGGGGATAGGGGTTATAAGAGGTAAGGGAGGCCAAATATATGGTGACAAAGGATGATTTTACCTTGGGTGGTGAGCTCTCAGTGCAGTACACAGATCATGCTTCATACAAGTGTGCATTTAAAACCTATATGATCCTGTTGGCTGGTGTCACCACAATAAAGCTAATTTTTAAATTAGGCTTGAGATTTGAGGGTTCTTTTTATGTTCTACATGCAAGTCCACTGTCAGGTATATGGTTTGCCATTATTTTACCCCAGTCTCACCAGTCTCATCACAGGGTATTTACCACAGCAGAAGTTCTTAATTTTAATAAATTCCAATTTACAAATTTTTCTTTTATAGATCATGCTTTTTGCATCATGTCTAAGAAATCTTCAAGCCTTAGTTGCCAAAGATGTTCTATGTTTTCTTTAAAAGTTGCATAGTTTTATATTTTAAAATTTAATCTATGGTCCATTTTTGAGTTATTCTCTATAAATTGTGAGCTCTGGGTTAAGATGAACTTTTTGGTCAATCAATATCCCATTTACGTCACACCATTGTTGAAAACACTATCCCTCACTGAACTGCTTTTGCATCTTTGTCAAAAGGCAGGCAGCTGCTAACACAGGGGGCTATTTCTGCATTCACTATTCTGTGCCATTGATCTATATGTGTATGCTTCTACCAAATAACACAGTCTTAATTACTGTAGTCGTATTATAACTCTTTAAAGAATGATTACTCCCACTGTATTCTTCTTTTTCACAAGTGTTTAGCAATCCCACTTGCTTCACCTTTATAATTATATAAATTACAGAGGAATTTCATTCATGCATTAAAAAATTCTTTTGAGATTTTGATAGGAACTGTGCTAAAGCTGTGTATCAACTTGGATAGAATTAACATCACCTCTTTATTAAGTCTTCCAATCCATGAACATGGCATGTCTCTCCATTTACTTAGATCTTCTTTGATTTTTATTCATTTGTAGTTTCAGCATACCCATCCTGTACATGTTTTGTTGGATTTACTTCAAAGTACATCATTTTTAATTAATTATAAATGATACTTCATTTTTATTTCTTCCACGGGTTCAATGCTAGTATACAGAATATAATTCATTTTTGTATGTTGATCTCCTATGCTGTGAATGTGTAGAATTCATTAATTCTAAAAACATGTTTGTGAATTCCTTGGGATTTTTTACATAAGATTGTCAGCTGCAAACAAGGAGGTTTTATTTATTTCTTCCTTCCATCTATATACTTTTAACTTCCTTGTTTTGCTTCATTTTGCTGGTTAGAACTTCCAGTACTATATGGATAGCAGTAGAGGGAGCAGGCATCCTTCTTTACTGCAAATCTTAAGGGGAAAGCATTCAGCCTTTCACTATTAAAGATAATGCTACCTATAGGCTTTTAGTAGATGGATGTTTGTCAAGATGAGATAGTTTATTCCAAGTTTTATTTTTTAGTCATGAATGGGTATTAAATTTTATCAAATATTTTCCTGCATCGATTTAGATGTTTATGCAATCTTTATTTTTCACAGGTTAATATGATGTAAATTATACTGATTTGATTTTCAAATATTGGAAACAGCCTTGCATCCAAAAAATTAATTTAATTTTTTGGTTTATATTTATTTATGGTATACAATTAATTTAATTATGGTATACAATTATTTTGGTATATTCAGTTCAATTTGGTTATGTTTTATTAAGAAGTTTGACACCTATATTCACAAAAAGTACTGGTCTGTGGTTTTCTTTTTTATATTGTCTTGTCTGGTTTCAGTATCAGGGTAACGTTGGCATCCTAAAATAAGTTGTGAAGTGTCTCCTCTTTATTTTTTTTGAAAGGATTCCATGGAATTAATGATAATTCTTTGAACATTCCACAGAATTCTCCAAGAGAAATTATCTAAGCCTGGACATTTCTAGTTAAAATTTTTTTAAGTTACAAATTTGATTTCCTTAATAGTTACACTGTTATTCAAATAATAACTGGGTTGGCAAAAAAGTTCATTTGCTTTTTTCTGTAAGATGGCTCCAGTGGCACTTAGCTGTCTTTAACTTCTTCGAAACAATTTTGTTAGAATGAATTGTGACAGCTGCCATATATCAGCATGTATGTTTTAAAAACTTATCAAAATTGGTTAACTTTTTGTCCTGACTGATGTGGCTCAGTAGATTGAGCACCAGCCTGGAAACCACAGGGTCACCAGTTCGATATCCAGTCAGGGCAAATATCTGGGTTTCAGGCCAGGTCACCAGTTGGGGGATATGCAAGGCAACCACACATTGATGTTTCTCTCCTTCTTTTTCTCCCTCCCTTCTTCTCTCTCTAAAAATAAATAAATACTCTTAGGCTCTGGCTGGTGGCACAGTGGATAAGGTGCCAGCCTGTGAACCCAAAGGTCGCTGGTTGGATTCCCAGCCAGAGCACATAATCACATTGCCACCGAGGTCTCCAGCCAGATCTGTGGCTGAAGGCAGATGAAAGGCAGCCAGACATTGATGTCTCTCTTCCTCTCTACCTCTCTCCCTTCCCCTCTCTCTAAAAATAATACATAACAAATTTTTAAATAAATAAAAATACTCTAAAAAAATGATCAATTTTGTGTAGCCATTTTAATATTGGTGATGGAAGAAAATATGCAACACTTTTCGCATATTATGCTTTATCATTTCAAGAAGGGTAAAAATATAACAAATATGAAAGATTTGTACCGTGTTATAAAGGAGGTACTGTGACTAATCGGATGTGTCAAAAGTGGTTTGCGAAGTTTCATGATGGATATTTCTGGCTAGAAGATAGTTCAGAGTCAGGTAGACCAGCTGAAGTTGATAGTGATCAAACAGAGACATTAATTGAAAACAGTCAACTTTATATCACTTAGTTGGATAGCAGAGATACTCAAATTATGCAAATCAATAAAGTTACTTGTGAAAATGAAAAATGTGTCTTTTACTCTATAGAAAAAACTAAATAGACTTTTTGGCCAAAGCAATATATTTCATATTGGGCAAGTTGAGTAGTTTGTGCTTTTCAAGGATTTGGTTCATTTCACTTATCTTGTCAAATTTATGAATGGACCCATCTGTGGTATTCTTATTAAATGATAACTGTAGGGTTTGTAGTGATATATCCTGCTTCATTCTTGATATTAATATTTTCTATCTTGTCTCTTATTTTGTCAGTCTTACTAGGGGGTTATCAATTTTATGATCTCTTCAAAGAGAATGTTTTTTTGTTTCATTGATTTCTTCTATTTTTCTCCTTTTCAATTTCATTTGTTTCTACCCTTACAGTTATTATTTCCTTCCTTTTGTTTCTCTAGATTACTTTGATCCTCTTTTTTCTAGTTCTTTAAGTAGGCACATAGATTGTTTATTTCAAACTTTTTCTCTTTTCCAATGCAGCTTTAACTGCATCTCAAATATTTGATATGTCTGTTGTATTTCACTTAATGTTTTCTTAGTAATTTGTAAAATTTTTTTCATTTCCTTGACCCATGAATTACTTGAAAACATACTGTTTAATTTTCAAGTGTTCAGTGATTTTCTTTTCTGTTATTGAGTTCTAGGTTCATTCCATTGTGGTAAAAAAAAAAAAAAAAAAGAAAGAAATGAAATGAAAATATTCTAATGATTTCTACTCTTTAAAAAATTTTCAGGATATAAAATTTTTAACTTAAAAAATTATAGATAAATAGAACTTAAGTGTTCTAAAAATATCTGTACCTCTGAGTAAAAGCATAGGCCTCATAAAATGGCTGCAATAGCATATTCTGCATCCAGAAGAGGTTTACTATCATATTTCCTAGTACTCAGGAAAGAAAACTAGTTTATTATAAATCACAAAGAACATTATAGCCTCTAATAAGTGTAGTCTGTGCACTAAATGGAGATATTTACAGAAACAAACTTAAAGGAGGCTTCTATACACCATCTCTTTCAGTTTCAAACAGTGCTTTTTGTGTTTGCTGATTTTATTTTCACTCCACCACCCCCTCCACCAGAGAAGAATTGCAAATATCTAATAATTTCAGAACAAGAAAGCTATTGGGTTCCCTTTGCTAATGCAACAAGTATACTAATCTGGAAAAACTCTAGAAATCACCTCATTCAAAACACAGTAAAATTTTATTATCTATCAAATCTAATCATCAAAATCGTAGCTCACCTCATGCTTCTAACTACTTTGCTGCTTGTTAAAATACTAGACATCTTTTTGTCCTGAGATAACTATCCTTCTTTCCTAGCTCTCCTCATAAATACCAATTAAGTGCAGGTATAGAAACCTTATGATGAGGCAAATTATGGTGAAATACCTACAGTTCTGACTGATAGGACGTCTCAAAATTAACCTGAAAAAGAGTCATCATCAACCTTATACAAACTGCATATTTTTCAAGAAACAGTGCCATAGAGTTCCTAAGCCTAAAGTGCTTAAATAAGACTTCTTGCAGCACTTGATTAATACTGAGGTTAGTAAGAGCAAAAGTAAATGTTATCCATCCTTTTCAAGATTTTAAGCCTCGGAACTCTGTACCTTTCCCTAACACATTATTGACTGGTAACAAAAAACCTCGTGTTTTCCAGCTCAAATGTGGTTGACCAATAAGGAGTTAACTCATGCTTGCACTTGCATTAGTTTTGCTATAAAACTGCTGGTCAACAATGTGTTAATGAAGAGATGGATGTAGTTTGCTACACAAGTTAACTTGTATTTGGATTTGCATTAGATTTTGTATAAAATTGCTATTCAAAAATGTGTTAAGATTTCAGCCTAGATTTCTCTCATTGCTAATACTGAAAATTTGAGAAGAAAGCACATACTGAAATTATCAACAATTTTAAATATTTCTCTTAGCAAAATGCTTGGGTAAGGATATTAAAATAATGGGAATGCAGTTTGGCTTTGTATGTTTCAATACTTAAGGGGACTACGCTGTCGGGTCCTATAAAGTAAAAGAAGTATGAGGCGTGACTCTCACACCTATATTTAAAATTAGGATTACTGTAGAAAAACCTCTTAACATCAAACAAAACCACAATTTCTAAGAAAAACAACCCTGCTTTTAAAAACTAGCTGTACCAGATCAAACATGTTTCCTTCTACCTACTTCAAGTTCCAAAGGTCGTAATATTCTACTTTTCAAACCAAATGAGCTTCTAGTATAACTTGGCATGAAGTCACCATTCACTACAAATATGACTTCTGCTATGTGAATATCATAAATGACAACCTATAATGCTATAAAGCCATTGGCTAATTAACACTTCTACTGACAACTACATTAAGTTTGTTTACTGATTTTAATCAACCAATACAACTATTTCACTAGCCAGAAGTTTGAGGAAGTATTCGTAGCCAGAATTTATTTTGACTATTTTAAGACAGTTCACAAGTTGAGATATCTCCCAAGAGAACAATCATCTAACAAGGTACTACTTGACTATGTAAAGATGTGATATGTAACTGGTACAGACTCCCGTAGGGAATCATTTTGTAAAACTTAGGCTGAATTCACAGTTAGGTACTACTAGAAGACATCAAATATGTATACAGACGTGAAATATTCTGTTAGAAAGCCAACCATCTCATAAGAGCAGTTCACTTCTTAAATTGTTAGAAATTCCACCCAATCACTTGGTTACTTTATAATATTGGTTGGATCTTATCCTTACTCCTCCAATTAATTAGGTACTGCAGCCTTTAGTCAATTAAATAAATTTTTGCCTCTAAATAGAGATGAAAGAAAGGCGCATGGCAGGAAGAAATCTGCTGGCCTGTGATAGAATCCCATGTGAAAAAAATATAATGAAAGAAACTAACACTAGTTATAGCCCCTGTTCTGAAATAATCCATAAAAGGACTAAAACAATTAACAAAGTCAGATACTATTCAAATTACAAAATTTACAAGGACTATGTTCTTAGAAGGAAGTACATGACAAATTTTGATGAGTAAACACAAATATGCATAAATGAACTTTAGACACATTCCAGGAAGTTGGGATGATGTAAAAGAAAGGAAATAGTTCCACAGTCTTTTTCTGTGTTGTTTTCTATATTTAATTTTTTTTAATTTATATTTTATTACTTATACCAGTATAGTTGTCCAAATTTCACCCCTTTGCCCATTTCCACCCAGACCCCTCCACTCCCTCAGACCATCATCTCACCATTGTCCATGTCCATGGGTCATGCATGTATGTATGTTCTTTGGCTACTATATTCCCTATGCAGTACTTTATATCTCTATGGGTAGTGAGTACATGCTACAGAATGCAGAAGATGTAGTATACAGTTGTATACTTGAAACCTGGATGGTTTTATTAATCAATGTCATCCAAATAAATTCAATAAAAATTATAAATACTAAGCTATTAAAATAGTCATGAGAGCCATGGGATGTAAAGCACAGCATACGGGATATAGTTAATAGTAATAAATATATATGTTGTCAGGTGGGTGGGTACTAGAATTATTGGGGAATCACTTTGTACATTATATAACTGTCTAACCACTATGCCATACACCTGAAACTAATATAAAATAATATTGAACAAAGAAAAAGTCCTAAGATTCAGGCAACATAACATCCTCTCTGAGAACTTTTGCTAAAGAAGTACAAATGTTTTTTCTCTTTAGTATGTTCAAGTTCCCCTTACATTCCAATTACTCTTACTGTATAATAAACTATATCAAAGCATATTAGTTTAAATTAAGCACCATCTTATTATGCTCATGGAGTCTGTGGATTAGAAATTCAGACAGCACAGGGACAAAATTATCCTCATTCTTTGACCAATGTCAACATAGAAGATTTAAGATCATCAGATTTAAGACTGGTTATTTCTGAAGACTAGGATTACTACTGGAAAAGAGGTATTTAAACACTGAAATTTATTTCAACTTGACTGAAACAGCTTAAATTTGTTTCAAAATAAATTTAAGTTTTAACTACATTAATCTGTTTTGTTTAAATAATTAAAAATATTTTATTGAATAAAATTATCCAGACTACACAAGAAATTCAGGTGGAAATGCTTTACCTTTACCTTAGAAATCATTAATCATCCATTTTAATTCTACTTTAAAACAAATGTCTGTCCAGCATTTTGCATCTTGATAAGAACAGTTCAGACTTAACAAATAGTTCAAAGAAAAACATTTATAAATATGCCAGGATTAAAATGGAGGCAATTCGTTGTTGGTATTACCCACCCCAAACCCAAGTCTGTATAAAAAGGTCAAGTACTAAGTAAAAATAAAAACAAGTGTGAAATGAGAAGATTAATAACCAAATAAGGATAAAAGGCAGAAGTGAAGCAATTACCTAATGTATTAGATTCACAATCACACATGACTTAAACCTTTTGGAATTGGGGTGTAATCATTATGGAAACACTACTCAGCATTTCTTCTAAGACTCTGAGATAACTAAAGGGCTCCTCCCAAGTTTCTATCTAAAAGTTGAGATGTATTTCAGTTGGAGAACACATTTATGTGACCAATCTTATATTTTGATACACATGATCTCTAAACCTTTAAAGATGCAATGACATTTGAAAATGTTTACATTCAGCTACGCATATACCCACCACACCTCTAAAAATATCCATAATATAATCCAAGTCATCTAGTTTTAAAGAGGTTCTGTAACACTGACAAAAAAATCCTGTTGGCATTTCTTTGTTCACTTAGCTCTTTATCCTCTGCATCCTTTCCTTCCACTGATTAGGTAGAATGACCACAAGATTCCACATATACTGTATACTAATTCCAGTCAAGATAAAGACATAGGTAGACACGCTTCACCTCCTCGTGCAACCATAGAAACACAACCAGATCTCAAAACTAGTAACACCCAGAATCTGCAGAAAATTTAAGCTGTATGGAAATCAAACAACCAAGGATTTAAAGAAGACACATTCATCCAGATAGGTAGGAGAGGTGGAGTCATGCAGATGGGTGGAAAGGTGGCAGCAGGGACAGAAGGGATGAAAGGGAGACCTTGAAAGCAAGGGAAACCTTGGGAGCAAGTGATCCCAGACCCAGGCCAGACCGCAAGCACAGGGTTCCAGAATAGAAACACAGACCCCCTTACCTCTGGCTGTACAAACCAGTATGGGTTAGGGCAGTGGAAGAAACTGGCTGATTTTCCCTGCCTGAAGGGCCAGCATGGTATTAGAACTTACCCAAACCCACCCACTCTGAGATTCCCCATCTGGGCAGCAGCTAGAAGGGCACCAGTTGCACACAAAAGGGGGTAAAGTGACTGGAAATGAGGCAAGCAGACAAACCACCAGAGGCCAGTTAGTGGCATTAACCCCTCTCTGAGCACTCCCCACACAGCCACAAAGCAGTGAAGTGGGTTACCCGGCCCTGACAATTACTTAAGGCTCCACCCCACACAATTTACAGGTGCCTTTTCTACTTAGGCCACACTACTAAAACAGGGAGTCAAAGAAGCTTTACCTCATATACAGAAATAAACACAGGGAGGCTGCCAAATTGAGAAGACAAAGAAATATGGCCCAAATGAAAGAGCAGAACAACACCCCAGAAAAAGAACTAAGCAAAATGGAGATAGCCAACCTATCAGATGCAGAGTTCAAAACATTGGTGATCAGGATGCTCAGAGAACTTCTTGAGTATGACAAAAAAGTAAAGGAAGAAATAAAAGTTACACTAAGTGCAATAAAGAATAATCCACAGGAAACCAACAGGGAAGGGAAGCCAGGATTCAAACCAATGATTTGGAACATAAAGAAGAGAGAAACATTTAACATGAACAGAAGAAGAAATTACAATTAAAAAAAAAAAAAAAAACAAGGACAGGCTTAGGAACCCCTGCAAATGTGCCAACATCTGAACCATAGGGGTGCCAGAAGGAGAAGAGGAGGAGCAAGAAACTGAAAACCTACTTGGAAAAAATAATAAAGGAAAACTTCCCTAATTGAGCAAAGAAAATAAGACATATAAGTTCAAGAAGCACCAAGAGTCCCAAACAAGTTGGACCCAAAGAGGAACACATCAAGACATCATGATTAAAATGACAAAGGTAAACACAAAAAGAGATACTTAGAAGCAGGAAGAGAAGGGCAGAGAGTTACCTACAAAGGAGTTCCATAAGAGTGTCGGATTTCTCAAAAGAAATTTTGCAGGCAAAAAGGGACTGGCAAGAAGTATTCGAAGTGATGAAATGCAAGGATTTACCACCTAGATTACTCTATCCAGCAAAGTTATCATTTAGAACTGAAGGGCAGATAAAGTGCTTCCCAGACAAGGTAAAACTAAAGAAGTTCACCAGCACCAAGCCAATATTACATGAAATGTTAAAGGGAATTATTTAAGAAAAAGAAGATCAAAATCATGAACTTAAAAAGGCAACAAATTCACAACTATCAACAACTTAATTTAGGAAATAAAAATAAATAAACAAAAAAACTAAGCAACCAACCAGAATAGGAACAGAATCATAGGTATGGAGATCATTTGGAGGGTTATCAGCTGGGAAGGGCAAGTAGCATAGGGGAGAATGGGGAAATGGTGCAAAGATTAAGACGCATAATTGGTTGGAACAAAATAAGACAGGCACAAGTTAAGAAGAGCATAGGAAATGAAGAAGACAAAGAACTTGCATACAGAATCCATGAACATGAACTAAGTGGAGGAGCTGTTGAAGGAAAGGGGCGTATCAGGCAGAGGGTGGCAAAGAGGGAAAAATTGGGACAACTAAAAAGAGCATATTCAATAAAATATACTTTAAAAAATAAATTTTTGCATTCTAAGAAAATGATTCCATATATACATTGATACCTGTCACTATAATTTATTTTCTCCAAAAAAAAAAGCGCACCTGAAAAGGGCCCTGAAAACAGTAAAGTGCTATGCAAACTGTTATTACTGCACACAGCTTATAAGAATTACCATTCACACCATTCAAAATTTAGTTTATGATAAAACAGTAGAAAGAATATCCTGCAAAAAATCATATTTCTTCTAAACAACCTCAAAAGTTCAACTCCATCTTTTTGTGAAATAGAAAAGCTTTTAATTGCTCTCATAATTGTATTCTTCCATGTCCACTAGTGCTTTCACATTATAAGAACAGTTAGAAATGGGAAAAACTACCAAGCACTTAAACTGTTTCTATCTTTAAAAAGATCCAACTCATCAAACTGTTAGATCATTTGCTTTACTGAAATAACTGAATGACATACACAGTTGGATAGACAAAACCCATTTTCTATATAGAGTTTACTCTTCCAATTGCCACGGCCTTTAAAAAAAAAAAAAACTAAACTAAAATGACTGGAAAACAGGCTTTCCTAATGTTAAAAAATTTCTTACTACAAAAAAAAAAATATTTCTTTATATTTATCTAAATATTTTTAGCTATAACATGTCTAAATTTTATCACAAATAAATACAGGTTCTTGCAGTGTAAATGTAATTCACCAATCAACTGCAACCACACTGCATAATCCTTTTCAGAAGCAAATAGTTTTTAAAAAGCAAAAAACCAAATTCTTTGATCTGACCTGATCAGCTCCTACTCATAAGCAAAACTTATTTGAATGACCTTCTCACATTTGTTTTGATTCTCCTTTTTTCATACAAGACACTCCTGGAGGTGTATAAGTCAATTCTATGACACACATTCTAAAGCAGGAACAACTGGGGACATTTTATGTATATTTTGAGTCCTTTCTGACCATTTCCTTTGTTCTCGGACTCCTTGCCTAATGACAAGGAAAAGTAAAATGCCTAGGTAGAATAGAATTATGAACTTCAAGTAAATTATAGGTATTATATAAAGTTCTCATTTTGGATTTTTAAAAATCAATTGTGTAAGTGTATGGTAAAAAAAAAAAATACCTTGGTAAGCTTTCATGTAAACAAAACCCAAAGGAGTGCAGGTGTGGAATGGTAAAAGTCAGTATATGCCTTGAGGCAATGTAGTACGGTTGTTTTTAAGGAAAGAAAATAATAATAATGCAATTTTGGTTGCATTGATAGAAGTAATATCTAATTAAAAGGGGTAGGGAGATAGTTATTTTCTTTGCACTGTAACCTCTACATCTAGTTAAATAAGGCATAGTTAAGTTTTAAAATCTCCATGACTTTAACACCCTCCTGTGTGATGGACTTCCAAATCTGTATCTTCCAAGCCCAACCCATCCCTGGATTTCAAATGCATAACCCCTGACTGAATATATTTACTTGACTGTTTCACATACGCTTTGGCTTCAACCAGAGAGGTAGCATAGTGTAAATAGCCTGAACACTGGATTCGGACTGCCATGATTTAAATCCTAGGCTCTACAGTCAAGCAGACCTTGAAAAAATCATTTGACCTCTTTGTGCCTCAACTTGCTCATGTATAAAATAGAAATAATACCTTGTAAAGTTGTCATGAGACATTAATCTTTGGAAAGCTCTTAAAATAAAATCGGACACATCCTAACTGATAGGTCTGTGAAATTTTTCTTTTAAAAAAGCATACCTAATAACCAAATTCAAACTCTCCATCCCCAAACTGTGCCTCCTCCTGTAGTATTTATTTCAGAAAATGACTCCATAACAAAAGCATGGCCTCTTCCCATATCCTTCTTTTTTTCAGTGAATCCTTCAAGTTCACACCATAAGGGTCAATAAGAGCTTGCCAGGCTTCGCAGCATCTACGTGAGGATGAAGACCGTCCTTAGCAATCACTGTTGACATTCCAGAAAATGTCGACATCGCTCTGAAGGGACACATAGTTACGGTGGAGGGCCTCAGAAGTACTCTGTGAAGGGACTTCAATCACATCGATACAAACTTTGTCCCCTAAGAAAGCAAAAGAACAGGCTCTGGGTTGACAAATGGAGGGGAAATAGGACAACTGCACCACCTGCACTATCTGCAGTCATGTACAGAACATGATTAAGGGTGTTACACTGGGCTTCTGTTACAAGATGAGGTCTGTGTACACTCACTCCCCATCAACGTCATTATTCAGGAGAATGATCCTCTTGTTGAAATGAAAAATATCTTGGGCAAAAAATACATTTGCATGGTTCAGATGAGGTGGGGCATTGCTTGTTTAGCATCTGAAGCCCAGAAAGATTAGTTTATTCTTGAATGAAATGATATTGAACTTGTATCAAATTCAGCTGCTTTGATTCAGCAAGCGACAACAGTTTAAAAAAAAAAAAAAAAGGATATCAGAAAAGTTGGGGATAGTATGTGTTTCTGAAAAAGGAACAGTTCAGCCGGTCTAAGGCATCCAGCGACAGAAACTGTAAGATACAAGATAACTCCTTAGATCTAACCATGATATTTTTAAAGATGCCATAAAAGCTGTGTATTCATTGGGGGTGAGGTGGAGATTTTGCCAGGGAAAGAAAAAGGAAGGAAAGAGAGAATTTAAAAAAAGGAAATGGAGGGAAGAAAGAGAGGACAGAAATTGAGAAATTATGACAGGAATTAAACCAAAATGTTGACAGTATATAGTTATCTCTGGTTGAAAAGATTACAAGCAATCATATACTTTATAAAATTTTTGTATTTCTGAGTGCCTGTAAAAGTTAAAAATATGTTTTCCTTTCGCCAGAGAGACAGAAAACTTCTGAAAATGTTTAATTATATTCTGGATAAAGTCTAAGCCCCTCATTAGTTGGCTCCTGCTACTCCTCATAGCCCTCATAATGTCTCATGTCTGTACCTCTACATAAGTGCCTATCTCTACCTAGAATATAAACCCCATTCACCTTCACCTGGCTAATTCTTAACCATCCTTCAAACCATTCACCGGTACTCTCTCTTCTGGAAAGTCTTCTTGGCCCACAACTCTGCTCTCTCCAAACCCACTGTTACTGTCTAGTTTACACACCCCTTCTATATCCATCTTTAGAACCTAGTTTGCACATATAGCACTTACCCCAGTAAGTTCAATTAACCAGCATTTAACATAACACCTGACACATAGATCAAAAAAGTTATTCAAATGACCCTATTTGAATTATTTCTATGTTGCCTCTCTAGACATGTATAAAAGTTGGTAAGGCGAATTCATAAAATAGCAGATTCCTAATCTGGGAGTATTCAAAATGAAACACAATGCTACCATTTTTTGTTGCTTCAGTCAATCATTTATCCACCAAATGTTTATTTAGTACCTCATATACACCACACATTGGGAATACAAGAATGAGAAAAAAAAGGTTTCTTCTCTCATGATACTTTGGGGTGGGGAGAGGAGAAGGCAAACATTAGCTAAACACTCAAAGCTACTAAATAAACACTAGTGACTTATCCCTGAAGTTAAGAAATACATTTGAGACAGAACATACAATGAAAGACATCACCATGTTTGGAAAGGTAAAAGATTCTGAATTAGAAACGAGATTAGGATACTTGAAGGCAGGAATGTTCAATCATTTCTGGCTGCCACATACATAGACATATCCAGGGTCATGCATTCTTTCCACAACATGCTAAATAACTCTGCTAATAAACATGGCATGAAGCCTTACAGTGCTTGCCAGTGCTTCCCCTTCTTAAAAAAAAACGCAAAAGTAAGCCAAAGCAGTTCTTTTATGACTTGCAAAGCCAAGAACTTCAAGAAAAACCAATCCTAACTTCCTAGCCACAATGATCAGTCCTGGGATGACTACCTGAAGGCTGCCTTCTAAGGACTCTGTCTATATTGGAGGACATAGCAGAGACCCCCAGCCACCTACCCAATATCTAATTTTCCTTTTTTTTCACTAATGGGAAATTTTATTGGAGATGACAATATGTCCAGTTCAAAAACAAACTATACCCACCAATTTTATTTGTCTCTCTTGTATCAGGTAAAGTTATATACTAAGTTCTGGCCAAAGAGATATAAATGGAAGTCACTAGGAAGCACTTCTGAGAAAGTTCTTTTTTTATATATCTTCTATTTAAATTTATTGTGGTAAAATTGGTTAATAATATTATCTAAGTTTCAGGAGTACTTTAAAATACATCATATGTATATTCCACCGCCTACTCACCTCCCAAAGCCTAGTCTCCTTTCATCATCATATATTTGACCCCGCTTTACCCTCTTTATCCTCCCCATTGCATTTCCCTTCTGGTAACTGCCATACTGTGTCCTGTGTCTAGAGTTTGTGGGTTTGTTGCTTTTTGTTTCATATACCATATATGAGTGAAATCATACAGTTTTTGTTTTTTTCTGTCTCACTTATTTCAATTAGCATGACACTCAAATCCATCCATGTTCTTGCAAATGGCAATATTTCATCTTTTTATGGCTGAGTAGTATTCCACTATATATAAGGTAGGGCAAAGGAAGTTTACAGTTCTGAGTAAACTTGTATTATTATTATTCATTAATTATTGTATTATTTTCCATACAAACAACTGTAAACCTCCTTTTGCCCCACACTATATGTGTACCACTTCTTGTTTCCACATGTTGACTATTGTGAATAATGCTGCAAAGAAAGGGTACATATATCTCTACAAATAAGTGTTTTTATATTTTTCAGGTAGACATCCAGAAGAGGAACTACTAGGTAATATCATAACTCTATTCTTCATTTTTCGAGGAACTGCCCTGCTGTTTTCTTTAAAGGCTATACCAATTTGCATTCCCATTAGCAGTATATAGGGATTCCCTTTTCTCCCCCTTCTCTTATTGATAATAGCCATGTTAACAGATGTAAGGTGGTATCTTTTCCTTTCGATTTGTATTTCCCTTATAGCTACTGAAGTGGAGAATCTTTTCACATGCGTGTTGCTGATATGTATTGTCCTCTGGGAAAAAGCATCTGTTCAGGTCCTCTGCTCATTTTTAAATTGGATTGTTTCGTATTTCATTAGGTTGCATGAGGTCCCTAGATATTTTGGATACTAGCCCCTTAATGCAGGGGTCCCCAATCTTTCTGGCACCAAGGGCAGGTTTCATGAAAGATGGGGATGGAGGGGACAAGGAAGGGCAGGAGGCAGAGCTCAGGTGAGCTTCAAGGAAGCTTCACTCCCTCACTGTGGACTGGGGAGGGGGGAGCCCAGTTCCTAACAGGGCAATCCCTGGCCTGGGGGTTGGGGACCCCTGCCTTATTGGAAGTATTGTTTGCAAATATCTTCTCCCATTTGTTAGGTTCCTTTTAGTTTTGTTGATACTTTCTTTTTGTGCAGAAACTTTTTAAATTTAATGTAGTCCTATTCATTTATTTTTGCTTTTATTTCCCTGATGTTTGGAATCAAATTCATAGCACACCTCCTGAGACCAAGGTCCAAGTTTAGTACCTTTGTCCCCTTCTATGTATTTAATTGTTTCAGGTCTTATAGTCAAGTCTTGATCCATTTTGACGTAATTTGTGTGTGTGGAGTCAGACAGCAGTCTAGTTTCATTCTTTTGCACGCAGCTTTCCAATTTTCCAATACCATTTATTAAAGAGGTGGGAAAGTTCTTTACAAAAGGAGGAAGACTTGATCATATTTTTAACCTTCTCCTCCTTTTCCCTTCTTTCTGCTGACAGTAAGAGCATGAAAATAAGGCTGACATCCCATAAATGGAGGACTAGTAAGTTAAGAGTTTAAATCTTTAATAAAATCACAAAATTGCTATATGAACATCAGATCACCTACCTCTGGACTTCATTTTATAGGGAAGAAAAATACATTCCAGCCTAATGGATGCTGATGATAACTAATAGGACTAAATTAAAATGCCATCCTTGGGAACAATGGAAGAATATAATTCAAAATAACATGCATAGCCAAGACTGAAAAGACATACCCTAACACTGAACAATGAAAACAGAGTTGCTTGAAATAAAAATTCAGGGTTTAAAGCTATCTGAGAAAGTTTCTTCCTTGCAACTGAATAGAGCAGTAATTAACAGGTCTTGCTTTCTCTTCAATTCAAGAAAGGACATAGAATGCGGCTGAGAACAACATATTAGATATACTAAAATATAGGAAGGAAGGAAGGAAGGAGAGAGAGACAGAGAGAAAAAGAAAGAAAGAGAGAGAGAGAGAGAGAGAGAGAGAGAGAGAGAGAAAGAAAGAGAAAGAAAAGAAAGAAAAAATCATCACAGTGTTGGAGTTAAATTATCAAATTATCAGTACCAAATTGCCCCGCCGTCTCCAAATTCCAAATATGTGTCTGGCATGCAGTTCAACAGTCAGACTCCTTAAATTTACAAGAAATGGACAAAAAATTGGTATGTGTAGCTTGTTTAAACTGTGATGTGTAAAGGGAAACCAGAGAGAAGGAAATCCAAGACTACATGATTTCCAAAGATCCAAGAATAACTAGGGACAGTCCTGTTTATGCATGGGGCTTCCTCCAGTCTAAAAGCTTTCCTCCCACTGTTTCTTTCATCTATAATTTCTGAAAAAGTCTTTCCAGGCAGGTCTTTAGGTTAGTTTTAGTTCCTCTGAGAAAGCATTCCTGCAGGTTCTATGAGAACACTAGAAAGTATGTAAGAGTAGATGTGATCAAAACTGTGTAAGAGAATCCAAACAACCAGATCAGTTCAGTGGAGAGCAAAGCTAATGTCACAGAGTGAGTGAGCTCTAGCAGAAGAAAAAAAAAAAATCTGACATCAGAGCTTTGAATTTAATTGAGATAAAACACAGTGTCCAAATGAAGATGGTCAAAGTAAGAAATGAAGATTTTCAATAAGGCATTTTAAAAGAATCAAAAAGATCCTCAAGCAAGGCAAACAAAAGAAACAAACAAATGAGACTAAAACTAAAAAGTTTTTACACAGCAAAGGAAACCATCAACAAAACAAAAAGACATCCTACGGAATGGGAGAAGATATCTGCCAATGATACATCTGATCCAAGATTAGTATCTAAAATATAGGGTTAGGCAAAAGGAGATTTATAGTTGTTCATATGGAAAATAATACAATAACTAATAATAAAGAATAAATTCTGTGTTTCACATACCCACAACTGTAAACCTATTTTCCCCTACCCTATACATATAAGAAACTCAACAACTTAACACCAAAAAACCAATCTGATTTAAAAATGGGCAGAGCCCTGGCTGGTGGCACAGTGGATAAGGCACTGGCCTGCGAATCCAAAGGTTGCTGGTTTGATTCCCAGCCAGAGAACATGGCCGGGTTGTGGGCCAGGTCTCCAGCAAGGTCTGAGGCTGGGAGTGGGTGAGGAGCAGCCATACATTGATGTCTCTTCTCTCTCCCTCTCTGCCTTTCTCCCTTCTCCTCTCTCTATTAATAATAAATAAAATCTTTAAAAAAAATAAAATAAAAAATGGGCAGAAAACCTGAACAGGCATTTCTCCAAAAAAAAAAAAAAAAATGCAGATGGCCAACAGGCTTATGAAAAGAAGCTCAACATCACTAATCATCAAAAAAATGCAAATTAAAACCACAATGAGGTATCACTTTATACCTGTCAGAATGGCTGTCACCAAATCAACAAACAAGCAGCACTGGTGAGGATGTAAACACCAGGGAATCCTTCTGCACAGTTGGTGGGAACGCAGATTGATGTAGCCACTGTGGAAAATGGTGTGAATGGGTCCTCAAATTTTTAAAAATAGAACTACTATATGACCCTGCAATCCCAATTCTGGGTATTTATCCAAAGAAATCCAAGACACTAATTCAAAAACATAATGCACCGTATGTTCACTGCAGCATTACTTACAATGGCCAAGATATGGAAGCAACCTCAGCGTCCAGGAATAGACAAATGGATAAAGAAGATGTGGTACATATATATTGTACAATGGACTATTTATTACTCAGCCATAAAAGGGAAAGAAACCCATGTTATTTGCAACAACACAGATGAACCTAGTGGGTATTATGCTAAGTGAAATAAATTAGAGAAAGAGGGGGTGGAAGAAAAAAAAAATTAGAGAAAGATAAATATCATATTATATCACTTGCATGTATAATCTAAAAAGAAAATAAATGAACAAACAAAACAGAAACTCACAGACAAATTGATGGTTGCCAGGTTGGAGAGGAGTAGGGAAGATGGGTGAAAAAGGTGAAAGAAATTATAAATTGTCAGTTATATAAAAATAAAATAAAATAAAATAAAAATAGTCATAGGGGGATGTAAACTACAACATAGGGAATATATCAATAATATTATAATAACTATGTATAGTATCAGATGGGTATGATACTTATGGGTTGATCACTTCATAAGGTATATAAATGTATATTCACTGTGTTGTACACCTAAAACTAATATTGTATGTCAATTGCAAAATAAATTTAAAATGTTATTAAAATTAAACACTTTTAAAATTATAACTACAGTAATAAAACATTTTCAAAGACCTTTTTCATGTCCCACTTTTCTAAAATAAACAGTAAGATTAATATAATTTGATAATTAAAATTGCACAACAAATTTCCTATACCTTGGCTCTACAAATTTAAGAGTGTATAGAGGACAGGAAAAAAAAAAGAGAGATAATGAAGTGTCCTGTGTTGCACCAAATGGAAAAAATCCTTTTCATATTACTAAATTTTATACTGAAATCACAGAAAACATGTCCTAATAATGACAAGAGTAACAACTAACATAATAATTACTATATACCGGGTACTATTCTAAACACCTTGTATGTTTAATTCATTTGATTCTTACACTATTTTTATTGATTAGACTGATGGAAAAAGGCAGTCTTTATACGATTTGCGCAAGGACACAGGGTGACTTAAGCAAGAAGTAACACTCAAGCAGTCTAGTTCTGGAGTCCATGCCCTTAATCACTTTACCAAAATGTCTTTCTAGGCGTTACACCTAGAAAAATCACTTGAGAGTCACTGAGCAAAGCTGAAATTATTTCTTTCTCACTATCCTGTCCAGGTACTGCTACTCTCCCAACCACCCAGACTTAAATCTGAGGTAACTTTTAGCTGCTCAGTGCATTCATTCTATATTCAATTAGTCACACGACCAAACCCTATCAATTAAAGACTCATACTGTCATCATCTTGAAATTCCACAGCCAAAAATCTCATCACCATTTTAAGAAGTTGGTAGCTCACATCAGCCTTATTAATAAAACATCTTTTTTCACATGGTCTCTTGTACCAGTTTTATGGAACATAATTACAATAACATATTTTACATTTCCCCACAAAAGTCTTCCTTTTTAACTTTAGTCCATCATTCTAGCCTATATATAAACTTTCCCTTCCAGGCATATACCAATCACAAATTAGCTAAGCAAAACTTTAAAGTAAACTAAAAATGTGTCAATCATATTCCCTATTCAAATGACATACAAACACTTGTTTTCAGAGAGAACCAAGATGGAGGAGTAAGTGGAGCTACACCAATCTCCTCCCAACACCAAACTGGAATTACAAATTAATTGGGGAGCAATCATCCGGAATAACCAACAGAACACCAACTGGAGAGAAGTCTTATTACTAGGGACAGAACAGAAGAGCCCATTCATCACAACGTGACCGGTAGGAAGTGCGGAACCTCAAAGGCTGGCAGGGCTCTCATGTGCGATAGCAGAAGGGACGGAGAAACATCTCAGCAGCTGGGGGTTCCATCTGAGAAGGGTGGGATCTAAACCCCCAACTGGGCTCCCCAGCCTACAGCAACACAGCTGAGAGTAAAACAACTGTGTTTTTGCTTTTTTTGTGAAAAGCAAAAAGCTGCCAGGGTTAGCCGGCTTGACAGAGAGACCGAGTTCTTAAAGGACCACACATGAAAATACAGTGGAATCCACCTACACTGGGCCCCAACAGAGAAAGGGCAGAGTGGACTAGAGAAGTTTGGGGAAAGTTTGGGTCAGTGGCTTTAGGGGGAGAGTTGAAGGAGCAGCCCTTGAATCCAGTGCTGACCCATCCCCCATACAGCCAGCAAACCACTCTTCTCCAAAGGGTAGGAGCCTGAGGGGAAACTACAGCCCCACCCATAGGAATTAATCCACCCCACCCAGCAGTGCCTAAACCTGACCTCAGATCACAGGTGGATTGGATTAACAACTGAAGTCATCTGCCCCACCCAGAGGTGCCTAAAATTGACCGCCAATCACAGACTGATTGGATTAACGACTAGAGGAGACAGACAAAGACAGTGGCTCGCTGGCAGTCTCCAACTAGGCCCAGACTGGGACAGGAGCTGATGTCACCAAGCACAGATCCAGGAAGTAAAAAAGTGCACCTCTATACCACAGAAGGTCACACCACTAAGACAGTAAGTCAAAGCAGACCAATCTAAGAAGCAGAAACAAACAAGAGCCACCTAAAATGGGGAGGCAAACCCTCAGGAAATGGAAAGGAGGAATCTCCAGGAAGAGTGCAAAATGAAATAGAGGCAAGCAGCCTATTAGACATGGAATTCAAAATAATAATGATAGAGAAGCTCAATGAGCTCAGCAAGTTCAAAGGAAACTACAAACAACTCCAGGAAAGCTACAAGGAACTTACTGAGAACTATACCAGCATTAAAAAGGACCTAGAAACCATAAGAAGAGCCAGGAGGAAATGAAGAATACCATTTCTGAATTGAAGAACACAATAGAAGGGATCAAAAGTAGGCTAGAGAAAGCAGAGGATCAGATCATCGAGCTGGAGGTCAGTGTAGAAAAAAATTCCCAGGCAGTGCAACGAAATCAAAAAAGACTGAAAAAGAATGAAGAGGTTTTAAGAAAGCTGCAGGACAACATGGAACGTAGTAACGTCCATATCATAGGGATACCAGATGGAGAAGAGGAGAAGCAAGGGATAGAAAACCTCTTTGAAAAAATAATGACAGAAAACTTCCCTAACTTAAGGAGAGAAAACGTCATGCAAACTCAGGAAGCACAGAGGGGGGTCCCAAGGAAGATGAACCCAAACAGGTCCACTCCAAGACACATCATCATGAAAATGGCAAATTTCAAAGACAATGAGAGAATCCTAAAAGCAGCAAGAGAGAAACAGCTAATAACATGCAAGGGAGCTCCCATAACATTGTCAGCTGATTTCTCCACAGAAACACAAGCCAGAAGGGAATAGCAAAAAAAAAAAAAAATTCAAGCAATGAAAAACAAAGGCCTGCAACCAAGAATACTGTACCCAGCAAGACTGTTATTCAAAATGGAAGGTGAAATAAGGAGCTTCCCAGACAAAAGAAGTCTAAAAGAATACACCTCCACCAAACCAACATTGCAAGAGATGCTAAAGGGTCTGCTTTAAGAAGATGAAGAAACAGAGAGACAGACAGGAACACAAGTACAAAGGTAAATGTATTAAATGCACCAATCAAAAGACATAAGGCAGCTGAATGGATAAGAACCAACTTTAACTTATGAATGCTTTTAAAGTGATCTTGTTATAAGTAGATTTTACTAAATAAGGTACAATTTTGTATATTGTATCTGCATTACTGCAGGTTAAGTTTTCTTAGATTAGAATCATTTCACAATATGGGAAAATCTGGTTACTTGCAATAACTCAGAAAAATCGAATGCAGTGAAAGAAGGAAAAGGTAAGAAAATGTGGATGTATATTACATAGAAGACATGCTATCTTTCTTATGTTACAAAATATGTGCTTATTTGTGGGTGTGTAATATATAGATTTTGTTAGCAATTTATGTTTTAAATAGCAACTAACTGGTCATGGGTATGCTGTGAAATCAATCAATCTTCAGGTTAGAAAGGATGCTGAGAATGATGACCAATTTGGATGGAAGTTGCAAAATACTAAACTATGTGATTTGTGTACGTAGACAATACATATTCTCATATTAGCATGCAAATTAGATGAGATTCCTTTCAACTGAATCATGGAAATATACACTTCCAGTTATGAAGGCCCCCAAACTGGGGATGCTTGGGAAAAGGAATGAATGCTATAGTAAACTTTATTATTGAAATGTGAACATACTTAATCCCTACCTCAACAGACTCTTAAATAGTTCAGGGGTTAGTTTAAGACCACATAGGAAGTCAACCACAAGTTCAAAAAGTAGCTAGGACGCTATTCTACAAAAATATTTAAACCCTAGGGCTTTTTATTTTTCATCTCAACTTAGTAGGCATAATAATTTCTACTCTGGGGATCAGCTGAGCACTGCAAATGCCATTATTTCTGAAGGCTTCAACTTGTGAAACACATGTAGAGGAAAAACAGAGGGTATTGAAAGAAATAAGACCTGTGCACAGCCTAAATAAATAAATAAATCTACTATTTAAGATGGAAAACTCCAAAAAGAGTAAGTTGTAGTTCCAGTAGCTTAAAATAAAGTTGAGTTGTATTATTGGAGTGGGGATGATCTGACTCAAAAACCAAAATCAAAATCATTTTTGTACTATGGGTTTGGCACTGTCTCTAGGACAACTTTCACAAAAGTGAGTTCTGCAATACACCATTTCTGTGATATGTTTCACAAAAATAGCATTGCAGAGTAAAATAAGTATTAAAGAAGAAAAAATCTGCTTAATTTTGCTACAATATATCTAAAATACTATCATTTAACATGTAATAATTATGTAAGCTATTGGCATATTTTAAATTTTTTGTATTAACTCTTCAAAATCCAGTATGTACTTTAAATATGTGTAAAAATATGTATGGGTGTAAATGTATTTTTGCATGTGTTTAGTAATATTGCAATTCATATTACTTAAAATTCATATTATTGCCCTGGTTGGTGGCACAGTGGATAAGGTGCCGGCCTGCAAACCCAAAGGTCACTGGTTCGATTCCCCAGCCAGGGCACATGAATGAGGTTGCAAGCCAGGTCTCCAGCCAAGTCCGTAGCTGGAGGCAAGTGAAAGGCAACCATATATTGATGTCTCTCTCCCTCTTTGCCTCTCTCCCTTCCCCTCTCTCTAAAAATAATAAAATAAAATATTTTTAAAAATCATATTACTTTAAACAAATGAATTAACATAGGCATTTTGGAATAATGAAAAGAAAACTTCGTATTAGTATGATTTGAGAAGCTGACAGAAGGCAGTAATTAAATGGTGAACTGTCTGGATGTGAAAGGGGAAAGAAAAGTACACATTGATGATTACAGAATAGACAGGGGGATATTAAGAACAAAGGAAAAGAGAAGCCAAAGAACTTATATTCATGACTCATGGACATGAACTAAGAGGGGCATTGCTGGAGGAAATGAGGTACTGAGTGGAGGGAGGCAAAGGGGGGTAAATTAGAACAACTGTAATAGCAAAATAAAAAATATATATATGTATATTTTTAAATGGCATACAAACACTTTAAAACTTTTCATACTAGAAACAAATTTCCAGAGAAGTGAATTTTTAACCCTTAAGTTACACTTGGGGGGTAGGGTGTTCTCACTTCAATGACCAGAATCATAACTTGCATGACCCTCAAGAGCACATGGTGCTTTCTTTAATCCATTTTGGTTCCAATGAGTGTCAGTAAAACAGTTTGGAGATTTTAAAAGACCTTTTCCAAAGAGGAAGAACCAAAGAGAAATAAAGGCAAAGAAGCTTAAAAACAGTCCTCAACATAAGATAAATCACAGTAATCTTAGACTTTTTCCCCTTCCTGAAACATAAATGTTATTTACACAGTATACCATGGTAAATCACAAGACTGTCGATGGTCTCAATACCTCCACACAATGATGGACCAGCCAAGTGGCACAACTCCACGTGCAGTTACTACAGCTCATTTCCTCTCATCATTCATCAGAGTCATCCAAAGTCCCGGAACTACTCTGAAGGTCCCTCCCACAGATTCCTTGCTTCCCAGCTCCCTTTGTACCAGGATGTGGGAAGTGCTATCTTCTCTTCCTCTTGAGAGGCAGAAGGAAGGAATAGTTGAATGGGACCTATACCTCTAGTCATAGTTTGTTTTAAATCTGGAAGAAACGAGTCTTCTAGCTTAGCTGCCTGCTAACTGATAACTGGAATGGCCTTAGTCAATTACTGGGCTCTGTACCCCACATATTGAGGAGAAGTTACCTGAACCAAAAGGCTAAGATGACCTGCAATTATAAAATACATCACTATTGCTATTTGAAGCATGCCACCTATAATTTATTGTGATATGGATTACGTAAACTTCATATTGTCCAATGCCTGGTAATGTTGCCGTATCTGTGTGGCACTACAGCTAACACCTCTAAAAATGACTGCCAGAGTGGCAGCAAGAGCTCATGGCTCCACCAGCAATAGCTGGCACTAGTCTCCGGCCTCCAACATGACCTGTTGCAAGACTGCTCGCCAAAAAGAATGTCCAGCACTTGCTCGCGCAATCTCCCTCTCTCTCTCTCTCTCTGTCTCTCTGCTTCCCAATGGAAAAAAAAAAATGTCCAAAGATTGGCCACAGCTGGAGTTTTTGTTTTTGTTTTGAAAAGTAGAAGACACCTTAAGATCCTAAACATACACTGACATAGCAGAACATCCAGCATTACATAAAACCAGATCACAATCCTAGTCACTTCAACTAGATTGCATGTCTGAAATCTCACCCTTAGCATATTGTAATTAAATAGGATGATATATAAGATTTCATATTCTATCCTGCGTATGTTCTAGAAAACCCGATTTTATTTGGTTAAGAGTCCTATATTTGTGATTTAACGACATATTCAAACACATTGTAAAACCTTTACCATTTGAAAAATTGCGTATGTATATATTTTTATACAAATTTAGCAAACAAGCTTTTGAGGGGGGGAAAAAGCATATTATTTCCAAGTACAGTAACAACAACTGGAATATTAATCTGAGTAGGTTACATTAATATTTTTATAAATTTGTGAAAAATAACAAGACCAATAAGGATGGCGTATATAAGACTATGATGATGAACACAGATACCAAAAGAAGTCCACTATTACTATAAAAATGCTACTAGACTCTCCCTGGCTGGTGGCACAGTGGATAAGGCACCAGCCTGTGAACCCAAAGGTCGCTGGTTGGATTCCCATCCAGGGCACATAACCGGTTGCAAGCCAGGTCTCCAGTCAGGTCCATGGCTGGAGGCAGGTAAAAGGCAACCGTACATTGATGTCTCTTCTCCCTGTTTGCCTCTCTCCCTTCCCCTCTCTTTCAAAAGAGTAAATAAAATCTTAAATTAAAAAGAAAACATCTACTAGACTTAACATGAGGGCACAAGCAATATCTATTTTATTTACCACTGTATTTCTGACGCCCAACACATTTTCCAGTACCTAACAGGCACTAAGAAAATACCTAAAAATCAATCATTGGAAGTATTTAATATAGGCAAAAGATACATGACCACTGCACACAAACTAATTTAATCATCAAAAGAGGGGGTGGAATTTGACCAAAGAACATTTAAGGTTCCTTCCAAAACCCAAGATTCCACAAAATTTTAATCATTACCCCAGTGAAGATTTTTAATGAGCATCACACTAAATTACTAAAAGGCCCTTTAAAGAAATATCTATCACCCTGGCTGGTAGCACAGTGGATAAGGTGCCAGCCTGCAAACCCAAAGGTCGCAGGTTCGATTCCCCAGCCAGGGCACATAACAAGGTTGCAAACCAGGTCTGGAGGCAGGTGAAAAGCATCCATACATTGATGTCTCTCTCCCTCTCTCCCTTCCCCTCCTTCTAAAAATAATGAAATATAATCTTTAAAAAAAAAAAACAAAAAAACAAAGAAAGAAATGTCTATCAATAACTAGAGGCTACATCACAAACTAAAAGTCTGGCTTTTTATACAAATCTTTATCAAACAAGGGGTGGAAAAAGAAAGAAAGGAATAAAAAAGAGCAAAAGAGAATCACTAAAAATTAGTGCTCTTAAAGGACTAATTAAACTTATTTATATGGTTCTATATTTAGAAACTAGTCAATTACATTAACCTAAAAAATAACCAAAGCTATGCATTGTATTAAAACGAGCTCTTAAATGCTATATTATGTATGCTAAGAAATAGGAGGAAAAAGCCCCTGGTATCAAAAGTACATAGAATCATTTCTTTCTTTACAAGTCTGAAATTAAAATGTCCTCTATCAGTTAAGCAATTACTGTTAGAGAAATGATTTAGAAATACATAGGATTAGAGCCCTTGCTGGTGGCACAGTGGATAGGCATCAGCCTGCAAACCCAAAGGTTGCTGGTTCGATTCCCAGCCAGGGCACATAACCAGGTTGCAAGCCAGGTCTCCAGCCAGGTCTGTAGCTGGAGGTAGGTGAAAGGCAGTCATACACTGATGTTTCTCTCCCTCTCTGCCTCTCTCCCTTCCCCTCTCTCTAAAAATAATAAAGAAAATTTTTTAAAAATACATAGTATTTTTATTCTTGTACTTAATTTGCTTTAATGATAAACTGCAAATATGTGACTCTACAGTTCTCTACCTTTTTCTTTGTCCTTATATTTTTGAAACTTATCATATACAAATAAGTTGTAACATAAAATGTGTAACCTATTTGATTACAGATACTTATAATCACAGTGATGTACAACTCATGTCTGAATTAATTCTTGGCTAGTTTAAGCCAATCACTCTTCATATTACATATTTAAAAAATAATTCGGTAAGGTTAAAAGTATATAGTTATGCCCTGGCCAGTGGCTCAGCTGGTTGGAACATAGTCTCATAAACCAAAAGGTCAGAGGTTCAATTCTAGATTGAAGCACATACAGGAGGCAGCTGATCAATTTTTCTTTCACACATCGTTTCTTACCCCCCTACCTCTTCCTCTCTCTAAAAATCAATGAATCCTCGGATGAGAATTTTTTTTAAGTACATAGTTATAATTTGTTTAGTAATATAAAAACTATGCAAAATTCTAAAAACTGTTTAACCTATCTCATTTGCTATCCTCAGACTATTAGCCAGCAGCAAACTGGTTGCCTTGGCACTTTAGAAACTATGGGTCAGCCCTGGCTGGTGGCACAGTTGGTAAGGCGCCAGCCTGCGAACCCAAAGGTCACTGGTTCAATTCCCAGCCAGGGCACATAACCAGGTTGCAAGCCAGGTCTCCAGCCAGGTCCGTAGCTGGAGGCAGGTGAAAGGCAGCCATACATTGATGTCTTTCTCCCTCTCTACCTCGCTTCCTTCCCCTCTCTCTGAAAATAATAAATAAAATCTTTTTTAAAAACCCAAAACTATGGGTCACCACTGTTTCTATCACTTATTAGTTTCTAATAGTATTTATCACTTCATATGTACTACATAAGTTACTTATTCATTATGGTTAGCGCCAATCTCTCTCCACTAACAATTTAAGTTCTAAGACAAAGATTTTTATCTGGTTCATTACCATATCTTTGCCATCCACCTCAGTGCTTGACACAGTAAGCACTCAACAAATACTTGTTAAATGAATAAACTCTCATTGAATCATAGCTAAATTTTTAAATGGCTATAACTTTTAAAGCAAAAATCTGGAAAAATGAGCAACCTACCCCCAAAAGTTGCGATTTTCCTAAGTACTCACCTCAATACGAAAAAAATACTGATGAAATCTTTTAGTCAGTTATGAATCGAATAATAGAGTATAACTTTTTCACTAGGACACTATGGCTCTCATAATCAAAGCCATTCCTGATTTCACACATACTATAAGTATTTCTTGTAAATACGGTCAGCCTTTAGTGTCCTTGAGGAATTGAATCCAGAACCCCCAAGGACACCAAAATCCTCTGATGCTCAAATTTCTTATATAAAATGGTATATATAGCCCTGGCTGGTGTGGCTCAGCAAACCAAAGGGTCTCTAGTTCAATTCCCTGTCAGGGCACATGCCAGGGTTGCGGGCCAGGTCCCCAGGTGGGGGCGCACAAGAGGCAACCACATACTGATGTTTCTCTCCCTCTCTTTTTCCTTTCCTTCCCCTCTCTCTAAAAAATAAAAAAAATCTTTTTTATAAAAAGGTGTCATATTTGTATATAATCTCACATTCTCTTCTATACTAAATTACATGTGATACCTAACACAGTGAAAATACTATGTAAATAGCTGTTCTATGGTATTGTTTAGGGAATAATGACAGGAAGAAAAAGTGTGTACAGGTTCAGTACGGACGCAACCATTGTAGTCCTAACGTGTAGTTACACATCAGCAACAACATGACATTCTTTATCGAACATTTTCCATCCATAGTTAGTTGAATTGGGGGATACATGGCCTGTGGACATGGAACCTGTGGATATGGAGGGCTAACTATATAGTGAAGCTTTGAAAAAAATAAACTGCCAACTCCTTAATTACCACAGATTTGTGCCATAAGACCCTTCTGATTTTAGTGTTAAAACACTTCTATTTGTATCTTTCTAATGTCAAACCTTCCTAACCAGAATAAGACTTCTCCTGTTAATTTTTCAGCTTTAAAAAAAGTAGAAACCTAACCCTGGCTGGTAGCACAGTGGATTAAGGTGCCGGCCTGCGAACCCAAAGGTCGCAGGTTCGATTCCCCAGCCAGGGCACATAACCAGGTTGTAAACCAGGTCTCCAGTGAGGTTGTGGCTGGAGGCAGGTGAAAAGCAACCATACACTGATGTCTCTCTCCCTCTCTGCCTCTCTCCCTTCCCCTCTTTCTAAAAAAGTTTTAAAAAGAAAAAAAAAAAAAAAGTAGAAACCTTTTTTAAAAATCAACTTGCCCCATCTAACACAACAAACAGTGTTTTATTCTAGTTTGAGAAAAACTTTAGAAGATAGTCAAAAGAACAGAGTTTTATTATCATCTCAGCCCACAGTAACTGGGTTTATGACCTTGGGCAAGTTATTGAATCTCTAAAGTTCAATACCTAATTTTTAGCATGAGTGGAGGTTAATTTTGGCACTTAAAATAAATTTAACTTACCTAAAACTGTAAGTTTTTAGCTTTCCAAATCTTGAACTTACAAAAATTTTCCCAACTTTTGAAATAATCTGTGTAAATTTCCAAATACGTTTCAGATTCTGGATAATGCTTGGCCTAACCTTAAGTTATCTTTAAGCTAGCGAAAATTAATGTATTATCTTTAACTTTAACTTATGAAATACTAATCTTATTTTTATCTTTCATTATATTTAAGATGTAAGAAATCATTCCTGCCATCACCCTTCATGGACACATTTCAGTGCAATGCTATATAAACTATTGCTGACGTAAGTATAAGCTACACAGAAATACTTCCAGTTAAGACATACATGTATAATCTCAATAAATTTCTTAGAAGTATGGAGTCTCATGATGGTAACATTTGCAATATAGTAGACACAATCACATCACTGATTAATAAACTTTAATTCTCAAATGCTAAAAAACTTTTTTTCAATAGGTATACACATTTGTATTCTCTCACCTTAGTAAAGCTCCCCCCCAAAATTTTATATATTGGTGGTATTAGTGACTTTTTATAGACACATAAGTACCACTAGAGGCCACCAAATGCTTAACTTTTTAAAAGTGACACAATTATAAGTTATAAGGAGACACAATGCACAATATAGCCATAACTAGTAAAGTTCCACATGAATACTCAAATACAATACAAGCTCAAGCAAAAAGATGTAAACATATTTCATGCTTTGAATAGGATGTCTGGATCACCAAAGACCTTGATTAGACCATGAACTGGGGTGTGGGGTGATAGAGAATATCAAAGTATCGTTCCTCGTATATCTTCGAAAATAAATTGGGGGGGGGGGGGTATTGGATTTATTTATAAAAAAGTGTGTATTTAAGCCCTGGATGGTGTGGCTCAGTGGATGGAGCACCAGCCTATGAACCCAAGGGTCACTGGTTCAATTCCCAATCAGGGCACATACCTAGGCTGCAAGCCAGGTCTCCAGCCAGGTCCCCAGCTGGAGGCAGGTGAAAGGCAACCATACATTGATGTTTCTCTCCCTTTCTTCCTCCCTCCTGTCCCCTCTCTCTAAAAATAATGAATAAAATCTCTTTAAAAAATCTTTTTAAAAAAGATGTATTTATTCTTACACGCCTAAATTTCAGTCATGCTCAGGGTACTCTCCATTTGATGCAATACACCTATCGTGACTTTTTTCCATTGCTTAAAGTTTTGAAGTCATCAATTTTGATGCCTTTTAGTGCTTCTGCCATTTTTTGTTTCACCTCTTCAGCATGGCAAAACGTTTCCCTTTGTGGACATTTTTTCATTCAGGGAAACAAAAACAAAAAGTCACTTAGAGTGAGATCAGGTGAACAGGGAGGGTAGGGCACAGGGGTCAGGTCATTTTTGGTCAAAATCTCCTGAACACTAAGTGTGTGCAAGCAGATAACTTACATAATGTGCAAACGCATCAAAAGAGTCTTCAAAAGAAAAAATTCACTGAAGCTAAACACATCCTCTCACAACAATGCCAGCTGGTCGCTGATATAGATGGGTTCCTAGGACACTCTCCTAGCAGAAAAGCCTGTACTACAAGGGTCCTGCCTGCCTGCCAGAAGATAATTCGAAGTTTTTGCGGTCCCCTCTTGTATAACCTAGAAAGTCAATGCTCCCTTTAAATAGCTATTGTCTTTTATAATCAAATGATATACCTATACACAGATATATAGATATATATAGATTGACATAGATAAATAAAATCCTAGCATTCAGTATTCTTTCTTCCATTACACAAAGTCTTTCACATATAATAATGTTTTTATATCTAAAGTTGGCTATCATCTATAGCAATTAAAACTGAAGAAGGAATTAGTCAAAGAACATGTATGAGCCATGCTCATGACCAACAGTGTGGGGAATGACTGTGGGAGCAGGGGTGGTGGGCTGTGTAAAGGAGGGCAAAGGGGGGGAAATTGGGACAACTATAATAGGACAATAATAATTTTTTAAACGTTAATAAAGAAGTTCTATTGTCAAAATCACCCCACAGATTTGAATATATCTAAAATTGTAGCTTGAAGAGGAAAACCTGGCTCGGTAGAATAGGTAACACAGGAGAAAGCTTGGCTTGAGTTCCTATGGGAACTGCTGCTGCTGGTCTCCCATGTCCCCTTATTTCTTTCATTGTCCTGCTCCTCACTAAAAGTAAACATCAAAAAGCAAAGGGCTTAGGTGGCATCCAGAAATTCTGCAGTGCCAAGTGAAATCTATGAAGACAAGTGGCACTTCCTGCTGAGTATCCACCTTTTTTTGCGTGATGATGTACTATTTTTGAAGGGTTTTCAGGTATCCCAGGGAACCTTGACTCAGTCATGCTTTTGGCATTCTATCTAAAGTCTTTGCCGAACTAAAGGTCACAAAGGTGGTCTAAGTTTTCTTTTAAAACCTGTATAGTTTTAGCTTTCACATTTAATCTATGATCAATTTCAGATCGATTTTAATGCATGATGTGAAGTAAGGTGAAAGTTAATTTTTTTCCCAGATGGATATTCAGTTGTTCCGGCAACATTTATTGAAAACCCTACCTTTTCCACAACTGAATTACCTTAGCAACTCCACTGAAAATCAATTTATCAAGTATGTGTGGGTTTGCTCCTGGACTGTTGCATGGATCTACATGTCTGTCCTTAAGGCAATGCCACACCATCTTGCATACTGAGCTTTATTTGGAGCATGGTCTTGAAACCAGGTAGTGCAAGTCCTCCAATTTTGTTCTTTCATCTCCAAATTGTTTTGGCTATTTGTTATAAAACAAGTCTTTGAGATATGTTCACGTCTCTGAATAAAGCTCTACCTTACACTTTTCTAAAAAAAAAAAAAACAAAAAAACTTTAGTAGTAAAATATACATAAGATTTATCATCTTAACCATTTTTAAGTGTATAGTTCAGCAGTATTAAACATATCCATACTGTTAGGCAACCAATCTCCAGAACTCTTTCCTCTTGCAAAACTGAAAGTCTATATCCATTAAACAACTCCCCATTCCTAATCTGCTCTGACCCCTAGGCAAACTAGAGCCTAGAAATTTGACTACTGTCTGCCTCTATGAATCTCACCATTGAAGGCTCTTCACATATATAGGATCATGCAGTATTTCTGTTTTAGTGACAGTCTTATTTCACTTAGGATAATGTTCTCAAGGCTTATCTATGTTGTAATCTATGCCAGAATTTCTTTCCTTTTTAAGACTAAATAATGTTCTATTATATGTATACACCACATTTTGTTTATTCAATCATCTGTCAATGGATACTTGGGTTGCTTCCACTTTTGGGCTATTATAATTAATGCTGCTGTGGACGTATGTACAAATATCTGTTTGAGTCCCTCCTTTCAGTTCTTTTGAGTACATATCCAAAAGTGAAATTGCTGGATTATACAGTAACTGTATTTTCAACTTCTTGAGGAACCACAATATACTTTTTCATAGCTTCACCATTTTACATTCCCAGCAACAGTGCACAAGGATTGTAACTTTGTCATATTCTTGCCAACACTTGCTATTTTCTGTTGTTTTTAATAGTAGCCATCATAACTGGTGTAAAATGATATTTCACCGGTTTTGGATTGCATTTCCCTAACAATTAGTGATGTTGCCATCTTTGATGTGCTTATTCGCCTTTGTACATCTTCTGTCTTTACCGTTTAACAGTTGCATGATTTTCGGATGAGTAACTGGCACCACTAATTCAATCGTTCTCCTACTGATGGACATTTAGGTCGTTTCCAATGTTCTGCCACGAATAAACCTTATACATGCATACAAATCAGTTTGTTAAAGAATAGTCTCAGTTTATGCAAGTTTTCCAATTCACTACCTTTCACTCTTTCATGAGAGATGAGTAGCAATATTCCAGGTAGTAACAAGGGCCAGGCAATTTGCAAACCACATGACTTTGTAACAGGTTAGACCTGAGTAGTTCTATACCTTCCTCAGGAAGTTCTCTATAGCATCAAAGCACCAGGTATAGCAGAACACCAGCATGGCAAGAAAACTTTGCCTAAGGTGGTTCTAAGAGTAATAATTCAGTAGCAGGACTTGGAGACTAAGTAGGTGAAAGATCTGTAGAAAAGTAAGGCTATTGATGCTTTAGTAAAACAAGCAGAATTGTAAGTAACTGCAAGCCCAGTATATGAGAACAAATCGCTTTGGTGATCATGGAGGAATGTGAGAAAAGTAACACCAAGACTGACTATCCTCCACCTCAGCAAAGTTAAGAGAATCTACTGTCTCAGATGCTCCTCTAGATTCCATCAGGTTCCAACCTGCCATGTGTTTTTATTACTTCGCAGAAACAACTGTCTGGAAGTAGGAAACAAAAATATGAGTTCAACCCACCACTTTTCAGCTAAAACCTATTTATATCTACTTGTTTTGCTGTGGACATATCTTAAAAATTTCTTTTTGTAATCCTTAGTATACTTAAAAGCTATGTCTTCATGCATTTCTAATGTTTTCTGTCTCAACTCTACACAAAATCAAGTCTTTCTGTATGTTATTTATATCATCTTTAAAACTGAATTCATCACCAAGTACACTACAGAGGGTTTAGATTCTACCTAGTTATCTTTGATAGTTACAGTACTTTTTACTTTTAGCTATCTACTTGTATTTCTCAAATCTCTCTAGCTGGCAAATAATCCTGTCTTTGTTCTAAATGATTACTTACAGAGCTGGCTTATTATATTCACATGCAAGAACCAATGTTTTACCTATTACATTTCATCTTCTTAGATAAAAGGCCTACAACTCCAGCCTTTTAAAATCTTTGTGAACCTTAATTCTGTTACCCAATATGTTCACTTCCTTTCTCATCTTCCTTTTACATATTTTCCTCTACAAAGAGGGAAGAAAAGTCTCTTCCATTCTTTCTACACTCAGTTAGTTCCCTGACCAAATGGTATATATATCTAGGTCAGAATGACAACTGCTATTCCATTTGCTGTATTCAATGCACTCTAAACAGCTTAAAGAAGTAAAGCATCTCATGGTACTTATACTTACTTCTCTGCCCACAAAATGCATCCTATAATACAGTAAAGCTATGTCTCCTATGTTACAATTGCAGAAAGTTAAATAAAAGGTCTTTCCCCTCTTCTCCTCAATCTATACTTACAATTACAGAAAACTGGATTCATATTGAAGGTAGTCGTATCACTATTCTATAATTCAAATAGCTAAACTAATTTTATAAGAACCTCAAATTTAGAAATTCTACCTAAATGTCTATTCATCTTTTACTCAAGTCATATTTTTTTTAACAAAGTACTTTAGTCTTTTAAAACAATTAGATAGCCCTGGCTGGTGGCACAGTGGACAAGGCAAAGGCCTGCAAACCCAAAGGTTACTGGTTTGATTCCCAGCCAGGGCACATAACCAGGTTGCAAGCCAGGTCCCCAGCCAGCTCTGTAGCTGGAGGCAGGTGAAAGGCAACCACACACTGACGTCTCTCTCCTTTTCTGCCTCTCTCCCTTCCCCTCTCTCTAAAAATAATAAAACCTTATTATTATTATTATTATTTTAAAGAAAGAGAGGGGTAGGGAGAGAGGCAGAGAGAGAGAGACATCAATGTGTGGTTGCCTTTCACCTTCCTCTAACTACGGAGCTGGCTGAAGACCTGGCTTGCAACCTGGTTATGTGCCCTGGCTGGGAATGGAATCAGCAACCTTTGGGTTCGCAGGCCAGTGCCTTATCCACTGTGCCACCAGCCAGGGCTTAAATATAATCTTTAAAAAATAAAAATAAAAATAAACAAAACAATTAAATAGATCTAAAAATGTCCTAGTAAAGATAAGGCACAGTTTCTGAATTATAATATTAATAAATCAGGGCATCTTTTAGCCCTGGCTGGTAGCACAGTGGATAAGGCGCCGGCCTGCAAACCCAAAGGTTGCAGGTTCGATTCCCCAGCCAGGGCACATAATAAGGTTGCAAACCAGGTCTCCAGTCAGGTCTGTGGCTGGAGACAGGTGAAAAGCAACCATACATTGATGTCTGTCTCCCTCTCTGCCTCTCTCCCTTCCCCTCTTTCTAAAAATAATGAAATAAAATCTTTAAAAAAAAAAAAAAATCAGGGCATCTTTTTAAAAAGCTAATTCCAAACCAATACTCTTTTTCTGATGTCCAAAACCCAGCCAATAAAAACATTTGCTCCCATAATCCAAAATAGATTGTTAGCCATAGAATGCCTCTGCAAAACAATTCTTAAACTTTCTTTGAAATATTGTCACTAAAATTAACTGAAGCTTTATTTATATGACTGTCTGTGGTTTCCTTGTATGCTTAAAAAACACAAGAAAAAGATAAAAATATCCCAGAGTTGGAAAAGTAGTCATTATGTTTGGTTTAGCTTATTTTCATATTTTTATTTTTAAAATCCATCCAAATTAAAGTTCAGCACTTTGCAATAGAGGGAAAAAAAAAAAGGCAATTTCTTGACATAAAAACTAAAAGAATAAATTCAGCATCCTCTAAATTAAATTTGGGATTTGACTTTTTGGGAAATAATTATCTAAAATTCTCTCCCACAAGTTGTAAAGTTTAGTGTTCAGATTGGACATAATTATCTTTCATTTAGAATTTAAACAGTAGATTTATGCTATCTGGGGAGAAAGGTGAAAATTAATAATTTCAATATAATAGTATGCTCTGAATTTCTATCTGTCCTCAGATTAAATAAATAAGTAAAGTTGGTTTCCATCTAACAACACAGCATTCTTTAATATTTCTAAACCACAGTTCTTTCAAATCATAAAACCCTGTTTTCAGATTCTGTATTAACACCAAAATACAAACACTAAGAGCATCACTCTTAGAATATTCTCATATCCTGGCTGATATTAAGAGTCAAAAGGCCTAGTTTTGAATCCTAGTTCTGCGGCACTTTAGCTGTTAGACCCTAACGAAATTGTTTACATTTACTAACCCTTAAATTACTAAGCTGTAAACTAGATATACTGCTGTGTTCTATCTAATTTGTGCAAAGTCATCACAGTCTATCAATCCTATACAACTGTTAATTACTGATGTTACTTTAATATGCCAGAAGTTGTTCTACTACTTTGGAAGGGATAAGATTGTTTTTCCCTATAAATCATCAGAAAAGGATCATTACCACCCCAAAAATCAACAAACCATTTAGGGACTGAGCCAGAGCATCTCTAATTAGACTAAGAGTATATTAGGCCTATCTCTGGTCTTGAAGCTATAGATGTTACTCTAGATTACACAGTATTCCAGTTATTCAAGTTATTGCTGTTCACATGCAGAACAATTGCATGTCTCTTATACATGAAGTATATAGCTCAAAACAATAACTTATAAAGACAATGGAAAATTTAAGTTATTGATTCTATTACATTTTTCAATGGACTTTAACAGATGTTAGATAATAATTTTGTACTTGACACAGCACAACAGACAGTAGAGGATCAGAACTGCTATCAATTATAGAAAATGGAAAAAGAAACTTCTCATGTAATCCAGCAGATCAAATATTCTTATTTTGATTAAATTTATTAGGGTAGCATTGGTTAACAAGATCATATAGGCTTCAAGTGTACATTTCTATGATACATGATCTGTACATTGCATTGAGTGTCCCCTACTCAAAGTCAAATCATCTTCTGTCACCATATATTTGGTCCCGACTACTTTTACTACTAAATAATAATATATCCAAAAAAATCTTGAACTGCTTTGCTAAGAATCAGCCAATAAATCATGTAGGGAAATCTCAATCTCAAGTAAAGGTAAATTCTGTCTATCCATTAGCACCTCCATGTCTACTTGTTATTGAAGAGACATTGACAGCACTTGAACACCTAAGTGTCTGTCATACAAAGAAAAAAATTTACTGAATAGTCACACTGTCTATTCCCATGACTTTCAAAACACAAAAATTTCATCTTTTGTCATTCACAGCGAAATAGCTAGTGCCAAATCACAGTATCTCTTTGCCCCAATAATGTCTGTTGTTCTTGAAACTTAGGAAGGTAGTTCACTGTCCATACTGTCAAAACTATTGTAGTTTATATCCCTCTATACTTTGACCTGAGAGAAGGAACCCCACAAAATGTTCAAGAAAGTCTCCAGCACCAAAAGTTTCCCCTTTCAGTAACATCACTGAAAAGATAAATAGGGCTTAAAAACTTTAACAGTACAAATAGATACCTACAGAATATTTTAGCCATCATAAACTAAGCTCAACCACTATATTCCTTTAAAATGGCTGACAAAAATAAAGCAGTTGAATTGCACTGTTATAAAGCACCCTAAAGACCCCATAGCTAAAAAGAATTCGGATTTATGAACTCAACATAACTGGTTATCATTTAACCAACCTTTCCTTTCTTTCTTTTTTTTCCTTTTTTTTTTTTTTCTTTTGGTTTGTTTTTTAATTAGTTTTCACCAAAGCAATAATCTGGAAATTTTCAGAAACAAAAATAATAAATATTTGTTTAGTGATACACTATCACTAAAGCTACTAGGCTAACATTATGACTGAAGAGTCACAGGAATTTTTCATCTTTCAAATATGCAAAGATCATCAATTTTATCTTTACTATAAAAGAAGTTTAAAAGGGAAAAAGAACAGCAAAACAGGCATTCCAGAGTCAATATATTCAAAGGTTACCTTATGAGGGGATGGGGCAGAGGGATTATTTCTAGTCACATGTCACAGTTAAATCACCAAATTATTTAACAGTAACTATATTATAATATAATCATAAATATAACCTAAGAAGACAAGTATCATTATAAAAGTACAATAATGCAACATCAACTTACCAATTCAATTCCCTGTGGAAAAGG
This sequence comes from Noctilio leporinus, assembly GCA_004026585.1. Taxonomy (NCBI): domain Eukaryota; kingdom Metazoa; phylum Chordata; class Mammalia; order Chiroptera; family Noctilionidae; genus Noctilio; species Noctilio leporinus. The sequence goes on from PVIW01001124.1 coordinate 56,882, forward strand.
TGTATCATCCCAGTCCTTCTGTGGAAATCTCTGGATTATTTTCCCCAAACCTGCTCCTGACCCTATTAATAAAATCAAAGTAAATGGGTTACCATAAAAATTTAGTAATATTAATAATTATTTCTAAATAAGTATGTTAAAATAAAGTATTATATTAATTAAATGTTTTCAAGATTTAAAGGACATAAAAATATTTACTTTCTAAACATAATACTGAAATGACAGGCAATCCCTATTCAACAGATTCTCAAGAGTCATGCATATGAAAAGCTAAGAAAAACAGATTGAAACTGAAATCTAGAGTCTCTGTCACACTATGGGAATTAACTGCCTTTGTTCCCAATAAGGAAAGCAATCTTCTCAGTATCTCAATTTGAAACTTAAAAAGAACTTTTCTAGGGAGACAAAGTACTACTAAGTGACAAATGAAATGGTACTGTTGGCACTAAGCTTCAGTTATGGGTTATAAACACTGTTATAAGTAAAACAAAGATTTTTTACAGTGGCCTGGGAACTTGACCGTTGTCCAGGCAGTGTCTCTCAACATCAGCACTATTGACATTTTGGGCCAGATAATTCTTTGTTGTGTGTTTAGGGGGGTATCTGTCCTGTGCCTTGTAGGACGTTCAATAGCATCCTTAGCCTCAACTCACTAAACTAGTAGCACCCTACCAGCAACACCAAGTCATTACAATCAAAAATACCTCCAAACACTGCCAAATGTCCTCTGACCAGGGCAAACTGCCCCTGGTTGAAAACCACTTGTCTGTATCACTGTTGTTATAAAATTATCCTGTGACACTAAAGAATGGATTAACTTGTACTTGAACATCAAGGATGTAATCTGTGAGTAATTTGGGTATGGAAATCATATATTAGATCTAAGTTGCTTTTTGCTATACTTTTTTAAAAGTTTCATGTGCTTGCATATTCTATATTGTGTCCTAGGTTACTCTGAAGTGAAAGCAACAACATTCTAGTTATATGTACATCTTACCTAAGGAAGCCTGTAACACCTGGTTCGATTTATTAATACATCGTTATTTTCCCACCCCCTCTGTTAATATATATTTAAATCATCCACTATCATCCTTCACCCTCAGCCCTATTAATTCAATTTCTCCCTTGCCCCTCACCTAGAGCTTCATCACTTCATGGCCAAATTTGTGCCCTTTGAAAGACAAATGGAAACTTAAATTCATCTTACTGACAAACTTAATACTATGATCTAAAAAAATAACTTAAAAAAAAAAAACAAAACCTGAGGTCACATTTGAAAAAGATAAAATAAAAACATTCTCAATTAAAAGTAACAATTTCTGCAGCACAGCAACTCCTCATATATAGGGGCATGAAGGATTGTAACAGTGAATGAAACATTTTATTGAGTAAACTAAGCTAAAAGTGATTTATCACACTGCACACATTTTTCAAAATCTACCTCAAGCATAACCACTTCTGACACCCCAAGCACAGCTGATTCAAAGAATTGCTAGGTACTAGAGATACACAAATAAAAAAGACACGGCGCTATTCTCAAGGAACTCATAATCCATTAGGAGAACAAACAAATGAACTGATGCCTTCAGTATATCTAGTAAGCACAATGATAGAAGGGAACCTAACCTAGCATAGTGCAGCAGACCATGGAAAGCTTTCTAGAAGAAATAACATGAGGGGGAAAGAGGGGAGCAAAAAGGGGATGGATGTAATACAACGACAATAAAATTTAAAAAAATAACAGCAAGCTTTTTCTTTCTTTCAGTACCAGCTTTGTATCCTCTAGCATATTGAATGCCTGGCACTTAGTTCATACTGAGTTAAATGTTTATTTTAATATATTGATACTGACAGAAATTGTTTAAAGCTTACATCTTGAAACCAGAGATAAGTGCATGTTATTTATTTCATCATATTTAATCAGGTATTCCTATTATTGTTTATTCAGTTCTGGAAGTCATACCTAATGTATTTTAGGCTCAAGAAATAGTTTATCGTATTAGTTTTTACCAATTATAAAAATGTTGACCAAAAAATTTTTTTTCAAATAAAAATATAAAAGAGAAATCACCCACAATCCCATACCTGAAGGCTATTACTATTAACATTTTGGACTATTTTATCCTAGGGTACTTTTTTTTTCTTTTGTACACATGTACTTTTTCTAAAGAATTGAGATCATACTAATCCTAGTGTTACGTACTGGTTTATTACTTAATCCTCTACAATGGGGCTTTGCTGTTGTATGTACATTTTCTACTTTCTCACTATCATAAATAGCACTACAAAAGCTTCTTTCTATATAACTCTTTATCCTCATTTCACTTTTCCCCAGGAAAAAAAATCTTAAGATATACAACTACCAGGTCAAAAAGTAAGAAAATTTAAAAGACTCACACAAAGCCAAAGGGTCCACCAAAAAGACAATTAACAATATTTTTACATTCGGTATATAAGAATGACACTGGCATTTTTACTACATCCTTACCAACAATTATTTATTTTAACACATTGTTGATCATCAATTTCATACAAAAGCTAATATAAGTGCAAAGCACAAGTTAACTCATTATGGGTCAACAATGTTTGGGCTTGAAAACATGAGTATTTTCATGACCAGTTAACAATGTGTTAAAATTTTACTTGTTTTAATCACTGCAAATTTGATATGAAAAGTTCTTTTGGCGTAAGTTTAACTTTTAAAAGTTCCCCGGAAGCAACATATTATTTACTGATTTCATAATAATATAGAGTGTTTCAAAAACACGAAAGTCTAGTTTGAAATTCTGATATAACATTTATAAATGCACACAGAAATATGATCACGGTGATAAGGCTTTCATTATATAATGTTATTTGAAAGTGGATTATTAGGTTAGAAAAAAGCAAAATTAAAAATGGTTAAAGGCTATTTCACTGTAAATACAATGTGGATAATGCTACAATAACTTGGTTTCCAACTATGTACATTGCTTCAGCTAACAACTTTTAAGGAACTTATTAAAGCACCTATAAAAAGTAAACAGATATTTTCTGAATATTGTTTCTTGATTTGTAAGCATTTAGTATGAATGTTTAAACATTTCCCATGTTTATATATTTTATCGAATAACTACTTTTAAGGTAGGACTGGTTGTATTTAAAAATTCTGAGAAGACTTTTTACACCGAGGAACAAGCAACAGCGAGGGAAGACTTCTGGAGTCAGGTGTCCGTACACCTGCAGACTGATCCTAGTCCAGAGGTGAAGCAAGTCTTATCAATCAGCATGGCTATATAGTCAGCTTTTATTTACATACAATTAAATGGGGCTGGGCTGGGTACAGGAAGGGGAATCGAGAAATTCCTCAAAAGGAAAGGGATCACTTCCTAGAAAGGAGAGGTGCGAGGCAGGCAAAAGTGCTTATCCACTGCATTGCATGCAGCTAACGTGCAAGGAGCAGGCAGCAGCTATTAGTCCATGCCTTCGTGTTTTTTCCTGCAGCCCCTACTCTCCCACTCCAACAAAAACATCAAGAAAGATGATGATCAAATGGAGTTAATACACAGAAAAGGAGGATCCTCAACAAGAGACCAGAACATCTGGAAATGGCTTCCTTTGAAAAAAGTATACATGCTAGACAAGCTGCCCGAAACAAATTTAGAAAGGGTGAGGAAATGCTGGCATGGTAGGGCACACTTTTCCCTTCTTTGTGTTTGGTAACCCACTTTCCCTTGGGTCCCAGCACGGCTGTCAGACTATCCAGGCCAGTCCCTAGGATTAGCAACTGACCTAGGATGATCCAGCCATCCATTGCCATCTGGCAAAGTGGCTGGTCTAGCCTTGGCCAATGACTCCAGACCAGTCAAATAGTATTCTCTGGGGTTGCTAACTAGTATGAGATGGCTGCGGAGTTGCCAGTAGCTATAAGGAAAAAGTGTATCTGCGGAAGAACTAAAGAATAAGTAGGAGTTAATTAGGTGGAGAAATACATATAATACAGAGAGCACTCTACACAAAACAGAATGTTTGGTATTTGCTGATTATACCAACTGACAAAAATTATTAGAGTGCCTTTGATGTGTGGTTACAGTGTAGATGTACCAAGTATAAGAAGGAATGGACAAATAGATTTACAGTTATGAGTACATGAAACAATTTATTTTCATATTAGTTATTTATTAATTATTTAGTATTTATTCAGTATTTGTATAACTGTAAACCCACTTTAACTTACCCCTGTATATACTGCTTGTTTAAATATAGACTCTGAACTTTAAGAAATGCTATTCTAATACATAATTCAATAAATTGTTTTCTACGTTTATCTAAACAACTAGTTGAGAGGTCATCTACATTAGATTGTTTTATGATCTCCATCCGCCCACAACCCTGACAACAATGACACCACCCACAGTTCAAGAAAAGGCAGCAGCCATGCTCTCATCCCTCACACCAGCCACAGACCAATCACTAAATAAATCACTTATTTGGTTATTACGGGTACTGGCATTTGTCTGTCTCACTTCACTAAAATGAAAACAGTAAATTTTGGCATGCTTTGACAAGTGAGGCATCCCACCCAGACACTTAAGACTAATTCCTGGTATATATTAGATACTTAATAGCACATTTGTTGAATGAATGAATGAGACTACCAGGTGGGTAAGGGTAGCTAGCTATAAATTGGCAAGCAACTTACCACCTGAGTGACCTGGCTGTAAAAGATATCCTAGACATATCAAATTCCTCTGCTAAAAAATTTTGAATTAAAAAGAGAGAAAGAGAGAGGGAACAACTGAATAAAGCAGCCAAAAAGATGAATAAAGACTTGCTATGATAAAAGAAAGCTCAGACAATCATAGAGGGGTCACGTGTAAAACTAAAGCTATAGAACAGCAGAAACTTGAGTCCAAAATTTGCCAGTAGAAACAGGTTAACAGCACACATGTGTAGAAAAAGCAGGTGCCACAAGAAAGAGGCTGTGTGGCTGCCTAGGTTCTACCTCCAGTAAACTAGCATCATCATAGTGCCTGTCCTCAAGCTTACATTTCTCCCTCTTGAGCTAGAACGTGCCTGTCTGTATTCCTTGTCACTAGAGTCCAAACTAGAACAAGTGTTAAGAAGCACTTTCAAAACTGGTAACAGTCCAGACACAATTACATTTTTTAAAAAAAGTTTAGTACAAAAACTTAAAAAGAAAAATAAGAAGCATGTATGACAGCTTCCTACAAATACTTGAAGAGCTAGTATAGAGAAGATAGCGTGGAACTGACTAGAGACAAAGATATAATTCAGAGGACATATTTTTGAGTCAATATAAAGGAAGAACCTTCTGAGAATGAGAATTATCAAAAAAAGAAAGAAATGCCACAGAAAGCAATGATCAGACTGGAGTTCTAATATAATATACACATTTTTGTGGTTTGGAAAAGGAGGCTGAATACTATGAGGACGAATCCAGAAAATCTAGCAAACAAACTATATTACATAATTCATTGTATTCAACAATGACAGTGTGTGAGGCCTGTGTTAGGTGCTAAGTAGAGATGAATAAAACTTGCTAGAATAATATTTAGAACTTGAACTGAGTTTTCTGAAATGCAGGTACAAGGGCAGATGCAGGCACAGTATAATGACAGAGTAAAGATTAGGAAAGAATTGTTTAGAAATCAGGTCATAAGTATTGAAATCAGAGATTAAAAAACTTTTTAAAAAGTCCACATGTTGGAGCAGAGATAATCCTTATTTCTAATTTGATATAATAGAAGCATCATTTAAGTTCAATGAGAAATGTTAAGTTTTTAAGAATCCAAATATCATGTAATCTGCAAATACAGACTCCATCAAAAAATGGTTAGAACTAATCAATACATTCAGTAAAGCTGTAGGATGTAGTAACTACAAAAATCTGTTATGGTTCAAAGAGAAACAGGTTCACAGATACAGAGATAAATTGATGGTTACCATGGGAGGGGGGTTGGGGAGCTGAGTGGAAAAGGTAAAGTTTTAAGTACAGATTGGCCCTGTGCAGGTGGCTCAGTTGGCTGGAGTGTCTGTCATGAACACTAAAAGGCTGTGGGTTCAATTTCCAGGCAGGGTACATACCTAGATTAGAAATTCCATCTCCTACCCAAAGGTCGTTGGTTCGATTCCCCAGCCAGGGCACATAAGCAGGTTGCAAGCTAGGTCTCCAGCCAGGTCTGTAGCTGGAGGCAGGTGAAAGGCAACCATACACTTATTCTTCTCTCCCTCTCTGCCTCTTTACCTTCCCCTCTCTCTGGAAATAATAAACAAAATCTTCAAAAATAAAAGAGAAATTCCATCTCCTATTGTAGCATGAGTGTGGGAGGCAATCAATTAATGTCTACATCTGTCTATCTATCTCTTCCCCTACCTCTCTCTCTTAAATCAATAGATATATCCTCATGTGAGGATAAAAAAAAAAAAAGAACTAATTTGTGGTTACAAAATAATCACAGAGATATAAAGTATAGCTTAGGGAATATAATCAATAATATTGTAGTAACTATGTATGGTTATCAGGGAGATCATTTCATAAATTATATACATGTGTAACTACTACCCTATACACCTAAAACTAAAATAAAATAATATTGAATATCCACTGTTCATTGAGAAATTTTTAAAAGCTCACATATATTACCATGCAGTTACTGGGGTGTTATTACACATGTAAGTAGAGTTGCAGTAAGCCATCTAAAAAATACCTTTTATAATTCTACACACTAATAAAAAACTATCCAAAATAGAAATTAAGAAAATAATTACATCAAAAAGAATAAAATAGGAATAAATTTAACCAAGGAAGTGGAAGACCTACCTCTTACCCTGAAAAGTATAAGACATTAAAGAAGACATAAATAAATGGAAACATAATCTCTTTACATGGATTGAAAGAACTAATACTGTTAAAATGTCTATACTGCCTAAAGCAATCTACAGATTCAATATGATCACTATCAAAATTCCAATGATACTTTTCACAGAAAGAGAACAAACAATCCTAAAATTCATACAGACCCACAAAAAATCCAAAATACCCAAAGCAATCCTGAGAAAGAACAACAAAACTAGTGGCATAATTCTACCTGATTTCAAACTACTATATTATGACAAATCAAGAGTAATTAAAACAGACTCACAGATCAATGGAAGAGAATACAGAGCTCAGATATAAACCTACAAATATATGGTCAATTAATTTACAACAAAGGAGTCAAGAATATACAATGAGGAAAGGATAGTCTCCATAATAAATGGTGTTGGAAAAACTGGACAAATGCAAATAAAATTGGACCACTATATTACCACACCCCAAAAGCAACTCAAAATGAATTAAAGATTTGAAGTAAGGCCTGAAACTATAAAACTCTTAGAAGAAAGCACAGGCAGTAAGTTCCCTGATTTCTCAAATATGATACCACAAAAAGTCAACAAAAGCAGCAACAGACAAATAAGACTACATCAAGCCTAAAAACTGCACAAAGGAAACAATCAACACAATAAAATGCAACCTGCAGAATGGGTAAACATTTACAAACTATACACAGTCAAACCTCAGTTTTCAAACATCTTGGTTCTCGAACAATTTGGTTCTCAACCAAGGTATTTACATAAAAAATGTCTCCGTTGTCTAACCAAACTTCGGGCCTCAATTCTCTGCCCAAGAACCCTTTCATGCGAATACCTGTATGATCTGTCCTGTGTCTCTCAAGCAACAAAGGAGATTTGGTTTTCTAACAAATCACTTCTCGAACAGTTTTCTGGAATGAATTAAATTCAAGAACCAAGGTTTCACTATCTGATAAGGGGTCAATATCCAAAATATATTTAAAAATCTTGTACAACTTAAATTCCCAAATTATCCAATGTAAAAATAACCAAGGATTTGAATAGACATTTCTGCAAAGACATATAAATGGTCAACAAGCATATGAAAAGATGCTCAAAATCACTAATCACTGGGGAAATGCAAATATCAGAACCACAATATGTTCTGACACAAGTTAAGATGCCCATTATCAAAATTCTAGAAAATAACAAGTGTTAGGATACAAAGAAATTGAAACCCTATGCACTGATGATTGGAATATAAAATGGTACAGCCATTGTGGAAAACACTATGGCAGTTCCTCAAAAAATAACTTTAAAAAAATTTATAGAACGCTATTTGATCAAGCAATCCCACTTTAGTTATGCATTCAAAAGAATTGAAAACAGGATCTCAAAATGGTATTTGCACACCCATGTCCACTGTAGTATTACTCACAATAACCAAGAGGTAGAAGCAACTGAAACATCCATTAACAGATGAATGGATAAAGGAAATATGCTATATACATAAAATGGAATGTTATTCAGCCTTAAAAAAAGACAGGAAGGAAGGAAGGAGGGGAGGGGAAGGGAGAGGAGGAGAGGGAGAAAGAAAAAGAAAGAAAAGAAATCCTATCACATTCTATAACATGGATAAACTTTAAGGGCATCGGGCTAAGTAAAATAAGTCAGTCACAAAAAGACAAATACTGCATCAAGCTTACTTACTTACATGAAATAAGTAAAGCAATCAAAGTGTTAGAAATAGCAAGTAAAATGGTGGTTACAAGGGGGTAGGAGGAGTAGGGGAAAGGTTCAATGATAATACGAATTAAGTTTTGCACGATAAAAATGTTATACAGATCGGTTGGAAAACGTGCTCATATATATATATATATATATAGTTGTTAGTACTACTGTACTATATATTTAAAAGTGTTTAAGATGGTACATTGTATTATGTTTTTGTCACATTTTTTGAAAAGGCTAGCACAACCAAATATTCATGGACAACATTTACAACATATCCCCAAAATACTACAATTGAGAGAAAACAACAAACATTAACAAACCTGGCAAGTATCAGCATCTGTAAGAGAGTAAGAAGAAAGTAGCAATAATGGTTTGAGAATGGGAGACATGGGAACAGGAGACCCCCAACATAGCCAACAAGTATTCACTGGAAAGCTGAATGGGCAATTTGTGAATAGCAGCTGAAAACGAAAGAACAAGGACACTTCTGCAGCAAAAACTACAACTGCAGTCTAGATCCCTATATTGAAGAAACTACAAAGAGTAGAATCAAAATTGAGCAGAAAAGGACTTATACTACCTGACTTAAAGACTCATAATAAATAGCTACAGAAATCAAGACAATGCAACCCTGCCATTAAAATCAATAAATAAGTCATATTAAGAAACTATAAAAGAAAAACCATGACAGTCTCAATAAATGCAGAAAAAAGCAATTGATAAAATTCAATATATATTCATGGTAAAAACAACTCAGCAAAATACAAGTCAAAGAAAACTTCCTCAATATGATAAAGAACATTTATTAAGAACCTATGCCTGCCCTGGCTGGTGGCACAGTGGATGAGGTGACGGCCTGCGAACCTGGGGGTCGTTGGTTCCATTCCCCTCCAGGGTACGTGGCCAGGTTGCACGCCAGGTCTCCAGCAGGGTCTGCGGCTGGAGGCAGGTGAAGGGCAACCATGCAATGATGTCTCTCTAACTCTCTCCCTTCTACTTTCTCTGAAAATAATAAAATATTTTTAAATAAATAAATAATAAACTAAAATAAAAACCTATGGCTAACATTTATAAAAAGTTTATGAGGCCCTGGCGTTAAAGTGCCGGCCTGAGAACCCAAAGGTCACTGGTTCAATTCCCCAGCCAGGGCACATAACCAGGTTGCAAGCCAGGTCTCCAGCCAGGTTTGTAGCTGGAGGCAGGTGAAAGGCAGCCATACACTGGTGTCTCTCTCCCTCTCTCCCTCTCTCCCTCTCTCCCTCTCTGCCTCTCTCTCTCTTCCCGCCCCCTTTCTAAAAATAATAAATAAAATCTTTATTAAAAAATTTAAAACAAAAAGTTTATGGCTGTTAATGGCTCAGTGGATAGGCACCAGCCTACAAACCCAAAGGTTGCTGGTTCGAGTCCCAGTCAGGGCACATAACCAGGTTGCAAAAGACAGTTCTGTAAGCTGAAGGCAGGTGAAAGGCAACCATACATTGATGTTCCTTTTCCATTCTTCCTCCCTCCTTGCCCTTCTCTCTAAAAATAATGAGTAAAATATTTTTTTAAATGATTGTATTTCTATATACTAGCAATAAAAATTAAAATAAAAAATACCAATGCAATAGCATCAAAAACCAATAAATATTTAGGGTCATTAACAGGAAAATGGAGAAACAAACTGTGGTGTAGCCATATAATGGAATATTTATTATTTAGCACTAAAAAGAAAAAAACTGCTGATATATGCAACAATGGGAATAAATTTCAAAATATTTATGTTGAGCAAAAGAAGCCAAATATAAACAAGTACTTACCACAGGATTCCATTCATACGAAATTACAATAAAGACAGATATAAGTTACACTGACAGAAAGTCAGGTTGCCCAGGGCTAAGGATGGGTATTAGGGATTGATATGAATGAAAGAAATGCAAGGAAGCTTTTTATAGAGTGATAGAATTTTTTTCACAGTGGTATTTATATGAGTAAATACTTTTACCACTAGAAAAGAAAATCTGGGAGGAATACATTTTTAAATTTTGCCTACAGTCAGAATGGAATCCATCATAATATATGGAAGGGTGAAAAAATCCTGGCATAACTCATCTGTAATATACACTTTCCTCCTACAGTACTGTAGTTTATTCCATATTTGAACATTCTCTTCTAATCTATGTTTGGAAAGGTGCTGTGACACAAATGTGCAGTATCTCAAGCAGCCCATTCTACTTTTGGTAATTATCACAGATCTTTCTGAGAAACTGATAGAGGAAACTTTTAATTATGCCATGCTATTATCATGATCAATCAAATTATTTTATTTCAAAATGGCACTAACTATAATATGTGAATAAAATCTTTGAAGACAACTGAGAAGACAAATTACGTAACAATTAAATCTCTCTCTTCTCTGGCACTCTCTATATGCCTTTTGGTTTTTAATTATGAAGTAGTTAGGTATCTTTAGATGAATTTAAATAATTTTAAGCTCTTTTTAAACCCTAGAAGATAGAAAATGTATTTAGTTATCAGGTATATTAGATTTAGTAGCATACCCCAAAGATTAATAATGTCTACCTAGATCCTCAGTATAAAATCTTCCTGAAAATATGGTCTTAAGCCCTAACCAGCGAGGCTCCATAGGTTGGCTGTTGTTCTGCAAAGTGAAAGGTTGCTGCTTCCATTCCCGTTCAGGGCACATGCCTGGGTTGCAGGATCAGTCCCTGGTCAGGGTATGTTACAGAAGCCACCAATCAGTGTTTCTCTCCCTCCTTTTCTTCCTCCCTTCCCCTCTTTCTAAAAATAAATAAAATCTTTTAAAATAAATAAATATGGTCTTAAAAGATATAATTGCTTACAATTAGGTCACACTGGATTAGAGTGGGCCCTAATCCAATGACTAGCGCCCTGGTAAGAGAAATCAGACACAGACAGACTCACAGGGAAAATGCCATGTTAAGACAAAGGCAGAAACTGAAGTGCTACAACTACAAGTCGAGAAATGCCAAGGATCGAAGCCCACTACCAAAGCTAGGGGAGAAGCATAAAACAGACTCCTTCACAACCCTCCAGAAAGAACCAACCTTGCCAACAACCTGGATTTTGGGCTTCTAATCTTTAGAGCAAAATAAATTTCACTGTTTTAAGCTATCCAATTTGCAGTATTTTGTTAGAGCAGCCCTAGAACTAAAATATTTGGTAATAAGTATTTCTATATTATTAACAGGTATTTGATTTTGTTGACATGAAAGAAAGTTTTGAGAAAAAAATCTAGTTTGTTATACTACCTACCTGGTGGTCAAAGTCCTCCATTTGGGGTGGGGGGGCAGCTAGAGAGGGCAAATTCAGTCCTATTTCTACATGATAGTCCTTCGGGTACTTAATATAGCTAACAAAAGTAAGTCTTATCCCCTGACACCTGCCCCATGCCTTTCCCCAATGCCTGGGTCTTCTCTATTCAACTTTAAATATTTCCAACTTGTCCCATATATCCCAATATGATATATTTTTAACATGGTTAGGAACATAGACTCAGCATTAAATTACTCACATTCTAATCCAGTTCCACCATTTACCTGCTAAGTGACCCTGGGAAAACTGCATTACCTCTCTATGCTTAATTTTTTTCCATATGTAAAACAGGAATAGTTACCTTACTCTTAATATTAGTTAATATACATTTAGTGTTCCAACATGCATTGGGCACATGGTAAACACTATGTAAATGTTGATGATGATGATAACATGCAAAAGGAGTGTGTGTGGCATTTCTGGTAGTAGTCAGAGCTAAATGCAATGCTTGAGATTACTGAAGAGTATCACCTGACAGGAAATGACTAAAACAAAAGCACAATAGTAGAAAATCAGCACTTCTGAGTTTTCAGGTACATATAACTGATTTATTTATCTTGACAGGATAGAAGCTGATCAACAGATATTTACTTGTTCATAGGTAAAATAAAGATGAGGATCATATTCAACTTGCAGGTCCCAGCATTTCCATCCTTGATTTATAGCAAATGATAGTTTTTTAATGTTGTTCTCTTGTTCACCAGATTTGTGTTATAATGCCAAAATAATCAACCAGAAAAATCAACGCTCACCAAAATAAGATCTAATTGTGCCAGTAAAGACCAATTATCAAAGGATAAAGAAAATAAAAAACTGTTCACTCAAAAGAAAGGATGCAAGAAATCATTCCAAAAAAGGCTTTCATATTTGATCCATTTAGTATTTAACCAACTGACATAGCCCTTTGGTGGTTTTTCAAAAATTTAGGTAAGAATGTAAGGTGATTTCCTGATTTTCCAATATAATCCACTAATATTCAAAAGGTTTATTTAAAACATACAAACTATATTTTTTCGAGAGTTGAATTTAACCAAGAGCCCACGACTTTTACAGAAGTGAAGAAAATGTATTAAGAAATTGAACTAAATACATAGAGAACGTATACCATGAGAAATAACAAATCAAAAGCAGCTTCACAAGTTTAGTCTCTATTAAACTCATAATTCATTGAGAATGTATAAACCCAGTGATTAAGAGGATAAATGTCAAGATTAAAAAGGGAATACAAATTGAAATTAAAACTGTGTATGATATAGCCCTTTGATAAAGTTCTTCAGATTGCATCTACTTACTGAGTTAAAATACCTTCTTTAACAGCAATGAAGGAAGAACTGGCATTGTGAAATGCTTTAAAAATGATGTGATTTTGTATCAATATTTTTTAAAAGAAAGCCTTATCAAGTCTGTATCTCCGAATATCTACCGAATGTGCCCCCACTCCAGCTGCATTTACATGCACTCTTAGCAGTTCAAACTGTGAGCATCTTTCACCTGGATGAGAGCAGCAGCCTCATCATCACCCTGTTTCTGATTTCTCTTCACTCTAGCATATTCAACATTCTGGAAGGATGGAAATAAACTCTGGGAAATCAAAATGCACCATGCTAACTCTCGTGATCGGAAGGATTAATTCTCCCCTTGGCTATGTAATAATCCAAATCTTTACTTTAGGGACTTTCACATCACACATCAACCAAGATGGAAGTAACAGGAAGTGAATTTACCCTCCAACAACTGAAAAAGCAGACAAAATTATATGAAACAATGGTTTTTCAGACATTGACATTAGGCAGTTAAGGACAGTAAATAAACCCTAAGAGAAGGTAAAATTAGGGGAACCTACAACTGCCCCAGCTTATTTCCTGGTAACAATTTTAAGACGATAGGACAGGAAGGGGAAATCCAGGCGTGGTCCAATAGTATACTGAGCTGAAGTAATAAAGTTGGGAGTCCAGGAAAACCAAGGAGGTTAGAACTCTCAGAGCAGAATACCAAAGAAGAGATTCACAGAAAAGGAGAAGGCCGGAGATCTGCAGAGAGTCTGGTCTGCCTAAATCTTCAGCTGAGTGGTGATTAGTACTCAAGTGTACTAAGAAAACCACATGAGGCCAGGAAATAAACCCTACGAAAGGCACAGAAAGAATGACCCTCAGAGCTCACACAACAGTACAAATAATTTGTGTCTGCAACAGCCAAGAGTGAAAAAACTGCCTTAATTCCCTGAGCTTCAGGCAGAGAATTCAGAAGTATTGCTTCAGTAGGGTGAAAAAAGCCAGCCCTAAACTAAATGCTTCTATGGGCCCGCCCACCTAACAAAAATGAAAAACAAGCTTAAAAAAAAAAAAAAAAAATCAAGATATTTTCAAGTGATTTAATTACATCTAGGACAAAGTTCAAAAATCTTTGATGGAATACAAAAATATAACATCCAGCTAAAACCACAGGGCATAACAAGAAGCAGAAAAGTGTGAGGCATAATTTGGAGAAAAATCAACTGATTGAAACAGACCGCAAATTGACACAGATGATGACACAGTAGAGAAGTACATTCAAAGTTATTGTAACTATGTTGCAAATTTTCAGGAATAAAGACATGACAAATACACTGGATAGAATTAATAAATTAGACACTACAGAAAAAGTGATCAATGAACTTGAGCTGTAACAACAGAAATCCTCTAAAATGAAACTCAAAGAGACAGGGCTGAAAAAAGAAAACACAAAAACCTATAAAATCAAATGATCAAAAAAGTTTTTTTTTAAAAAGGCCAAAAACAAAAACAAAAAAAAGGCAGGGGTGGGGAGAAAAAATTACACCAAGGCACATACAGTTAAATTCATCTGAAAAGATAAAAAGAGGAAATGTTAAAAATAAGTAGAGAAAAAAGATATTATGTTCAGAGCAACAAGGAAAAGAATGACAGCAAAAATCTCATCATAATCAATGCAATGACAACATGGGTCAGGCTGACAGTGACCAGAGGGGAGCAGGAGAAGGGGAAAAGAAAGGGAAGGAGCTAGTCGAGGAACTAGTATAAATGAACCATGGACATGGACAACAGGGCAGGGGTTGACTATGGGAGAAGGGGAGGTGAGTGGGACAGGGGAGAGCAACTGGGGAAAAAATGGGACAACTGTAACAAAACCACAAGTTTTAAAAACAAGCTAGAAGACAGTACAGTTGTATCTTCAAAATAATGAAAAGAAAATGTCAACTCAACATTTTAGGTCCTATAGGCCTGATTCTCCTCCCCCACCAAGAAACAGACATCCCAACCTGGGGAGCATCTTCTGACAAGTAGGGAGCACCAGCATAATCCAGTGGGAAAAGGAGATAAACTAAGAGACCAACACCACAAAGCTCTGAAAATCAAACTGCTACTGGAACAAAAGCTCACAAAAATAAACCATGGTTCATGTGCTAAATCTAAACAGAATGACTAAGTTAATGGCCAAAATTTTCAGAATATAACAATAATTTTAAAAAAACAAACAAAACAAACACCCATCATACCAGGAACTAGGAAAACCAATTCCTGAATGAGAAACACAATCAACTGATTCCAATAATGACATGAATCATCAGATGATGGAATAGCTGACAAGGATTTTGAAACAGTTGTCATAAAAGTTAATAATCAATCATAAATTCTCTTTAAACAAATGAAAAAATAGAAAATACAAAGAGCCCTTGCTGATGGCACAGTGAATAAGGCGCCAGCCTGAGAACCCAAAGGATGCTGGTTCGATTCCCCAGCCAGGGCACATAACCAGGTTGCAAGCCAGGTCTCCAGCCAGGTCTGTAGCTAGAGGCAGGTGAAAGGCAACCATACATTGATATCTCTCTCCCTCTCTCCTTTCCCCTCTCTCTCTAAAAAAAAAAAAAAAAAAAAAAAAAAAAAAAAAGGAAAAAAGAAAATACCAAGAAACAGAAGTTATAAATCAAATGGAAATTCTAAAACTAAAAAAAAAAATAACCAAAATAAAAATCTTAATGGATGGGTTCAACTGTATAATATAGATGGCATAGCATAAAATTAGTGAACTTTACTACAAATTAATAAATTTTACCCAATCTGAACAAGCAACAGGGAATAAATCAAAATATAAAGAACAGAATTTAGATTCCCATGGGACTCTAACAAAATAGCTAATACTTGTATCACTGGAGTACTCAAAAGAGAAGAAAGAGTGGCACTCAACAAATATTCAGATATAATAGCAGCTGAAATATTCCCAAGTTTGGCAAAGGGCCAAAAAATTCAAGAAACTGACTGAACCTCAAACAGGACAAACTCAAAGAACTTGATACCAAGACACATTTATTAAACCTCTGAAAACTAAAAAGAAAAAAATCTTGAAAGATGCTAAGAGAAATGACATATTGCTGATAGTATAACACCAATTCAAAAGACAGCAAATTTGTCACCAAAAATCATGGAGGTAAAGACAAAGTGGCCCACTACTTTTCAAGTGCAGAAAAAAAGAAATGTCAGCTATGAATTCTATGTCCAGCAAAACTATCCTTCAGAAATTAAGGGGAAATCCAGACATTCACAGATGAAGAAAAACTAAAAGAATGTGTCTCTAGCAGACCTACTCCTAAAGGGTAGGTTAAGGAAATTGTTCAAACAGAAAAAAAAAAAAAAAAGTTAAACAAAGCATCACTGAAGCATCAGGAAGCATGAACACAAGACAGCAAGCAAAAATATAGGAACATAAAATAAACTATCATTCTCCTCATGGGTTTTATATTTCATATCTGATAATTTATAAAGTTGTAACAATTCAATGCTTGAATACCTTCTCCATTATCCCCAATTGTTCAACCCCTGCTATAATATCTCTAAATAAAAATGAAATCACTACTTCCCAAATTATTATAAAGTTCTTCTGTATGTTACAATATTTGTTCAGAATCCTACTTTCCCCAGGACTGTGATGTTAGTTTTGCTCAAATCAGTCACCTCATGTCCAGATCCAATCAACAATGTATTGTGCAGTTACTATACATGATGCACTTAATCCTTACAACCTATGAAATAAAAATACTAATCTCCATTTTACACATAGAGGAATAAACTTACATTTCAGGTGATGTTTCCAAAGTTACACTGTATATATAAATAAGTGGAAGACCACAAATGTGAATCCAGGTCACCCTAAATCTAGTACTAAAATGCTTCTCAACCAATAGCAGTTACCTTTTTTTAATTAATTGTTGCATTACAAGTGTTTTATTTTTCCCCCATTGCCTCCCCTGCCCCACCCACTCCATCCTCTTTCCTACAGTCAATCTTCCCCTCGTTGTCCATGTCCATGGGTCATTCATACTAGCTCCTTAACTAAACCCTTCCCCTTCTTCCCCCCTCCCATCTTCCTCTCCCCCGGTTCCTCTGGTCACCATCATTCTGCCTCTTGTTTCCATACCTCTGATTCTATTTTGCTCGTTTGTTTGTTTTGTTCATTAGTCTCCTGTATTAGGTGAGATTATATGATATTTATCTTTCACTAACTGGCTTATTTGCCTAAACATAATACTCTCCAGTTCCATCCAGGTTGTGGCAAAAGGTAGGGGTTTCCTCCTTCTTTCTGCTATGTAGTATTCCATTTTGTAAATGTCCCGAAGATTTTTGATCCATTCATCCACTGATGGGCAATTAGGCTGTTTCCAGCACTTGGCTATTATAAATAGCACTGCTATGAACATAGAGGTGTTTCAAGGTTCTTCGTGTATAATCCTAGTAGTGGAATCACTGGGTCAAAAGGCAGCTCCATTTTTAGTTTTTCTGAGGAAATTCCATACTGCTTTCCACAGTGGCTATACAGGTCTGCATTCCCACCAACAGTGCACCAGGGTTCCCTTTTCTCCACATCCTCACCAGCACTTGTTTGTTGATTTCATGATGGCCACTCTGGCAGGTATGAGGTAGTATCATTGTGGTTTTAATTTGCATCTCTCTGATGACTAGTGATATTGAGCATTCTTTTATGCCTATGGGTCCTTTATCCTCCTCAGAGAAGTGTCTGTTCAGGTCCTTTGCCCATATTTTAATTGGATTGTCTATGTCCCGGGTGTTTAGTCATGTAAGTTCTTTATATATTTTGGAGATCAAACCATTGTCTGAGGCATAATTGGCAAATATGTTTTCCCATAGTTAATTCCGTTTTCATTTTGCTGATGTTTTCTTTAGCTGAGCAGAAACTTTTTAGATTGATGTAGTCCCATTTGCTTATTTGTTCCTTTATTTCCCTTGCCCAAGGAGAAATACGGGTGAATATATTGCTGCATGGGATATCTGAAATTTTACTGCTTATGTTTTCCTCTAGGACTTATATGTCAACCAGTATGGGTGTCTTGATGTCAACTGGCTCTTAAACCTCTTTCCGAGGCAGTAATTATGAATGAATAGAAATAATCCAAAATATAAATGTGTTCCCACAGTAAACACCTTCAAACTAATTTAAGAAAATCCTCACAGATGTACATATACATCATTGAGCCTTATTTTAAACAGAACACTATACTGGTAATCAAGAAATCTCAGGTTTGTCTTAGCTCTATCTCTGACAACCTTAAGCAAATCCTCTAACTTCCCTGAGCCTCAATCTCTCACCTATAAAGTGATTTTAGGTCCTCTTTGCTCTAAACTTCTAGGCGTCAACACCAGAAAATGTGAAATAGATACATTTTACCACTAGAGGGCATAAAACTATGGTTGTCAAGCTGAAAAGTAGACAAAAATCTCCTCCAGATAAGAGTTCCAGGCAAACTGTAGTCATATAAGCTATATGAATTTAAATTACACCTCAATAACTTCTCTGCTAGCAAATAACTCCAGGCTATTGCCTAAACGTTGTCATTTTGTTTCTTTTTTTTTTAGATTTTATTTATTATTTTTAGAGAAAGGGGAAGGGAGAAAGGCAGAGAGGGAAAGAAGCATCAATGTATGGTTGCCTTTCACCTGCCTCCAGCTATGGAACTGACAGGTGACCTGGTTATGTACCCTGGCAGGGAATCAAACCAGCAACCTTTGGGTTTGCAGGCCAGCACCTTATCCACTGTGCCACCAGCCAGAGCCCAACATTGTCATTTTGTATGATGTAGAATAAAAAACCTCTTTCTGGACTTAATCTGGGTATGATCCTAATAAATACTTATAGTTCTAGGGCTCTGACTCTCTTTTATCCCTCTTATTCTATTGAAAGAAACGTAACCATTCTAGAGCAAACAGAGAGCCACAATAATTAATATTTCCTGTACTCAATGTAACAAGCTATCTGAAATCAAACTGAATATCATAAAGACATGCTTCCTGTGTAAATACTAAGAAATCAAACGAAAGAAGCATAAAGTAAAGCACAAAGAACATAGGTGGAAGAAAATTAAAAGGGAGGAAAAAAAAAAAAGTAGCTGTAGTTTTGTTGTTGTTTAATGTGGCTTTTTGTTGTCACTGCTATTAAGTTTCTGCAGTATATGTGTGCCTTTCAAAATATCATAGAAACATACTACCATTATACCAGCGTATTTATCCCCTGTTGACTATAGAGCAGAAAGTAATATTCCTACATGAAAATTTCAGACAAATTTCATAGAAACAGCTTTAAAACACTAATATATCAATAATAACTATAATGACGTCGATCCTTTCAGAATAAAAAGAGACTTACAAATTTAAAACACAACTTTTCTCTTCTGTAACTTGCTATCATTTTCACTGTGTTTTCTAAGTATCCCTCTAATTGAAAATAAGATTATTTTGGGTAGGTACTTAGCATTAAAATTTTCAAACAGAACATTTGTAAACTAGGAAGAAAGGTTACTGACTAAACAACAGCCAAGATCATCATGTTCATCTTCCTTAAACAAGAGATCCTTATGTGTTGCATAATGCAATCAGGCACAATACACATAAATTTCTCATTAAAAACTGAGCCAACGTGTCCCTAACCCTAAGCCAATGTGTCCCTAACCCTAAGTCAATAAAAAATCAAATTTCCTATCCTGCAAAAAGTACTAAACAAATGCTAAGGCAAATCAAAAATACACTTCACTACAGGTTGTTTTCCCTGGGGTTTCATTTTCCTAAAAACAAACATTGCCTTCTCCTACCAGATAAAATTATCTTTCTCCAGCTCTCAATGCCATAACTCCCTATTAAGCCTTTACCCAGACACAGCAAATAAATTATGACCAAAATGGATTTTCCATCATTTATACTAAACTAGTATCTTCTTCTCCTCCATTCCCTATCTCGAAGAGTGGCACCTTATCCATTCACATTTGCAGTTAGAATTAGGTTCAATAGGATATGAAAGAAAACCTAAAACACTAGCAGTTTGAACAATATAGAAGTATATTTCATTTCATATTAAAAAAGAGTCTAGAGGTAGAAGTCCAGAACTAATGACAGAGCTGTGGGCTCAGGGATCTAGCTTCTTCAGGTTTACCACTCAACTACCTTCAGGATTTGGCCCTCACATTTTAATATGTCTGTTAGAGCTCCAAAAAATATCTTCACATTCCAAGTAAATTATTGGAGAATTCCTAACGAACAATTTCATGTGTATATCATTGGCCAAAACCTAGTCACACAGTCATGCCCAACTGAAAGGGAACCTTAGCCTAAGTGACATGTGCACTGCTTTTAAAAAAAAAAAAGCTTTATTTCTAAAGAGGAAGAGAAAAATAGATACTCTGAGGCACTAGCAATTTCTACCACAGTCTGCCCATTAGTCCAACAAGTGCCAACACATTGTGCAGAACTACTCATAACCCAGGAAGACAGGAAGCTCCCTGTTGGTGCTGGGTTGTGAGAGGGAGAACCATAGGAAAGTCTTTTGCTTGTGCAACATGTATATGCCTTCAGTACCTGTATCTTGCCCAATCCCAGATTTACCACTTCTATTTAATAATGGAATGCTGCCCACTAATCTTGGCTCTGCATAGATAACCCATGTTATCTGGTACCCAGTATCTGAGTATTTGTTCTCTATTAGATAACAGCAAGCACATAGCCTTCTTCAAAAGTAGAATATGTGCTTGTGAAAGAGGATATAGCTTAGCTCCAACATCAGGGGAGGCACAACACCATGATTCTCTGCCAAGGCTTGCAACAAGCTCCAGAGAGCGGCCTATGGGCACCTTTATGAATTCCTCAGTAAAGGGGTCACAACAGTACACTTAAATGTAGCTTAACCTAACTCCAAACCCAAAGAGACCTACCAGTTACTGTACTTCTTTTTGGTAGCCATGAATGTAGGAGGCAGTAGCTTATTTTCTACTTCAGAAGGGATATCTCTACATATTTCAAAGTGCGGTAATCTCAGACGCTTCACCCATCAAGTCAGATACTTAAAATTTTTATGTACTTCACAAAGTGTCTAGGGAACCTGCTAGTCTTCTATCTCAAAGTCCTATCAATTAGCATGACGCCATCACTGGAGGGGATGACTATGATGGATGCACTTTGAGACGGGGAAATTAACAAAACCTCTATAGACTAAACTATGACACAAAGCTAAAAAGCTGACCTATCCATGGAGACAATATGGTGACAGTATACTACACTGTTGGCTATTTTTGATGTTTTCTGGTGTGTGTGTGTATTTTTTTAAGGCATTTGATACATCAATAATTAATCACCAAGTGCCAGGGTCTGTTTTAAGTGAAAAAATCACATGTGAAGCACCAAATACAACTCAAGAGATGGAAGAAGCTTATGATAATATACATCCTTCTCCAAGATCTATCTTCCATACAGGTAAACTAAGTGAGTTAAATGCAGCCTGAAACTTTACAACCCTGAACCTTTCATCTTCAACATAGCACTAATGTCTGTAATTCAGGTTGTGAGACTGCTTTTAGTTTACTATCTTAGTAATAAGAGAGAGAGCTCCAGGGAACACACTTGGCTCTTTCTACCATAACTGCTGCTAATCTATGGATAGAGAAGCTAATTTGGGAACTCTTACAGCTGTCAAACACATTTATTCCAAATATGCACTAAGAGACAAAATAAAACTGCATAAACCCACCAGGCCCACTGTGAAATAGTTTCAAGCCAAAGCTCTATTCTACACCTAATTTCCATGAGCCCCCATTCTGCCCAATGGGACACAATGGTATCCTGAGTCACTAGGGATTAGCATTAACTCAGGTTTCAATAATAACTGAAAGGTTAAGTATTCTTCCTTCCCTGATACACAGCCACACTCACAAGTGGCTAAAGGTCCCTTTCTTTAGAGAAGGTTATGAAGAAAATTAATTGCATCTAGTTGTGATGTTATCTCAAGTCCTGCCTCAAAGGAAGGCACCTTAGTGAGTGCTAGTGACATGGGACCTCTTCCTGTTAGTCTTAGGGATCCCCTGATCAACTTGTCTTCTCTGATAACCATCAGTTCATCTCTGATGGTTAAGTTGTTACTTGCCTCTGCCATCCCAGAATCCCACGGAATGCAGGGGATTTTTTAAGTGAAACACGGGAACCACTTTATAGCCGCATCTCTTATACTCATACCAAGGCCAAAGAAGACAGCCACTAACAGCACTTTTCAAGAATGTCAGCATTCCCTTCATCACTGTATTATCTTAAAGGCAGTGGAGAACACCCATCTTCAGGGGACATAATTAGAGATTATAAGAAAATCAGTTGCACATAATAAATTCACCCCAACACAGCTAACTTTCCAACTCTGGCATCTCAACTTTATCCAATGTAAGTCACTAATGAACCCAGGTTTCAGTCAACCATACAAGCAGACACTCAGAACTAGTCCTTGTTGATTGAGGCAATCATGAAATCTGAAATCTCTTGTACATGGACTTACATTAATAAACTCAGTCCAAATTAAAATTAGATTCCTCTTTTCTTAGTCTAACAACCTCAAAAATCCAACTTTCTAACTATTTCCTAATTTTTTTGCTTATATAAATTAGTAAAAGTCTTGTAATTCTTTTAATGCATAAAATTTGTCTTTGATTTTAAAATTGGCCCCTTTGGACTTGTTGAGATCTGATTCTAACTACAGGAAGTTCTAGAGACCATGAGCTGGTAGGGATGGGACAGCCATGGCTCTACAAGGTGAGGTCATAACACCTTTAAGCAAAGCAAGTTCCCCCTTGCCAGTCAAGGAAAGAGGGATTGCTTCTGTTGGCAAGGGAGATTCAATAAAAATTATAGGTTATGGATACCTGGAGTCAACCAAATACTCTGGGTCACCATTCCAATTTGTGGGCTCGCATTCTTTCCCAATCAATGACCTAACTTATACCAAAGAGACCTGATTAATCTATGGATTCAACCTACACTGTAATTCAACAACTTGTTTTGGATCAGACTCTGCACCTGATTTTGGCTCTGAAAGCCCTGGTATTAAAAGATGAAAAAGATTCCTTTTAACAAATCACAAAATTCTAGTTCTCTAACCATAACTTCCAATTTTAAAACTGAAACAAGATTTTAACTCTAACCCTGCCATTTTCCTTAAATCAGAATTTCTCAAACTCAGCACAACATTTTGGTCCAGGCAACTCTTTACCCTTGTGGTGGGGAGAAGGCACTCCTGTACAGCAGCATCCATGGTCTCTAACCACTTGATATCAGTAACATCCTCCTTCCCCAGTTATGACAACCAGAAATGTCTCCACACATTGCCAATGAGCCCTAGAAAGGCTAAATCACCCCTGGCTGAGACCCACTCCTTTAAATCCTGCAGTAGAGGTAAACATCAGCTAATCCTCCCATCTTTCTATCACTCTGTTTCCAGTTCACCACCACTCACTCAGTCCACCAAACCTTTGCCTTCAACAGACTTTTCATTCCAGAGGAAAGCAAATAACTTTCACCACTAGATGCCATGAACTGATTACTAAGGACCTTTTCCCATTCCTTAAGGAACTGGTACCTATAACACTTTTGGTGCCAATTGCCATATTGGTCCAGGATCAGTCCTCACTAGGTAGGTTAAGCAAAAAATGGATTTAATACAAGAATCAGATGGTCACAAAATCACTGGGAAAATGGAGAGGCAGGCTTCTAGGATAACGGAGCTCCCAGAAACAACTTCTAGCCCGCAGAACCGCTCTGCCTCAGCCACCATCACTGCAGGAAGCTGACAAAGGAGAAAGTTGCTGCAGAACTGCAGAAATAGAAAACCACTCACTAAATTAGGAAGCTTCCCCACAAACTGCCAGCTCAGAACCTTTCTCTCACTCACAATCCATGCCAGCAAAATTCAAGTCCATCTCTATATCCACAGTGGTTCGGTTCCAGACCAAAATGTATCTGAAGAGTGGAATCTAAATCATGTGCAAGAGAAGGGGAGCAGCTTAGACAAGAACCTAGTATAAAGGAACCACGGACATGGACAACAGGTGGGATTGACTTTGGGGGGAGAGGGTGGGTGGGGAGGGGGACAGAGGGGAGCAAAAAAGGGGATGAATGTAATACAACAACAATAAAATTTTTTAAAAAATCAATAAATAAAAATGCTCTAAATAAATAAATAAATAAAATAAAATAAAATAAGTCATGTGCAAGAGAAGTAGCCTATATGGAAAGAAAGTCCTGGTCAGGAAGTCTATTAAGTATTCTTATTCTAAAAGTTACATTTCTCATTTTAAAAGTTGGTATTCTCCAAGAGACATAATGAATTTTAACCAATGGATAGTGCAGCTTCCTGAGCCTGAATTACTGGAAACTAGGCAAATGCCCTCTTGTAAGAAACCTCCGTATGTGATTACCTGGGCTTCCAGAAAGAAAAATTCTCTGTATCAATAACAACCATGAACCTCTTATGACTTTGAACTGCAACATTCTCCCATGCCCATTAACAACAATTTTGCTTGGGGTCCTCATCCATTTTTGCATGGACTTCTGTAACAACTTCTTAACTGTTCTCCCTGACTTCACTGTTGCCTAGCCAAATCATTTTTCTCAGTGCTGCCAGAATTTGTAAAGGTGTTACTTCATTTAACTGACTTCTCACCTATTCAGGATAATGATCAAATTCCTATTAATCTAAAACTTCCTGTCACTGACATCCTAAATAAGGACTCTAGTTTCAACAACCTATTTAGCAGCAACCCAAACAAGTTTGGTCCATTCAAACTCATGTATCTGCTTTTCAATATATTGTGCCTCTCCCTCTTCAATGCCATCTCCTTTTCTCTTATTCCCAGGTTAACTCTTACACATTTTACAAGACTAACTTCAAGTACCATCTCCTTTTAGGAATGTTTCCTAACACCTTGTGTCCCAGGACTAAGTGTTCCTTTTCTATTCCATAACAACTTATTCTCAATCTATAAGGGGGCAAACTCAAACAGTTGCATAATTTTCAGCATTACTTAACAGCTCCAAGACATAAGAAAAAAATGACTTTTTATGCTCATTTGATGCTGGGAGTATTACATTGAACAATCAGGAGAACTAGAAAGCTGAAGATAAAGTCAACCAAAGTTGAAATAGAACTCTATTTAGACTTCTATTTCCTATTGAGAAGCTCTAAATAGGAAAGATGAAAAAAAATTGGTGCTAATAGGGCAACTCTTATTGTCAATATCTAAATTATTTTAAAACTTTTATTTTTCTTTACATCAAGTGAAAATTTTTCCCAAGTATTCTCACTAACTGATACCATCTGAAATCACAGAGTATAACTATTCCTTCTTTAATATGATTGCTTTTCAGCTGTTTGAAGACCATAACCATAATTCTTTCATCTTCTCTCTTTATTTCCTCTAATGGAACTGAGTAATTTTTCCATCAGAGACTGCTTTAATCCTTATTACATAGTGTCCAGTTAAACAACTTATAAGGTATGCTAAAAGAATAATTAGCTCAGAAGAAGAATTTCTAAAAGGATTACAAAGCTAAGGGATAAGAAAGAGAAAACTCATCTTAGAAAAAAAGCTAATATTTAAACTTATAAATAAATCATTGCTAAATGAGTATTCTTAAAAAGTCACAAAAAATAATACAGAAACTCAAGACATGTATTGATTGGCTAAAATGTTCACTTGTTTTTTTTTTCCATAAGGTGGCTCACATAACACTTAGTTGTCTTTAACTTCATTCAAAACAATGTTTTAGATTGTATTGTAAAAGTTGTCATTGCAGCATGCATTTAAAGAAAAAAAAAACATTAAAACTGGCAAATTTTTTGCATTACCATTTTAATATTGAAGATGGAAGAAAATACACATTTTCGGTATAACATGCTTTATTATTTCAAGAAAGGTTAAAATGCAATAAAAACTTGTGTAGTGTATGGAGAAGGTGCTATGGTTGATCAAACATGTCAAAAGCGGTTTGCGAAGTTTCGTGCAGGAGATTTCTTGCTGGACGAAGGATGCTCCATGATCAGGTAGAACAGTTGAAGTTGATAGTGATCAAATCAAGATGTTAATTGAGAACAATTAACGTTATGTCACACAGGAGATAGCCAACATACTGAAAATACCCACCCAACATGGCTCTACCTGATGTGGCTCAGTGGATTGAGCACCAGCCTGGTGAACCCAAGTGTCACTGGTTCAATTCCCTGTCAGGGCAATAACCAGGTTGTAAGCGAGGTTTCCAGCCAGGTCCCCAGCTGGAGGCAGGTGAAAGGCAACCATACATTGTTCTCTCCCTCTCTTCTTCCCCCACTGTCCCTCTCTCTAAAAGTAATGAATAAAATCTTTAAAATATATATCCAATCAATAAAGCTATTGGAGAAAATGAAAAATGCATCTTCTAGTTTACAGGAAAAACTAAACAGGCTTTTTGGCCAACCCAACAGAGAGTATACTAATATATCTTACAAACAAAAGTTTAGTAACACTTAAGTAAAAATGTATTCTCTAGACTAACATACCAAACAAATATGAGGTGGTAGAGGAAGAAGTCTTTGGGTTTAATCTTTCACATTGGAGAATGTACTGTCTAAAGTTGTTCATTCCTCTCTAATATATTCATTCCTCTCTAGTATGTCCAGCAAAGAAACAAAAATAAGCTGAAAAATGGTCTTACTTTAGGAAGCAGGTATAAGGGTGGGCAAGGTAAGGGAGAATTTTTACTTTATATTCTTTCATTTATTTACTAAGTATGTTGTTTTAAAAATAAAACAAAAACACCCAGCTAAAATAGAAGTTACTACTTCCTATAGTAAGGAAAAAATCTGTGATTACCTATGTATCCAAGAAAATAAAAAGCAAATGAAATGACCAGTGACACTTTAGTTTCTTCTGTTTATTACTTTTAAAGTATCACTACTATAAAGTAAAAAACACTCACTGCTACAAGTCAGAGACAGTGATGCCTCTATTAGAGGTCAAAATGTGCTGCTGCTTCCTGGTAATATTTACAAGGGGGAAACCTCTGAGCCTTACAGAGGTGTTACTGTACTTTACAATAATCTCTGAGAGGAAAGGTAATTTCCAAACATTCTAGACTATTCCTTGTTCATTAACACAACACACAACAAATCTGTTACCAAGCCCCACTGCTTCCACTACTAAACTCTCACTTGAATTCATTCCCTCCAGTCTCTCGGCCTTCACAATTTCTTGTCTTAATTGGTATCCCTACTTCCTATTTCTCCCCATTCTGTACACCAATAACAAAACAATCATTGGAACATGCAAATTTGATTATGTCACAGTCACACTTAAAATATGTCAATGGCTTCCTGCTATATGTATAATTTAAAGTACAAAGTCCTCGGCATGTCATTTAAGGCATTTAATGGTCTGGCTCCAGTCCAATGTCTCTAGCTTCATACTTTCACACATCCTCATATACACCCTACAACTCTGGCCACACCAAAACTCTACAGTTTATCCAAGGGGTTATTCATCCTTAGCCCCACATGTTTATGCATTTTACTCTTCTTCCTAGAAAGCCCCTTATCTATTCTTCAGCTGGCATTCCCTTATTTCTCAGATACAACAAAGAAACTTCCTCCTCTCGCCCTGGCTGATAGCACAGTGGATAAGGCGCCGGCCTGCAAACCCAAAGGTCGCAGGTTCGATTCCCCAGCCAGGGCACATAACAAGGTTGCAAACCAGGTCTCCAGTCAGGTCTGTGGCTGGAGGCAGGTAAAAAGCAACCATACATGTCTCTCTCTCCCTCTCTGCCTCTCTCTCATCCCCTCTTTCTAAAAATAATAAATAAAATCTTTAAAAAAAAAAAAAAAGAAACTTCCTCCTCTCAAACTCTTCTTGTGTCTCATCTCTTACCTACCAGACAGGGTTATTTAAGGTCCCCTTCCCAAATGTTCTTCATAGCATCTTGTTCCTCTGGCATGTTGCTTTTCACTTATATTACTATTTTCTGGTTACTTGATTATCTTCCCCACTGAAATATCATTTTTTAAGATCATGACATATGACTTTTCTCTTTGAGTCAGGCACTTTTATAAAGGCAATATTCAAAATGCTAATTTCTTAACTAAATAGCACATGATGTATATAAAAGCTGGTACCTACAGTAGGGAACATAATCATGAAGGGAATCTCCCCGCACAAAAAGGAAAAAGAGAGAGTTCTGTTTCTCATATGGCTGCATAAGCATCCACCAGATCAAATCTTCCACAGATAACAACTCTAAATTTTAAGTAAGTAA
This sequence comes from Noctilio leporinus, assembly GCA_004026585.1. NCBI lineage: Eukaryota > Metazoa > Chordata > Mammalia > Chiroptera > Noctilionidae > Noctilio > Noctilio leporinus. The sequence goes on from PVIW01001124.1 coordinate 85,396, forward strand.
TCAACTACATAAAGGCACTAAAAAGTGACCAAAATAAGGCAACTATTAGCCCTGACTGGTATGGCTCAGTGAGTTGGGCATCCTCCCACAAACCGAAAGGTCACTGGTTCAATTCCTGGTCAGGGAACATACCTGGGTTGTGGGCCAGGTGTCCAGTGGGGGGCGCACTTAAGAGGCAACTGATTTATGTTTCTCTCACATATAGATGTTTTTTTCCCTCTCTTCCTTTCTCCCTTCCCCTTTCTCTAAAATTAAATAAAATCTTTTTTTAATTTTATTGTTGTTGTATTACATCCATCACTTTTTTGCTCCCCTCTGTCCCCCTCCCCACCCACCCTTTCCCCCCAAAGTCAATCCCACCTGTTGTTCATGTCCATAGTTCCTTTATACTAGGTTCTTGTCTAAGCTGCTCCCCTTCTTTGCCTCTGCCTCCCCCCTCCCCCCAAAATCTTTTTTTTTTTTAAGGAGAAGGAAAATATTTAAAAGGAGTCAATACTTGAATCAAGTGCAATATTAGATCAATTTCTCACGTTTGCCTGAAGGCAGGTCAGTCAGCAGCACTGGGGCACCTAAAACTCCAACATAAACCTCACTGCTTTACTATCTTGAAGAGCCGGAGGGCACAGCTCCGGGAAAACATAGATGCTGAAAAGAAAAAGGAACCTCAGAAAGGAGAGTCTCTCATAGAGGTTAAGAGCTACTATTGCTTAAGATATTACTACAGTGACCTACAGTACAATTTAGTTCATCAATAGTGAAAGATAATTCCTAGGTTGAGTTTCCAACAACAAAAAAAAGGCAGTTGCTCTTTTGTCCCCTTATCAAGCTGACTCTGGATGTAAAGCCTAGGAAAGCACTGACTGAAAAACAGATGTGGCTGTTTGTCAAATTCTTTAAAGGAAATGGCTATAAATATTTGAAATATAAATAAAAGAGAAAACACAGAAACACATGGTAGCAAAAGTTAGATAAGTTAATGTCACATCTGTAAAGAAATATTATCCCCCAGGCATTCCTTTTTCATAAACAAAAATAGAATAATGGTGAATACTATTAGACTTCCTAGTTAAGCTGCATCAATGTTTTAATGTTTACTTAGATTTGACCACGTTATTTCCTTTCATTTTTCAGACTTACTGCCATCTTTAACCATTGCTAAATACTGTGAACAATGAACAATTTTGCTAAAAGCCTCTCTTTTGGACCAAAAGGAAAGCTTGACTAATTCAAATTACAGAAAGAAAACTGGCCCATGTAATGAAAGAGCTTTATATAAGATCATACAGAGCTAATGGGTGGCAGACCCATTAGACCCAGGGAACTGTATAAAAGAAGCACTTCTACTACATTCCCTGGTTAGTAATGCCACAGCCAAGTCCCTGTTCCAACCACCCAGCTAATCAGTCCCCCTTCACACCAACCAAGGTAACCACTGTGCTTTCCTTAAAGGATGTGGATGATAGTGTTAAACAAGAAGGAGTCATTCCGATTGCCAGAACTGTATGCAGATTCATGTAAGTTATACTTCCTAATGAGAGTTCAGTACCAGATTATGTGGTTAATGTGGAGCACAAAACAAGTCTCCATAATCAGGCTCGGGGGAACTGGAACTCTGATTGCCACTGACATAACTCAGTTTCCTGACTCTTCCTCTTCCTTGACTGTGGATACGTTTCACTCTCCGCCATTATCTGCTCTACTACATGGTTCCTACCGCCCTGCAGCATCTGTCTACCACCTCTTTGCCATTTCACATTCAGATTCCCTATAAAAGAGGATCAGATTGGATTAATTCATTCCTTCGTCAAACAAAACTACTACTGTACAATTCTTGGGCCAGGCTAATTTATAAACCACTGGCCTCCATATACAAAACTGATGTGAATCCCTGGTCCAATTAATTACAGCAAAGTGGAGGGGACTGATGATACAAAGCCTAACAACTGATACAAACCCGTCCAGCTACTTTTTTCAGAAATGGTCTATGGCTGTCACTCACACCCAAAGCATTATGTTTGTCCACTTATTCAGTTTATAACGCAAAACATCCTCAGGAAAATTCAGACTTTAAAACCTGGCCCAGCCTCTCCAGAGTGTATCTCCTCGTACTGCACCCCTTACACGCACACCTACACAGTAGGTCTCAAACAGTAACCTCACCTCACACCACCTGGCATCATTCCATCATTTGTTCCTAAGAGTAGAAAATGTAATAACCTCTCTTCTGTATTTATTCCATATTTATCCTAAAATTCTGACCATGAATTATACTAGATAAAACTATTCAGAGGCAGGTGAAAGGCAACTACACACATTGATGATTCTCTCCCTTTCTACTTCCCTCTCTGCCCTTCTCTCTAAAAATAATGAATAAAATCTTTTTAAAAAACAAAAACTATTCAGATAAAATGTACTTTCCTGTTATAGAAGAATGATTACTCTAACTGGTGCACCCAAACATTTTCTAGCAAAAGCAAAGGTAATTTTATAGGTCACAACTTATTAACCATTAACCATGTCAGGCGTTGAGGTAAGCACCTGACAGAAAATACCACAGATTAACAAACTGAGGCTCAGAAAGGTTATGTTTATATCCAAAATCACTGTGAATAAATAACAGAGTTGAAATTAAACTCCTATCTCCGTAACACCAAATCCTGTGTTTTTAACAGCTATCCTCTACTGCCAAATAGAATTACCAATAGTATTTTGTAACACTAATCTTACCCTTCCTCCCTAAAAGAAAACCCCTACCATCCTCTATTACAGTGCTTCCTTACTATCATATAGTAAGGGTTCTGTGACCCAGTGTGGGAAATCTTATATTAAAGAGAGCTCATATTGCAGGAATTTTCAGGATTTTTCATACACCATCACGCTGTGAACGTCCAACAAGTACATGCATTAAGCAGTTTCCCATATATATTCAGCCAATGTTACCACTCTTCACAGGTGCCTGGAACTAATGTTCTGTGGAATGTACCTTCGAAAATATTTATCTAGTAACAAATTTCACTTGACCATCTGGAGGGGTTTTTTGGACAATTCCACCTAAATTAGCTCAGGTATCAGTAAATCTTATGATACCTGCTGACCCATACCCACTTCTGGATGAAAATGTCATGGCCATGCTGAGGCCAACAACCACATTTTGGATCATGTGACTCTACCTCTACTCAGAAATGACAAGAAATGACATTCACTTATGTGGTCTGCCTCAAAGACACGGAATAGGCCAATGTAATTTACCCCAAGTAATTGGAAACAATAAAACAGATGGGCTGGAAGGAGGCACACAGTGGCCACAGACAGCTAATATAAATCACAAAGGAACAGGAAGGAAACTACCAGGGAGTAAAGGAACTAGTCAAAGGGAAAAACGGGAAGAAGAACAAAGACTGAATGTAGAGATAAGCAACAGACAGGGTACAAGCCTGTATTTGGGCAAGTTGCAGCTCCTGTGAACTGAGCCACGAGGTTCCTATGAGACAGATCTTCACTAAACCCACTTTTCACTGGACTAATAATCCAAGTTGCTCTTTGTTTTGCAACCAATCTTAAATTTTTCTTGTTTGAACTTTAAATAATTTATTGCACAGAAATAAAGCGGTACAGCTCAGGCATTAGCAGAGTATAGACTGTAGCATTAGAGTGACTGGAATCAAATCTCAGGTCCTTTACTGTAAGAATCAAACCTTTGGACAAGTTATCTAAAGTCTCCATTCCCATCTCACATGATTTTACAAATGGAAGTAATAACAGTATCTCTACCTCAGTTAGGCTGTAAAGATTAAATGAGATGTTTGTAAAGTGCTTCACACACACACACACACATATATATATATATAGAAAACAATGAATGTTAGCTATTACTACTATTAATCTGGATACATTCCTATTCTCTTACTCAACATAAAAATCTTAGTCCTTAGACCATAACTAAGAAAAAAAAAATGTTATTTCTAGTAAGTGTTGTTTTTTAAAATTTACTAGTACAATGCAATCACAAAGCCTTAACTCTAGAGATTCTCTCATCCTTTGTATATTTTGCAAAACTAGTAATATTACTCTGAAAATATCTTTTAATGAAATCATTTTTCCACAACAAAAGTTACACCAATACCAATATCTAAAGCATCATCATTTTTAAAAATTCCAAAACATAACAGCTTTTAAGGACAACAAAATAACTATTTTATAAAATAATAATTTCTTTTACTCTAAGATTATTATATCTGGAACCAATATGCAGCTATTATAACAAGAAATACAAAGGGAACAAATACACAGTAGCCTCTATCAAGGCCTTTTATTAACAAACAATTTCAAATCCAAAAACAAGTGATATTACCATTTATTGTGTTTTTAATCCTACTAATGCCTGGATCATATTCAATGTATTTAATATACCGAAACAGTTATTTATTTTCTGTGAAAAATTCATAGTTGTTTTAATAATTATCTATATCATTCTCCTCAAATTCTGATAGTTTGGGTTCTCCAATTTGATTGCAAAGAATTTAGATCAATTTTTGAAATTACAGCAAAGATTTTTAATTTTTTCCTTTTACTGATTCTAGAGAAGGGAGAAGGGAAGGAGAAAGAAAGGGAAACATCGACATGAGAAAGACACATCCATTAGTTGCCTCCTGCACACGTAGTGACGAGGGACCAAACCCACAAATCAGGCATGTTGTGCCCTGACTGGGAATCAAACTGGTGTCCTCTAGGTTTGTAGAATGATGCCCATCCTACTGAGACACACTGGCCAGGGCTATTCCAAAATGTTTAAATCCCACAATTTATCATATTAATATGTTCCCACCCAGCCCCACAATCAGTTAAAAAAATCTGTTTCATTTTAAATTGTCATTAATTACGCTATTACAGTTGTCCCCCTTTGCCCCAACTCTATATAGCTCCTCAGTACTCCCTCAGGCAATCCCCACACCATTGTTCATGTACATGGATCATACGGGTAAGTTCTTTAGCTACTCTACTTCCTATACTGTACTTTACATCCCCATGGCTATTCTGTAACTACCTTTTTGTACTTCTTAAGCCCCTCCTCTCTTCACCCATTTCCCTACAACCCTATCCAATCTTACAACCATCAAAATGCTCACTGTATCCATGATTCTGTATCTGTTCTTATTTGCTTAGTTTTTAAGATTCAAATGTCAACAGGTATGTATTTATTGCCATTTACTATTCACAGTTTTCATCTTCTTTTCTTAAATAAGTCCCTTTAACATTTCATATAATAATGGTTTGGTGACAATAAACTTTATTTTTTTCTTGTCTGGGAAGCTCTTTATCTGCTCTTTGATGCTAAATGATATCTTTGCTGGGTAGAGCAAATTTTGGTTATAGTCCCCTGCTTCTCACGACTGAATATTTCTTGACAATTGCTTCTAGCCTGCAAAGTTTCTTTTGAGAACTCAGCTGGTAGTTCTACCTATAGGAACTCCCTGTAGGTAATTAACTGCCATTCTCTTGCACTTTTAAGAGTCTCTCTTTAGCTTTGATCTTTGGCACTTTAATTATGATGTGTCTTGCAGCAGGCCTCTTTGCATCCATCTTGTTTGGGACTCTGTGCTTCCTGGACTTGCATGTCTATTTCCTTCACCAAATTTGGGAAATTATCTTTAATTATTTTTTCAAATATACTTTCTCTTCTTCTGGTCCCCCTATGATGCTAATGTTGGAATGCTTGAAGTTGTCCCTGAGGATGCTTACACTATTGTCATTTTCTTTTTTCTCTTTAAGATTTTATTTATTATTTCCAGAGAGAGGGGAAGGGAAAGAGGCAGAGAGGGAGAGAAGAATGAATGTATGGTTGCCTTTCACCTGTTTCCAGCCACAGACCTGGCTGGAAACCTGGCTTGCAACCTGGTTATGTGCCCTGGCTGGGGAATCGAACCAGCGACCTTTGGGTTCGCAGGCTGGCACCTTATCCACTACCAGCCAGGGTTATTGTCATTTTCTTAGGGTTCTTCTTCTTGTTCTGATTGCTTATTTTTTGCTTCCATGTGCTGCAAATCATTGATTTGATTCTAGGCTTCATCCACTCTACTGTTGTTTTCCTGTAAATTGTTTTTTATTCAATTAGCATATCCTTCATTTCAGACTGGATCTTTTTTATCCTGCCGAGGTCCTCACTAAGTTCCTTATGTATCCTTATAACCAGTGTTCTGAACTCTGCATCTAAAAAATAGTTAATCTCCCTTTTGTTTAGTTCTCTTTTCTGAAGTTTTGTTTTGTTCTTTCATTTGGGCCATTTTCTTTGCCTCCTCATTTTGGCAGCCTCCCTGTGTTTGCTTCTGTGTATGAGGTCAAGCTGCTTTGACTCCCCGTCTTAGTAGCAAGGCCTAGCATAGAAAAAGCACCTCTAAATTGTGTGGGGTGGAGCCTTAGGTAGTTGCCATGGTAGGGCAACCCACTTCATGCTTTGTGGCCTGTGTGGGGGGAGGGTCGAAGAGGAGGTTGTACTGCAGCCTGGTTCTGGATGTTTGTGTGGCACTCACCCTGTTTCCAGTCACTATACACTATACAGGGAGTCACAATACACTCCCTGTATTCAACTGGCACCCTTCCAGCTGTTATCCCAGTGAGAATCCCAGAGTGGGTGGGTTTGCACACGTTTTAGCCCATGGAGGCTCTTTAAGTGGAGTTTCCTGAAAATTCAGCAGTTTCTTCCACCATCCCAACCTCTACTGGTTTTTATAGCCGGAAATCATTGGGATTTATCTTCCCGGCACTGGAATCCTGGACTGTAAGGTCTGCCCTGGGGCTGGGATTGCTTACTCCCAAAATATCCCTCTTGATTTTTATCCACCAAACATGACTATGGGACCACCTGTGCCCGTTCTGCCACCTCCACCTCTCTGTACCACATCGCATCTCCTGGCCTCCTCTCCCAATCTCCATGTCCCCACCCCTCCTACCCATCGGGGTGAACGCGGCTTCTTTAAATCTTCGGTTGTTGGACTTTCAGACAGTTCCATTTTCAGACAGTTCCGGGTGTTATTTGTTTTGTGAGTTAGGTGTAATTCTACTTGTAGTGTTACAAGGAGGCCAAGCATGTCTACCTACCATTGTTATCCCGCACAAGATCTGATTTTAAGATTTTAATTAAATTTAAGGAATCAGAGATGTTTTACAGGGCTTCAATTCACTAAAAAAAAAAAAAAATCTCTCAGAGGAAATGGTGGTGAATAAGTTGTCACTTGCTCAGGCAAAGCAGCTGCTCCCAGTGGTGGGTGGCTAAGCAAATTATCCACTGTTATCCTCATATAAACAAAAAGTATCAGCATAAGAAATCAACATTTATAAAAAGGCAAAAGTAAAATAAGCACACAAATTATTCACAATTTATAGTAATTTTAATAATTCTATATTGTCATCCCAAAGTGAAAAACCACAAAGCTAGAAATATCACACATAGCAAATGCTCGAGCAAGATTTTTTTTTAATTTATCTAGATTGTCACAACATAATTCTGAAAGAAAATGCAATTTACTTTCTTTTTAGAAGGGTTGCTACCCTGGCTGGTGTGGTTCAGTGGACTTAGTGCCAGCCTGCCAACTGAAAAGTCGCCAGTTTGATTCATAGAGCACATGCCAGGGTTGCAGGTCAGGTCCCCAGTGAGGGGTATGCAAGAGGCAACCAACTGATGTTTCTCTCACACATCAACATTTCTCTTCCTCTCTCAAAAAATAAAATCTTTTAAAAATAAAAAAGGGCTGCCCTCAGACCAAGTATGAATGGCCAACTGAATGATTATTGTATTCTTAAAAATGTTAATAATTACAGTTAGTTCAAACTACATGAATGTTAACTATTAATATGAAAAGAAATGAAATAACTACTACAGGACTAAACTACGTACTTTAAGTAAGCAGTAGACACTGCTCTAGCCAGTGTGACTTGGTTGATTGGAACAAGATTCAATTCCCAGGCATGGCACAGGAATATGTTTTGGTTCAAATTCCCGTCAGGGTGCATATGGAAAGCAAATGATCGAAATTACATTAATGTTCCTCTCTCTCCCTTCCTCTCTCTCTCTTAAATCAATAAATGTAACCTTAGGTACAAATTTTTATTTAAAAAAAAAAAACAGGAGATCTTTACTATTAATCTGATGTGTAAACTAGACTAAGTAGCTAAACATACAAGCTTTATGTTTACATAACCTCTAAATTGTGCTTAGGCCCTGGCTAGTGGCACAGTGGATAAGGCACTGGCCTGCGAACCCAAAGGTCGCTGGTTCGATTCCCAGCCAGGTTGCAAGCCAGGTCTCCAGCCAGATCTGTAGCTGGAGGCAGGTGAAAGGCAACCATACATTTATGTCTTTCTCCCTCTCTGCATCTCTCCCTTCCCCTCTCTTTAAAAAATAATAAAATAAAATATTTAAAAAAATAAATTTTGCTTAAAAATATTCACTCTTGACCACATTAAATATTTAACTATATTTACTGTATACAAAGAATAATACGCCACATTGAATGGAAAATTTATGCAGGCTCAAATGAAAATCTCTAGAACACATTCAACATATTTAAAAGTCCTTATGAATAGAGTGAGGGAATACTTAAAGTCATTCATCTAAAAACAAAAATAAAGAAAAACAGTAAAAAGAAAAAATAATTTTTAAAAATGAGGATAGTTTAAGAGGCCTCTGGCACACATCAGTCATAACAACATCTGCATCATAATGGTACCAGAAGGAGAAAAGACAAAGCAAGAGATTGAAAACCTATCTGTAGAAACAATGACTAAAAACTTCCCAACCTGACGAAAGAAATAGACATACAACTGCAAGAAGCACACAAGTTTCAAACATGATGGATCCAAAAAGTCCCATTCTAAGACACATAATTAAAATGCTAAGGTTATAGATAAAGAGAAAATATTAAAAGCAACAAGAGAAAAGCAATTAGTTATGTACAAGGAAACTCTCATAAGACTGTCATGCAATTTCTTATAACTATTTAGAAATAAGTGAATCAAATCTTCCAATAGAAAGAAAGAAGGTGGTAGTATGGATAAGAAAACAAGACCTATACATATGCTATCTACAAGAGACCCATGTCAGATCAAAAGACAAACACACAGACTGAAAATGAAGAGATGGAAAAAACATTTCGGGCAAATAAAAATAAAAAGCTATGGTAGCAATATTTAGAAAAATAAACTTTAAAACAAAGGCTATAACAAGAGAAAAAGGACACTACATAACAAAAACAGGATCAATTCTGCAAGAGGATATAACCCTTGTAAACACTTATGCACCCAACGTAGGAGACCTAAACTAATAAAGCAAATATTGGCAGATATAAAGGGAGAGGTCGACAATAATACTGTAATTATAGGGAACTTAACACCCCATTGAGATCAATGGATAGATCATCCAGACAGAAAATCAATAAGAAAACCTCAAATGACATATTAGACCAGATGGACTGAATTAATATTTTTACAGTATTTCACCCCAAAGCAACAGAATATACATCTTTTCAAGTGTGCATGAAACATTTCCAGGACAACTCACATGTCAGGACACAAAACAAGTCTCCAAAAATTTAAGAAGATTGAAATCATATCAAGCATCATCTCTGACCAAAATGGTATGAAACTAAAAATCAGTTACAAGAAGAAAACTGAAAAATATACAGATACATGAAAGCTAAATAAAATGCTAATAAAAAAGAATTGGTTAACAATGAGATCAAGGAAAACATCAAAAGATACCTTGAGACAAATGAAAATGAAAACATGCTCTTGCCAGTGTGGCTCAGTTGGCTGGATCACCATCCTGTACACCAAAAGATTGGGGTTCAATTCCTGGTCAGGGCACATACCTACATTGCAAGTTCAATTCCCAGTCACAGCCTATGGAAGGCAACCAATAGATGTTTCTCTCTTACATCAGTGTTTCTATCTCTTCCTCTCTCTCTAAAATCAGTAAACATTTTTTTTTTTTTTTTAATGAAAACACAATAACCCAAAATATCTATGGGACACAGAAAATGTAGTCCTAAGAGGGAAATTCCTAGCAACACAGGCTGACTTCAAGAAACAAGAAAAATCTGTCCTGGCTGGTAGCACAGTGGATAAGGTGCCAGACTGTGGACCCAAAGGTCACTGGTTCGATTTCCCAGCCAGGGCACATACCCCGGTTGCAAGCCAGGTCTCCAGCCAAGTCTGTGGCTGGAGGCAGGTGAAAGGCAACCATACATTGATGTTTCTCTCCCTCTCTCCCCCTCTGCCTCTCTCTCTTCCTGTCTTTCTGGAAATAAATAAAATCTTAAAAACAAAAAACAAAAAAAACAACCTCAAATAAATCTAACTCTACATCTAAAAGAACTACAAAACGAACAACAATAAAACACCAAAGATAGTATTAGAAATTATTAAAGATCAGAGCATAAATTTAAAAAAGAGTCCAAAAAACAATAATACGAAAGATAAATAAAACCAAAAGCTGATTCTTAAAAATATAAACTGACAAAACTTTAACTAGAGTAATCAAGACAAAAAGGAGAAAACCCAAACAAAATCAGAAACGAAAGAGAAGTAACAACTACCACCACAGAAATACAAAAAATTATACGAAAGTACTATGAACAATTATATGCCAACAAATTGGACAACCCAAAAGAAATAGATAAATTCCTAGAAACATACACTCTTCCAAGAATGAACCAAGAAGAAACAGAAGATGTGAACAGACTGGTAATTACTAACAAAATCAAATCAGCAATCACAAATTCCCAATATACCAAAGTTCTAGACCAGAAAACTTCACAGCTAAATTTTGCTATTCAAAAAAGAATGAACACCTATCCTTCTCAAACTATTTCAAAAAATCATAAAGTTCACAAGCTCATTTTACCAGGCCAGCATTACCCTGATTATTCCAAAAATAGACATTATTAAAAAAGTTATAGAGCAATACATAGGTGTGAAAAACCTCAACAAAATATTAGCAAACCAAATTTAGCAACACATTAAAAAGATCATACACCATGATCAAGAGGGAATTAATCCTGAAATGCAAAGTTGGTACGATATCCACAAGTTAATTAACACAATATATCACATAAACAAAATGAAGGATAAGAATTATTTGATTATAACATAGAAGAATTATTTGACAAAATTCAGCAACCACTTATGCTAAAATTCAGCAAAATGGGAAGGAGGTAAACATACCTCAACATAAATAATAAAGACTGTATATGACAAAACCAGAGCTAACATCATAGTCAACAGAGAAAAGCTAAAAGCATTTTCCTTAAGATCAGGAACAAGACACTTTCAACAGTTCTTTCTAAATAGTATTGGAAGTCCTACCCACAACAATCAGACTAGAAGAAGAAAGAAAAGGCATTCCAATGGGAAAGGAAGAAGTAAAACATCACCCTGGCTGGTGGCACAGTGGATAAGGCGCCGACCTGCGAACCCAAAGGTTGCTGGTTCGATTCCCCAGCCAGGGCACATAACCAGGTTGCAAACCAGGTCTCCAGCCAGGTCCACAGCTGGAGGCAGGTGAAAGACAACCATACATTGATGTTTCTCTCCCTCTCTGCCTCTCTCCCTTCCCCGCTCTCTAAAAGTAATAAATAATTTTTTTTTTAATTTCTTCTCAGTAACACTAAAATATATAACAACTAGAAAAAAAAGGAAGTAAAACAGTCATCACAAATGACATGATGCTATACAGAGAGAGAACTCTAAAGATCTCACTAAAAAACTATTAGAACTGATAAGTGAATTCTGTAAAGTAGCAGTATATAAAAGTAATATTCAGAAATTGGTTGCATTTTTATACATCAATAACTATCCCATTTATAACTGCATCAAAAAAATACCTAGGAATAAATATAACTAAGGAGGTAAGAGACATGTACTCAGAATATTATAAAACATTGAAGAAGATACAATAAAAGGAAGCATACTCTTTTCATGGATAGGAAGAATTAACACAGTTAAAATGTACATACTACTGAAAGCAATCTCTAGCATCAATGAAATCCCCATCAAAATACCAATGATAGTTGTCACAGAACTAGAATAATCCAAAAATGTATATGGAACCACAAAAGACCTTGAATAGCCACAGCAAAGTTGGAGGCATTATGCTACCTGATATCAAACTATACTATAAAACTATAGTAATCAAAACAGCATGGTACTGGCATAAAAATAAACACATAGATCAATGAAACAGAATAGATAGCACAGCAATAAACGCATACCAATATGGTCAATTAACCTATGACAAAGGAAGCAAGAACATACAATGGGGTAAACACAATCTCTTCAATAAATGGTATTAGGAAAACTGGACAGATTTACGCAATAAATGAAACTGGATCACTTTCTTATACCATATACTCAAGGATAAACTCAAAATTGACTTAAATGTAAGACCCCAAACCATAAAATTCCTAGAAGAAAACGTAAGAAATAAACTCTCTGACATTGCTCTTGTATTTTATTTGGATATATAATTAGTATTTCTTTAGATATGTTTCCTCGGGCAAGGGAAACAAAAGAAAAATATTTTTAATGGGACTACATAAAACTAAAATTTTTTTCCATAGCAGAGGAAACCATCAACAAAACAAGACAGCCTAATTAATGAGAAAAGGTATTTGCTAATGATACATCCTATAAGGAGCTAATACCCAAAATACATAAGGAATTCAAACAAACTTAACACCAAAAAGACAAACAATCCAATTTAAAAATGGGAAGAGAACCCGGATAGACATTTCTCCAAAGAGAGTATGTAGATGACCAACAGGCATATGAAATTAGTCAACATAAATAATTATCGAAGAAATTCGAATTAAAACCACAATGACAGCTCTCCAGCTAGGTCCTTAGTTGGAGGCAGGTAAAAGGTAACTATACATTGATACTTCTTTCCTTTTCTCCCTTTCTCCCTCCCTGTCCTCTCTGGAAACAATGAAAATCTCTTTTTTTTAATCTTTAAAAATGAAAAATAAAAAATAAAACAAAACTACAATGAGATATCACCTCACACCTGTCAGAATGGTTATTATCAATAAATCAACAAGTGTTGGCAAGGATGTGAGGAAAAGGAACCTTTATGCATTGATGGTGGGATTGCAAATTAGTGCAGCCACTATGTAAAACAGTATGTAGGTTCCTCAAAAAATTCAAAATAGAACTACCATACGTCTCAGCAATTCCAGTTCTTGATATTTATTTGTAATCTAAAACACAAAGTCAAAAAGATATCCCTATGTTTACTGCAGCATTATTTACACTAGGCAAAATATGGAAGCAATGAATGTGTCCATCAATGGATGAATGAATAAAGAACAGTTGGTATAAATATACAATAGAATATTAGTCAATAAAAGAATGAAATCTTACCATTTGCAACAACATGTGTGGGTCTATATAGAATTATACTATGTGAAATTCAGACAGAAGAATTCAAATACTGTATGAGTTCACTTACATGTGGAATCAAAAAACTAAATAAATAAATAGAAACAAACTCACTGATACAGAGAACTGATGGTTCCCAGGTGGGAGGGGGACTGGAGTTCTGTTGAAAAGGTGAAGGGATCAAGAAGTACAAACTGGCTGTTACAAAACAGTCATGGGGATGTAAAGTATAGTATAAGGTAATAGTTAATAATACTGCAGTAACTATATATGGTGTCAGAGGTAGACTTATCAAGGAGATTACTTCATAAATTATATAATCTAACCACTACAAGCTAATATAATAATGAATGTCAACTGTAACTCAAATTTTTTATTTAAAAAATGAAAAGCAAAAAATGTAGTTTATATTTTTAAAATTATGTAACACTAACACTACTTGAGAAAAGTTATCCAAATAGCTCTTAAAACAATAATAATCTGATAACTATTTAAAAATCCATGATTTATGAAGCTACTATTTTTGAAAATAAGAACTACAAGATAATCCCCAGTGGTTATAGGAACGTACTTCCGTCTTGAGTAACGCTTACAAAGACATTCGGTGAGAGCAGGCAGCGTGGAGATCTTGAAGCTTCACATGGTCAGACTCCAAGATGACTACAGCTCTGCTGCCACCATCTTGCCCCCCAAGCTTCCAGGGGAGCCCAGAGGTGGGGAAAGAATGGCCGCCAGCCATCATCTTCCCTACTACGCCCTGCAGTAGTTTCCACAGTGATTCCATCTCCTTGTCTCTAACCCTAATCATTAAAATACATGAGAGAAATTAAACTTAAGTTTCCCATCAGAAAAATGCTGAAAATAAGTGATTTAGTGATTGTAATAAAGACTGCATCGAGATATACTAAAAATTCTATTTTTAAGGAAGATGAGGAAGATACTCATTTAAAGAGAGAATGGGAACAGGAGAAGATGGCATGTGGCTGGCATCTCACCTAAGTAAAGTGGTAATTCAGTATTAATTTCACACATATTTATAAGGGATTTTTATATGCCACGTATTTGACTTGGCACCAGGAATATAAAAAGGAGTAGGATGAAGTCCCTTTCTTAAAAGAGCTCACAGTCAAGTATAAAAGTTACCAACATAATCAACAAAAGGTATCTATCCATTTTTTTAATATGCTAAAATATCTACATCTCCAATCAATTAATATGAAAACAACCAAGAAACTCCATAAAAACCATATCCAGCTGAAATTTTGTAAAACATGTATAAATATTAAATATTTTATTTAAGTATAAAGAACATATATACACGTAAGTAAAAACAATAGCTGCCATTTTTTTAGGGTTTTTTTCCTGCTACACGAAAAGACCCTTCCATGGGTTCATTTAATCTTCCTAACAATCTTCAAAGCAAGGACTAGTATTACTATTATCCCAGGTTTACAGAGGATGAACTAAGCTCAATAGATAAGTGATCTGTCCACAGTCACACTCCAGTAGCTGGTGAAGCAGTAATTCAAACTCAGGTTATCTGACTCAAGAATTTATGCTCATTTTTGACCAAACAATCAACTGTACTACCCCATGCAGATACTCACTACAAAGGTACAAAGCAGGGAAGGACACTACTTGGGCAATTAGGGACCTCCCATCCAAGGATGGAGCACTAAGGCTGTAAAGGACTACAGGTCACCACTTACTATGGTAAGGTAGAAAAGGATCCCTGTCAATCAGGACACCATGGCTATATGACAAAGGTAATTCAGATTTCCTCTGCCACTGCCACTGCCATTTGTTTACCTTGAGCCACGATGGGCGTGAATTTCAAGCCAGTAAGAATCTTTCAATTTAATACTAAAAAATTAAACAAAGGTAAAGATAGATTATATTTTAGAAAGCAAAATATAGCAATATCATTTACAGTAGATGCATCTGAAATAGATGGGCATATTCACATAGAACCAGGTGCCTACAAGAATTATCTAAGAAGCAGTTTGAAGAAAGAATTATAAGACGATTATGGGAGTAGTTATAAAATACCCTTTAGGTAGGGCTTTAAAAATACTGTGAAATGTTTTTATTTCTTAAATTTTTTTTAAATAATAGCATTTCCCACCCCACTCAAATGTGGCATATGTTATTTATATAGCAGGTAACTAGAGAGAAAATATTAGCTCCTTTTTTCTTTTTGTTTTAATACCTCAAAAACATAGTGAGGTTTTTTATTTTTATCAATTATCACTTTTTTTATACATATATTGTTCTATTACAGTTGTCCCATTTTTTCCCTGGTTGCTCTCCCCTTTTGCACCCACCACCCCCTTCCTTCTACAGTCAAGCTCCATCCTGTTGTCCATGTCCATGGGTCATTTACACTAGTTCCTTGACTAGCCCCTCCCCCTTCTTTTCCTTTCTCCCTGGTTCCCCCTCCCCTGTAGTCACTGTCAGTCTGTCCCTTATTTCCATGCCTCTGGTTCTATTTTGCTTATTTGTTTGTTTTGTTCATTAGGTTCCTTTCTTAGGTGGTATTTGAAAGGAAAAGGTTTAGAAGAGACAGATATGTTTGCTTAAACATGTTGAATTTCCAATTCCGGTGAAACATTTACGTGGATTTCTTTTTCCCACAAGAAGTTTCACCTTCCCCCACACACATACCCTTGGCTAGTGTCCTCTTGATGTCTTACTGCTATCCAAAACCACCCAATCATTACATATTTTGTAGGTTTCTCACTCACATGGACGTGAGATTCTTTTAAAGAATTTTCTCTTTCTCTGCTAATGAGATTGATCAAGCCTGGCAAAATTCGGCAATTTCCTTAAGAACAAAGCCAATAATCCTCTCCCCCTCCCAAATAACTCAACAGACACTTGACTAAATGGCTGAACGGATGCCATCTGGCACTCCACTATGAAAGGCTACAAACCTTTCTTTAAAGAAGAGGAGTCCAAAATGCTCTACTCTTATCAGTCTATCCCAGCAATCTTCAACCTTTTTCATCTCATGGCACACACAAACTAATTACTAAAACTCTGCAGCACACTAACATTTTTTGCCAATTTAACAGAAAGAATTTTGATTCATTCACACCAAACAGCTATTATGTTAGCTTTGTCATTTATTATTTGAAAATCTAAGGGAAAAGAGGTCAGTGCACCTGACTAAATAGTCAGGTATTGCATGTTTCAAAATCCATGCAGCACACCCATGTGCCACAGCGCACAGGTTGAAAAGCGCTGGTCTGTAAAAGAACATTTGGTATATAGCTTGTTTTCAGTTGTAGCATCATGCCTGGCCCATAATAGTCCATAAACATTTCTTGAATAAACAAATAAGTAATATACTTATCTGGGGACTGCCCCAGTTTCAACATTTGTGAACACAATAAAAACATGAGCTTCAGGCTTAAAAATTCCTAGGATTCACATACTGATACCACCAGATCCAGCTATGTAGCCTTTAAGAAATTACTTAATGTTTCCAAATCTCAGTAACTTAACCTACCTTCTATTTTTATTGTGAGAAATTAATGAAATTAAATAAAGCCTTGCACAGTATTTGATAAATGGCAGCCGTTAACAGGAATTATGCATCCCATCTTGTACACAATTAAAAGGCCAGGGACAATTATCATATAATCTCCTGAAACATATAACTTGATAAAATGCTATAGTGCTTTCAAGTATCCTTCTTTCTTCTACAACCACATTCCTCAAACACACACTTTGAACAAGAGTAATAAAGGCAAATTCAGGGAAGTGGAGGAGGATAAAATCGTTTTTTAGTAATACAATTAACTTGTATTTTCAAAAACTTTCACTTTTTCTCTACCCTAAATGAATCCTTAGTTTCATTTCACTTATTTCTTCTATTTAAAAAAAAAAAAAAAGAGCTTTATTAACCTAATCCTGTGTAGATTTTGGTTTATTCAAGTTAAAATTACTTGGTAAAACATGTCTCAAAGGAAAACAAGTAACATTCTTTTCAAATTCCATACACCCGCGTGGGACAATTACATAATGCATTTGTAAAATTCACTCCAGTCCCAACTGCTATTTACCATTGCAAATTAATTTTCAACTATTATTTTCCAAGTTTGTTCTGACACTTGGTTTTTGTCTCAACATAACCAGATTTGGTTTAAATAACAAAAGACATATTTTTACCTATAAGCAAATGTCATTAACTATAAGTAATTTTTTTTCACTTAAAACTTGGCCAAAAACTAATTATTTTCCTTAAACAAGAATCTTCCATTTGAAAAATTTAAATCTTACATTTTAAACAAACTATAAAAATAGAATATTTTCTTAAAGGAGAAAGTATCTTGAGATGTCAAATTCCTAAACAAGTTAATTGTTTTCTTCAAATCATCATCTTAACTGACCTTGTAAATTAATAAAGTACACAGAGTTACAGTGAATCAAGGAAAAGGAACTCATGCACAGACTGGTGGGAAATGGACCCTTCAAAGGAAGACATAAATCTTTCTCCTAACTCAGTCTATTAAGAAAATCACTAAAACACCCTACAAATCTGACTACTCAATAAATATTCAGTCAATAATTATTCATATTTAGAATATGAAAATTGCTAATACTATAGTTAAGGATTTTTTGTGTGGTGGGGTTTTTTTGGTTTTTTGTGTTTTTTTTTTAAGATTTTATTCATTATTTTTAGAGAGAGGAAGGGAAAGAGGAAGAAAGGGAGAGGAACATCAATGTATGGTTGCCTTTCACCTGCCTCCAGCAAAGGACCTGGCTGGAGACCTGGCTGGAGACCTGGCTTGCAACCTGGTTATGTGCCCTGACTGGGAATCAAACCAGCGACCTTTGGGTTTGCAGGCCAGTGCTCAATCCACTGAGTCATACCAGCCAGGGCTCTATAGTTAAGTTTTTTTAAAAGACTGCATAAAGAAACAAAACCTGTGAACTTGTTTTGTAAGAAATAAAATAAAAATTATACCTATAGATGTATATGGATGCACACAACAGCTTCTGGAAAGTTATCTGTTAAAATGTCAGCAGTATACCCCTTCACACCTACTAAGATGGCTATAACCAAAAAGACAGATAAAAACAAAGCAGCAGCAACTGCAAAATCAAGGAGAACAATATTAATTACTTAGGAGAATGACAAGTACTTCATTATAGTTGAGGCTTACTCATTTGCCAGTTATCAACTACTCAAACTTCCTTAAATCTTTCAACAATTTCTTCAATTGCTTCAAACTTCCTGACACACAAGTATAATACAAGTCAGTCTTGGCAACATGGTGATTTCACCATGCCATTTCTTTGAAATTATGCACTAAAAATAAACAATCCCTAGTGAGCCTCTATGTAACAGGTTCACAGAAGAAAAGACAGGTTATGCCATTTTGTTTTGGCTTGTAAATTAGATGCATTGGTAAATAATTATTGTTTAACTATTAATAGGAAAAACCAAATTCATTATACAAGAGAGTAAAAAGAAAACAACAGAATGCACAGCTTTCAGAAATCACTCCTTCAATTGAACTGTACAAATTAAATCAATTTTGAGACTTAAATTATTGGTTTGTTTTTTGTTTTTAAACTTCTTCGACTAACATTCAATCCTACTGAGTAATAAAAATGGTATCATTATTTGTTCAGATTACAATCAAACAGGAAAGATTACAAAGCATCAATTAATATTAATAGTAACTCAGTCCTGCAGAACTTTCCTTTTAAGTTACAAAAAATATGATGCTTATTTAGCTGTGCTTTGATTTATATACGAACACTATGACCACATTCCTAGGTAACATCAAAGTTTTGTCAATGTTGGAACCATGGATGGAAAACAGGTACAAATACAAAGGTATCCTGTTCCCACACTTTTGTATGTGTATCTTCTTTTTTTGTGTTGAATTCTAATACAGAAGATCAGTTGGTAGTGGAGTCCTGTAGGTAAGGAATGGAATTATCTCCTGAAGCACAGTCTTGATACAATCATCCAGAAAAGACAGATCCTTAGACAGAAAACTAGAACCAGTAAAGTGGACCTTAAATAAATCTGACAGGAATGGACTATTTGGCCCCCATCTAGGGCTTAGACTTAAGGAGACATGTTGAAAGGAAAGATAACCTCCCTCTTATGACAGCAAGCCAGAAATTAGGTGGAACAGTATCCCTTATGAGATCACAGACAGAAAAGGAGTAAACTGTAACTTGCAAACCAGATGGCTGACTTGCAAGTCACTCTTTGGCCTCACTACCCTTTTGTCTTTAGAAGTCTTACTTTGATGTCCCTACCTGGTTTCATCTGTGCCTTGGCGAATAAAAGGGAAATGATTGGATGGGGAGATTGTTATTTGGGCCGGAATGTTAAGAAAAAGTGACATTCCATGAGAACACTAGAGAAATAGAAGAACTGGAGCTCTGCAGAAAATCCAACCCTCCTAAAGTGGTAGCTTTCCTTCCATTGCCAACCTTGGAAAACTGGGGTTTCATTTTATTAAGACACCTAGACAGTTTCTGCACAACCAAATTAAATGTGACAAGGTCTGAAGAGATAGGTACTACAGTCAAGAGTCTTTCTGTAATGTTTGAAAATTTTATAATATGTATTATTACTACAGTAAGTAAAATATGAAACAACTAAGCAATAGGAAGGTCAAAGTAGGAATACATTGATACACCAAAACTATGGCAGTATGAGTCAAAACTGGGGGTATCCACTGAGCCACCAGCCAGGGCTCAACTTAAAGAGTAATTTTTGTAAAGAGCAATTTTTTTATAGTTGTGAGTATAGGAAACAGTTTATTCTTATATTATTGTTTATTAATTTTTGTAATATTTATTTGTACACCTATTTTTAAATATATATTTTTTATTTTCAGAAAGAGGAGAAGGAAGGGATAAAGGGAGGAAGAAAGGGAGAGAAACATCGATGTGTGAGAGAAACATCAGTTGGTTGCCTCTTGCACACCCCCAGCTAGAGAGACCTGGCCCACAACCAAGGCATATGTCCTGACTGGGAATCCAACCAATGACCTTTCAATTCACAGGATGACACTCAATCCACTGAAAAACACCAGCCAGGGTTCAAAGAGTGACTTTGAGGCCCTGGCTGGTGTGACTTAGTGGGTTGAACACCAGCCTGCAAACCCAAAGATCGCTGGTTTGATTCCCAGTCAGGGCATATACCCAGGCTGCAAGCCAGGTCCCCAGCCAAGTACCCAGTCAAAGGCAGGTGAAAGGCAACCACACATTGATGTTTCTCTCCTTTCTTCCTCCCTCCCTTCCCCCCTCTCTAAAAATAATAAAATCATTTTTTTAAAAAGTTACTCTGACAGGTTAGGTTTCTTAAGAATTCATTACTTAGATAAAATTTTACATGTAAAAGCTTATCCTGGTATCTCTGAGCATACATCACCACTATCTTTTCCCAACACTTCCCTGTCCATTAGTTAAGTATATCTGCAGATTTTTGACTCTGCGATGTGTCTATGTGACTTGTCATCTCCCACATAGTCCCACAGACAAATTGCAGTCAGATGATCAGTGTTATGTTTTAATGTACACCAATCTAGAATATATTCCTCCAACATTAATGAAATAGCAAATTTACTGTCCAAAGTACACAATCTACAGATGAGGAGTCAGAGCTCACTGATACATTTGAATCCTGTATACACATACTTGACACCCCAAGTCCTAAGGAACTTCCTCCCCATACATAACCCCACCCTGTCCAGCACCAACTGCTTTCATTCCCATGGATTTCTACTCTTCTTTCTGATTTGAGGTACGTTCAAGTCCGTCCTGTACATTTTTAAACTGTCTTTGAACCTCACTATTTCTGCAATTCAACTGAAACATGTCTTGCTGAGCACTAATCAGCCAGAAACCTCTGGGATATTAAAAAAGAAAGTTTTGCCCTGGCTGGTGTGGCTCAAGGCTTGACCACCAACCAGCCTGTGAATTGAAAAGCTGCTTATTCAATTCCCAGTCAAGGCACAAGCCTGGCTTGCAGGCAGGGCTCCAATTGGGGGCATATGGGAGGCAACTGATAGATACATCTTTGGCATGTGTTTCTCCCCCTCTCATTCTCCCTTCCCTTCTTTCTGAAAGTAAATAAATACAATCCTGTTTTAAAAAATAAGATCTTTTTATCCTGAAGAGAAAGCATTCCAACTTTTCCAACCAGATATTCTTACCTCTCAGTATCAGATGGCAAATAGATGGTCTTAATCTGCCCCCACTTTCTATCCTTTCTCCTGCTTCAAGTTTTGCAAAACAACCTTCCAACTAAAACAATTCTGGAGTAAGACTATCCTTGATCCAACTTCTCAAAAGACAGCATGCTGTACCAGGATACCCCTAGTCCACATGTACCGCTCAACGGCTGTGTAACCACTCACAAGTAACAACAGTAGATAAGGGCATTAAGAGGTGCATTGGTTAAGAAAAGAAAGAGGTGCGTTGGTTCCTTCCCCATAAATTGGGTTAAGTTAAATGACTGACACAGTAAACTTTCAACTCGAACACTATCTGAAACACAAAGATCCTCGTTAACTCCACATCTCAATGATCTGTATCTGTCACACCTAACACAGAAATATTCCCTCTCTTTTTAGGACTGGATTTCTGAAAAAGAAAACTGTAATTTTTATTGGTTATGCCTTTTGTGTTAACATACAAAGTTAGTCTTTCTTTAAAAAAAAAAAAAAAATGTCCAGAGGGCAGCTATGACATCCCCACTATAAGCCATTAGGTACCCACCCAGCTTCTTTCTAGGACATGGACCCTTACCAATACCATCCAAGTAGTGCTGGATCTCTAGTCTTCACATCAGCATGCCAGTCTCAGGAAAGACTGGAGCTAGGAAGGCATACTCTCATCCTTTAACAATACTTTTGTAGCCCTGCCTTGTGACACAGTGGATAAGGAGTTGGCCTGTGAACCCAAAGGTCACTGGTTCGATTCTCCAGCCAGGGCACTTAACCAGGTTGCAAGCCAGGTCTCTGGCCAGGTCCATAGCTGGAGGCAGGTGAAAGGCAGCCACACATTGATGTCTCTCTCCCTCTCTGCCTCTCTCCTTACCCCTCTCTCTAAAAATATTAAATAAAATCTTTAAAATATATATATATCCAAATCAATAAAACTATTTTAAAAAAGAAGAATACTTCTGTGATACTATGCTCATCATTTCCACTTACATCCAAATGGCCAGAACTTACACATTTAATACCCTTTAGAAACTTGAAAACAAGTCTTTCTTCTGCATGATCAAATATGTACCCAAAAATCAGGAGGCTGATTACCATGGAGAAGAATGGCCTGGCCATTGGGGAAAACTAAATGTCTCCCCAACTCTTCAACCCCTTCTTCGGTACTATTTATTTTCCATCCTATTAACAATAGTGATCCCCAAGCTCAGTCCTTGGTCCTCTATCCCTGTCTCTACTCTTCCTTTCTGAGGGTACTCATTCAGTGTCATAGGTTTGCCTACTCCAGTGACAATCAAGTCTTTGTGCCCAGTCCCTACATCTTTTGAAGTCTTCATTTGTTTTGGATGGCTATGATATACAACCCATTATCTTCCAAACTCACAACAAAAAGTAAGTAAATAATTTTAAAAGAAAAACATTTCTACCCTGACTAGTGTGACTCAGATTGGTTAAATGTCATCCCAGAAAGTGAAGGGTCACTGGTTTAATTCCCAGTCAGGGCACAGGCTTGGGTGCTGGTCCAGTCCCCAGTCAGGCCACATACAAGAACAATGTTTCTTCTTCACACTGATGTTTCTCTCCCCTTCTTTCTCCCTCCCTTCCCCTCTCTCTAAAAATAAATAAATGAAATATTTTTTTAAAAAAGACATTTTCAATCTTCTTACTTAAGTCAGGGTATCACAAATACCTCCAGTTTGGAATTTTGAGATCACCTCTGACTCCTCTTTCCACAAGTCATGGGTTGCAGGTCATAGTGAGCTTCGAAAAAGGAATGAAATAAATAGTACTACATGATGCTTATATAGCATATGACCTGGGATGTGTATTTATTAAACTGGCTTTGCACCCCTCAACACTACTGTAATGGTCTAAAGTCACTATCCTAATTATCAAGTCCATGAACCTCTTTCCTATAGGCTGAATGTCTATGTCTCACAAAAATTCATACGTTAAAACCTAACTGCCACTGTGACAGCATCTGGAGGTAAGACCAAAATGATGGTTTTGGAGGGGATTAGGGTCATGATGACAAAGCACTTATTAATGGGATCAGTGCCCTTATGACAGAAACCCCAGAGAATTCCCTTGACCCTCCCATCATGTGACAATGCGGTGAAAACAGGGCCATTTATGAGTCAGGAAATGAGCTCTCACAAGACCCTGAATCTGCCTATGCCTTGATCTTGGACTTTACAGACTTCAGAATTGTGAGAAATAAATGTCTTTTGTTTAAGCCACTCAGTCTACAGTAATTAGTTATTGAAGTCCAAATGGACCAAGGCACTATTTTTAGTCATCATTATACATGATATCTTCAGAGGTCTTTAACAGTTTTTAATTTTTTTTTGGGTTTGTTTTTTTTTTAAAGAGAGAAGGAAAGGGAACGAGAAAGAAGAGGAATATTGATTGGTTCCCTCTCCTCCATGACACAACTGGAGACAGAACCTGAAATTCAGACATGTGCCCTAACTGTGATGGAACCGGCAACCTTTCACTTTGGGGGATGATGCCCTACCAACTGAGCCACACCACTCACAGCAACATCCTTAGAGCTTCTGACATTTATTTGTCATTTCCTCCTTCTCAAAATTCTCTACAGCCAAGGTTTCCATGATACCACAGTATCCTGATTCTCTTGCATTACCACTGACCACTCCTATTCACTTTCCTGGCTATCGCTTTTTTAAGATTTTAGTTATTATTTTCAGAGAGAAGGGCAGAGAGAGAGGAAGAAAGGGAGTGAAATATGAATGTATGGTTGCCTTTCACCTGCCTCCAGCTACACACCTGGCTAGAGACCTGGCTGGAAACCTGCTTGCAACCTGGTTATATGCCCTGACTGGGAATCAAATCAGAGACCTTTGGGTTCCCAGGCCGGCACCTATCCACTGAGCCACCAGCCAGGGCTTGCTACTACTCTTAACTATTAAATTTTCTCTGGGTTCAATTCCTAGGGCACTCCTCTTTTCACTCTATGCACTTTTTGTAAACAATCTCGTTTCTTCTTTATATCCAAAAATTAGCTGGTTATTGGTAATTGCGAATTAAATCCCTAACCTTCACTTCTTCCTCACTTTCTGACCCATATATCTAAACAACTAAAGAACACCTCTACTTTGGTTATATGCAGGCACATTTTATTCAACACATCCAAAACTAAGCTCAGCATCTCTTTCCCTTATCCAATTTCATTTCTTCTCTTGAATTCCCTATTTGCATTCACAGTATCATCACCTACCTATTACTCAGGATAGAAATTTTGTTACCCTCAATTACTCCTTCTCTTTTCCCCCTCACATCCACTAACTACTAAATTTTGATCATCTGAGTTTTCCAATTATTCTAGAAACCATACATTCCTTTCCATTCCCACCGTAAAAGCTCTTGAGTTTTCTCACATTGGTCTTTCTTCCTCCAGTCCATTGTTTTTCAAGAATCCCTACTTTTCAGGTAGGTGAAAGGCAACCATTCATTGATATTTCTCTCTCTTTCTTCCTCCCTCTCTGCCCTTCTCTCTAAAAATAATGAATACGCCCTGGCTGGTAGCACAGTGGATAAGGCGCCAGCCTGGGAACCCAAAGGTTGCAGGTTCGATTCCCCAGCCAGGGCACATAACCAGGTTGCAAACCAGGTCTCCAGTCAGGTCTGTGGCTGGAGGCAGGTGAAACACAACCATACATTGATGTCTCTCTCCCTCTCTGCCTCTCTCCCTTCCCCTCTTTCTAAAAATAATGAAATAAAATCTAAAAAAAAAAAAAAGTTTACTAAAAAAATTTTTAAAAATAATGAATAAAATCTTAAAAAAAAAGGAATCCCTACTTCTCAACAAACCTCACTATCTATAGGGTCATGGTTCAATCTGATAGTATGATATACAGAGCTTTTCACAGTCTTACCCCAACCCATTCCAGTATCAAAGTTTACCTCAATTCTCATTTACAGTATACTTCTCTCCATCCCTGGAACAAGGAATTCACACATTACATGTTTTCTCTCTGCCTATAATCTCCTCTACCTTCCTTTCCATGGGGCAAATGCTTGCTCATATTTAACTTGGCTTAAACATCACCTATCATTTTTCCCTCAACAAATTGAATCCATCTTCTTCATTTATCTTTAGTTGCCAGTATTTCAAGGCTATCTCAATTAATGACTACATTAGAAACGAGTCTCACTCTTTACTCATTTATTTTTGTTCTAGCATTATTAGCACAATGCCTGAGAAGCAATAAATGCTTGTTAAATCAATAAATCCCAAATGGTTCTTGACAATTGACAACAAACAGTAACCAAGAAACCTCAACTACTTCAATACAGAATGGAGGATAGGAAGGAAACCTAGGCTGGCTATAAATTACAACAGTTCAGTAATAACCAATTAACAATTTTTTAAATGTATCAAACTAAGATAGTTCTGGTATCATGCATAAATTTATCTTTTAGCTTATCATATTTAGACAGCTTAAGTAAAATAAAAATATCTGAGAAATAGCTCAAGTTTTTTCTCTAATATACTTAAGCTGGTTGATATGAAAATACAAGAACCCCAAATGATTAAGATACTTGATTCTAAGTTAAGTGTCATCTAGATAAATGGATTGCATTCTAAATGCATTAATGGAAAGTTGAAGTAAACAAAAAAGAGAAAGCAAAGGCTTATCAAGGAATTACACCACGTGATCAGTAATTTTTCCTGGACAAATCTCAGTAGAAGTAGAAGAAAGGGGAAAAAATGATATTTCCTAATTATTGTGCCATAGTACATTGCAAAATCAAGAAAATAAAGTCCTGATTTCAACTTATCAAAATTAACTGTGATAAAAATCAGTGGTTTTCAAGCTATATTCTTCTCAATGTGATAGTAGTATTACAAGAATACAAAACTGGAAACAAGTTAAATACACAGGAAGATTGAACAAGTAAGTAAATATATTAAGGATAATAGAAGCTGGATGTTTTACTGAAAGAGAAGAATGTTACAGATATGAAAAAGAAAAAAAAACTAGGGACCCTGGAATGCTGGGCTAAAATTGGAGTTATTGATATGAACTCACTCTTTTCAATATATAGATGTAACTGTGCATGTGAGTGTGTGTGGATACATAAACTTCCCAGCTCTGTCCATCAAGAAGGCCTGGTAGCAGTAAAAACTGAACAGCAATAAAAATGACACTGAGATCTTAGCTTATAAATGTCATTTTCCACGAAAAGGATCCGGGGTTCCCCAGAAAAATAAATGGCTGATTCCAGGACTAAGGCAAGGACAATACAAGATAAGCCAAGAATATATCCCTGTGCCAGCTGAGAAAGCAATCAGCTAGAATGGGCTCTCACTGGCCAAAAGAAGGGCAATTTGAACACCAAAATAAACAGTAACAGACTATAATCCAACAAAACACAGAGAAACATGAATCATCCAGATATGAATAAAGAAATAGCTTAAAAGTCTGATGAGGAACAAGATATTTACAGTTTGCAAATAATACCTGCAAAAACAATTAACTACTACATATTAACTCTATAGAGAAGCCTCAAAGACATTGTTTCTATCAAGTAATCAAAGTGAAAACCATCAACAGTGAGACAAAAAGAATTTGTGCACCACCTAACAGGATGCATCCCTTCTATGATATTCCTGCCCAAATACATAACCTTGATGTGTCAAATCAAAAAAGTACGGATAATCCCAAACTGAGGGGCACTCTACAAAATAACTGCCTTGTAAACTTTAAAAGCATCGAAGTTATGAAAGTCAATAAAAACTGAAGAAATTGTTTCAGATTAAAGAAGATGAAAAAGACTTAAATGCCACATGTAATTCAAATTAGACCTTTTGCCAGTAACAAAGTAATGGCACAATCAACAAACAAAAGTTGAACCACTTGGAGAACTGGATGGAATACCATATCAGTGTTAATTTCCTGATTTTGATTATTGTACTGTGATTATGTAGGAGAACATACTTGTTTGTAGAAAATGCACACTAAAGCATACTGGGGTGACAGGACATCAACAAGGTCAGCAGCTTCCTCTCAGTAGTTCGGGGGGAAAAAATTCTTTGCACCAGACTTGCAAGTTTTCTGCAAGTTTGTGATGATATCCAATTTTTTTTTAAGTGAGGAAAAAACAATGTTACTAAAAATGAAATTATGTTAAAAACAAACTGGGAGTCTCAATATTGTTAATCTTCCTAAGAAAGAAATACCAGACTATGCAAAATTACTAGGAAATAAGTAGTAAAATTTTGGAGCCAGAAGATAACCATATAGCCCAAACCCTTAACTTGACCTCAATCAAGTCATGAACCAGATAAAAGATTAAAAGAATATAAAGTGTCCCCACTAAAAGGGGTTATTAGGAATGAAATAGTGAAAGGAACAGTGGACCAAGAGTGGGTAGAACAATGGTATTCTGACGCTACAAATAGCTGTAACCATCAGCAAAGCACAATCTCAGCATTTCCTCTGAAAAATAGACTGTCAAGCTGAAATCTAAAATTTCCTTGCAAATGTGCAACAAGAATTACCCTGAAATAAATGTGCTTAACCAGCTCAATTTATTAGGTGATGCTTAACTATACAGAAAGAACATCAAAATAGAAATACAAAATAAGTGTGCGTGCACCCTGAATTCTCTTATGTTGCTGGAGCTAATTAAAACTAAAATGCAATGCGTTTGTCAAATTGTTCCTTTCGAATAAAATCTTGAGACGAAAGAAATGAAGAAATCGAAGACTCATTAAAGTGCAACAAGATCACCTTCAGCGATCTGCTGACTGTCCTTAAAACAAAGTGTTCAGCCTCCCAATCGAAAATGCCCGTCACGCTTGTCCTGAAGTAACAGGGTGCATCTCCCAGAAATGTTTGAAAATGCAAGGATCCTTTCTCCTTCCCTAGCAGTACCACGCGTTCATTGGGGCAGAGCCTAGACCAGCCCCCAAGAGCACAGGGGTGAGGTGGCACCGGACTCTCAGCACTTCCTTTTGGAGAGGACAGCCCCCCGCGTCACTGGTTACTCACTGAGGACGCGGGGCAGAAGTTTATCCCGGAGGAACTTAGCACAGTTGACTCCCGCCCTCCCACCGCGGCGGTCCCGGCCCCATCCCGCCCGCTCCAGGGCGCTGCCCTAGGTGTTCAGCCCCCTCGAGAGCAAGGGTCCCAGCCCGGTGCCTCGCTCCCCGTTAGCCCAGCTGAGCCGCCGAGGGCCGGGGAGGACGCGGCCTCCTCCCCTCCCCCTCCCCTCGTGCCGGTCCCACACGCCCACCGCAAAGCTCAGAGAGGCCGAGAAGGCCGGTCGCCGACCACCAGCTCGGCCGGCCGGGCCCTCCACGCCTCCCAGCCGCGACGCCCGGCCCTGGAGAACCCACTGGACAGCAGCCGGGGGGCGGGGGCGGGGAGGCCCGGGGGCGGTGCCTTCCCCACACCCTTACCTGGCTTCTCGTGATCGTAGCCTACTACGATGAAGTAGTCAGCCAGCCGAGCCATGGCCGCCGCCGCCGCGCCCAAGAAGCGGGTGCCCGTCGCCGCCCTCGCCGCCGCCGCCCACCGGGCCCGGCAGGGCTCAGCATTTTCCCTGCGGCAGCAGTAGCCGTAGCGGCGGCGCTTCAGCCATGTTTGACAACCGAGGCCCGCTCTGCGCCTGCGCCGCTCCTGGCCCCGGCGCCCCGCTCCCGCTCCTGCTCCTCCCCCGCCCCCACCCACGCGCTCCGAGGCTCCGGCAGGGGCGGTGGACCCACCCCCGCTCTCCGCGGGCCGCCGTAGCCTCGGGTTTGGGGAGTGGGCACCCCGGCGTATTCCAGCCACGTGCGGCCTTCGGCTTCGTGGCTCACCTACGCCTCCCCCTCCTCTATTTTTCCCAAGACACGATGTCCTTTCTTCCGCCTTCTCTGCTCTTTCTGGATTTTGTAAGGAGCAGCAGAGATGGGTAAGGGGGTCCCCTGGAAAGTTGGCTGCTTCCCCTCCCCCACAAGACGAGATTCTCACGCCCTCAACTGTAAGCTTGGAATTTGCACCGCCAGGGCTTTTGCTGCACGTTTCCTGTTTATGTTGTGTAGATGGGAATTTTAGGAACATGCCACCCAGCAGGCGGGGGAGGGAGAGGTTTTTGCGCAATCTCCAGAGGCGCCCAGACTACAGTGCTGGGTGGGCTGGGGGGCGGCTGGCTTGGGCTTCCCCCGGAGTCTCCCGGGCGGGGCTGGGTTCCTCCGAAGAATGCGGCATCCCCGGGATCCTCCTGAACTGGCTGGGACCCACAGAATCCGAGGGAGGAGGCTTGTCTTTCTCAAAGAGCCCCTCCCGCCCAGCCTGCTTCCCTGCTGCCGTCCCAAGACTCTGGTAGCGGGATCAGGTGGCGACTTCCAACTGCCCTACTCAAACACGCAATAAACATGAATTAATGAGTCTCACCATCTAATCTAAGAATTACCTTAGGTCACTTTCTTTTTTGTTGCACCTCTTACTGATCATTTCGAAGTTAGCTGGTGAGACAGCCAGATAGCTTTCTCATCTGTTGACATCTCGTAAATTTTTTTAGTAGTAGGATATGATACAATTGGTAAACTGAAATTTTGGGAATCTGCATGGTTTGCAAATGTGATCATCTTCGTGTTTGCGCAATCTTAATTGAGGATTTAATCCTTACCATTTACATGTAAGAGGTATCAGCAAATTCGTGGTGTTTAACAAATCTTTTTAGTGAGCAACTGTACAGTTTCTCAAACTACCGGAAGGAAGCTGCGATGGCTGGAACTCTGAACTGGACATCCAGAGAGTTGATGTCTCAGCTCCAGAAAGTTTACTGTAACTGATCATTTCCTTTTTCGGTGGCGCACCTTCCTTGTCTGCAGATTAAGAGGGTTGGGCTGCCTGAGAAGAATTTAAACTCCCAGCAAGGAATACTTGAGCTCTAGGAATGTACTTGCAAATTGCTTGTTGTCAAACAGAAATTATCTGTATTGTGGGGGTGGAGGTAAAAGAACAGATTGATCTGGAAAATAATTAAACCAAAAAGCTTCAACAGCTCTTCATGTAAGAATCCTCTTGACTTTTCCTGAAAGCTCTTCGTCCAACCTAATCACTTTTGTAAAGAGCAAAGTTACTTCCTTGGGAGGCAGCATGTTCCTATTAAACAGCCCTTTTGTACTCAATGGTAAATTTTCGCTTATTATGTCATTGTTGCCCTATAGCTTCCCCTGATTTTGCTTTCAAAATCTTTCAGATTTTTTTTAATCCGCCCCAGAGGATATGTTTATTGATTTTAGAGAGAGAGGAAAGGAGAAAGAGAAATGTGGATATGAAAGAGAAACATCAATAAGTTGCCTCCCTTACGCACCCAACTGGGGATGAAACCTAGGTATGTTCCCTGACCCAGAATCAAAATTGAAATCTTTTGGTGTATGTGGGCACTTCAACCAACTGACCTAGTAGGCCAGGGCTAGCCTTTCCTATTTTGAAGGGAGGTATCATGTTCCTTCCCCATTTTACTTTTTTAAAATTAAGGTGGATTCACACATTGTAAAACCTTTGAAAATGTGCACTGCGGAACTGTGCAGCTATCACCTCGATCAAGTTGGTACTGGAAAGGGGACCTGGACCTAAGCAAGTTTGCTGAGGACTGGCCAATAGTATGTGGGTTCTTGACTTTGTGTAGGAAAGATTTAACAATACAAGTCCAGATGATTTTTAGAGGATGTTTATTAAAGCTGGGGACAGTACCCTAACTGGTGTGGCTCAGTGGGTTGGGCATTGGCCTGCAAACCAAAAGGTCACTCACTGGTTCAATTCCCAGTCAGGGCAATGGCTGGGTTGCGGGCCAGGTCCCCTGTTGGGGCTGTTGGAGTGGCAACCAATCTATGTTTCTCTCGAACATCCATGTTTCTCTCCCTGTTTCTCCTTCCCTTCCCCGCTAAGTATAAATAAATAAAAATTTTAAATAAATAAAGCTGGGGATAGTGAAACAAGGAAGGGCTTGGGATGCTGAAAGCAACAGGAGAGCCTAGGCGGGATTGCCTTGGCTCGCTGCTCACTGCTCGCTGCAAATGTTAGAGGAGAGAAATGAGCCTTGGCAGGGTTTACAGAGAAGTCAGAGAAAAGGGGGCCTTGGGGACAGGATCAGTGGGCCAGCCCAGGAAGAGCTGCTGCTGCCCATTGCTCCCTGGTTGCAAGTGTTGTGGAGTTTAAGAGATTCATGCCTGTGGGAAAAGAAGAGCGGGGAAGGAAATGTGTGGACGTGCACCATGCTCCCTGCTCCGTGCTCCCAGGAGAGAGATGGTGCTGGGTCCTCCCACAGAAAAAAGCCTTTAGAGGTGGAGATCTTAGGGAAGATCCCAGGTGAGAAGCTCAACAGAATAGTCATCAGCTTTCCAAGTGTGTCCTTTCAGGGTTGTGGTCTCCACTGATTAGTCAGCACCAGGGCAGGGGGTCATTATTCAATGCAGCTAGTCCCAAGGTCAGCAGTGGTGTCACCTCTCTGGTTTTGCTGCTTTTCTGGGCCTGAAGCTGAAATACAACAGAGGCTCAGATACTATCTCTAGAAAGGAAAGGTTACCCTTTGGGTGAGGTCCTTGTTTTTCCTGGTTGTTCTTGCTGTCAGGCACCTGGGGCCTTCTCACCTCATTACCCACTCTGTGCCTGACTGTAAATTGCTTGGCCTGTTTTTTGTTTGTTTGTTTTGTTTTTACCTATCTCTTTCAGTTTTCCTATTACACTTGTCAAGGAATTTTCCTAGCTTCTTCCTAACCTGCCTTGGTTCCAAACCATTTTCATCACCCAAAGGAAAAACTCCACACCCATTAAGCAGTCACTCATATTTCCCCTTCCCCAAGCCTCTGGTAACCGCCAATATGCTCTGTCTCTATGGATTTACCTACATTAAAGAAAAACCCACAGGCCCGAAATGAGACCACTCATGCTAAAAGCCCACGATACCAAACCTAGCTGTAATACTTGATCTAATTGCAGTTTCAACCTCTCCCAGAATAATCTTTTTTTTTTTTTAAGATTTTATTTCATTATTTTTAGAAAGGGAGGAAGGGAGAGAGGCAGAGAGGGAGAGAGACATCAATGTATGGTTGCATTTCACCTGCCTCCAGCCACAGACCTGACTGGAGACCTGGTTTGCAACCTGGTTATGTGCCCTGGCTGGGGAATCGAACCTGCGACCTTTGGGTTTGCAGGCCGGCGCCTTATCCACTGAGCTACCAGCCAGGGCCTTCTCCCAGAATAATCTTAATCCACCAGTATGGAATTGTTTGGTAAAGCACCAGTAAGGTAATCTGTCACATTCACCCTTACCATTGCCCATGGAAGAGGCAATGTACATGATTTAAAATTTTTTATTTTGCCCTTGCTGAGTAACTCAGTCAGTTCGAGTATGGTCCTCATATGCCACAGTTTCCGGTTCAATCCCACGTCAGGGCACGTACAAAAATCAGCCAATGAATGTGTCAACAAGTGAAGCAACAAATTGATGTTTCCCTCTCTCTCTTACCCTGTCTCTTCCTATCTTTCTTAAAGTCAATTAAAAATTAAAAATAAAAAAACTTTTACTCTTCCCTCAAGGCAAAGATGTCAGTGCCTAAGAATGATCCTTTGTTTTTCTTTATATCTCTCTTGCCCCAACCTCCTTTCTATAAAAATCTTCCATTTTGTGTTACAGCACCCTTCAATAGCTGCTAAATGGAATGCTGCCTGATTCATGAATCACTTAATTAAATCCCATTATTTTTTTAATTCACTTGGTTGGATTTTATTTTATTTGTTTTTAAGGATTTTATTTATTATCTTTTAGAGAGAGGGAAGGGAGAGAGGCAGAGAGGGAGAGAGACATCAATGTATGATTGCCTTTCATCTGCCTCCAGCTACAGACCTGGCTGGGGACCTGGCTTGCAACCTGGTTATGTGCCTTGACTGGGAATTGAACTAGCAACCTTTGGGTTCAAAGGCTGGCACCTTATCCACTGTGCCAACAGCGGTGGATTTTATTTTTTTAACACATATTATAGGTATTCAATATAAATTCCATTGTACAATATATTACCCTTTTGAGTCTGGGTTCCTTTCTTTCATTTAGTATAATATTTTGAAGCTTCATCTATATTGTAGCATGTATTTGTACTCCATTCTTTTTTATTAATATTTATTTTTAGAGAAAGGGGAAGGGCGGGAGAAAGAGAGGGAGAGAAACATCAATGTGTGGTTGCCTCTCACAAGCCCCCAAATGGGAACCTGGCCTGCAACCCAGGCATGTGCTCTGACTGGGAATCAAACTGGTGACTCTTTGGTTTGCAGGCAGGCACCCAATCCACTGAACCACACCAGCCAGGGCAGTACCCCATTCTTTTATGGCTGAATAAATAATACTGCATTGTATGTATATACCATATAAAGTCCAACTTACCTATTTTGTTTGCTGTGCTTTTGCTGTCATATCTAAGAATTCATTGCCAAATCCAAGGTCATGGAAGACTTATTCCTATGTTTTTTTCTAAGAGTACATAGTGTGTGGGGCCAGCATGAGTCATCCCAAAATGTGCTTTTGTGGTATCAGATTGTTTTGAGCTAAAGATAACTTTAGCCATGGGCTCGAGAGAGACTTTTGCCTCCTAGCTTACTGACTTAGAACTTGAATTAAAGGCCTTTTCCATAAGAGATTATAACAGATAACTTCTTTGCCCTGGGGTAACTCAGTTGGTTAAAGCATCATCCCCATAGCCAAGAGCTTGGGTTCAATGATCCCACAACAATCAACCAATGAATGCATCATTAAGAGCAACAAAAGCCCTGGCTGGTTGGTTCCCTTGGCTGTAGTGTTGGCCCTTATACCAAAAGATTGCAGGTTTGATAGGTTCGAGCCCCATCAGGGCCACATATGGGAAGCAAATGATGTTTCTTTCTCACATCAGTATCTCTCTCTCTTCCTCTCAAATCAACATATCTTCAGGTGAGAGTTTTAAAAAATAAAAGGAACAACAAACCAGTGTTTCTTTCTAAAATCAATACATAACTTACTTTTTTTAATTTTTAAAAGAGATAATAGCCTATCTATGGGGCAGGGTAAACTACTGTTTACCAAAGGTCTGCCCTTCTTATCATCCTACAATGACCTTTTGAAGTACCAGAGGCACCTTACTTTATCCCTAACTCAGGATGTCTTTATACCCCTGTTCCTTCTGCCTCTGAAGCTCTTCTGCATGTGGGATCTCTGACTTTCTCATGTATGTTAGGTTCCCATACATATGTATATATGTATGAAATTTGGCTGTTATCTCTTGCTAATCTTTCTGATGCCTATTTAATTCTTAGACCAACCAGAAGAACCTTGAGGGTAGAGGAAAGTTTCTCATAATAGCTTAGCACTTATATTAAGGCCATTATCTATTTTGAGTTAATTTTTATATATGACATGAAAGGGGTCCCATTTTGCTTATTTTTATGAGGGGGAAAATCTATTGATAACTAGATTACAGTAAAATAAATCGAATGGTAGTATAGGGGAGACTAAAAACTCCAAGAAAATCTTAGTCTTTCTACCCTGCCTCTATCTCATGGCTTCTGTCTTCTTACTGGTCCCTTTGGATGACCAGGACTTGATGAGCATGCTAGGCCTTCTTGGGTGCTTGGGGACCTCTGTCTTCC
Source organism: Noctilio leporinus (assembly GCA_004026585.1). Lineage (NCBI taxonomy): Eukaryota > Metazoa > Chordata > Mammalia > Chiroptera > Noctilionidae > Noctilio > Noctilio leporinus. Next base: position 120,668 of record PVIW01001124.1, read on the forward strand.
TGGTCAGCAGTATAGGATTCACTGTCCTTAGGAGAAGGAGGAGCCTTGGGTCTCAGCACTTCCCCAGCTCACTGAGCAGTGGCTTCCTGGGGACCTTATTCCTGTTTCTTATTTTTGGGTGAGGAAGAACACCATTCTCATCCTTGGTGACTATGGGTTTTGAACTCTAACTCCCAGCTTTGATTTTCCTTCAGGCCTTAGCATCTGCTGAGCTGATCTTTCTGCCTTGGACTTTTGACTTCTCTGGGGCCAACTGGCAGCAGGAGGCTTTCTCTGCCTCTCAGGGGCCTTCCTGGCCTTACCGATTCTGGCCTTGCCACCCTTGGTCTGGCCACCTTTATGTGGGGCCTCTTCCTTGGCCTCACCAAGTCTCCTGGGAGCCATCATAGTGGACATCTCCCTAAAATGGATTTTTTATTTTTCAAATTCATTGTGCTGCCAGTGGTCCCTCTTGGGCAGACAAAATGGAAGACAAAGAAGCATGTCCAAAATTAAATAGGACAAAACTCCAGGAAAAAAAAAAAAAAAAACTAAACTAAATGAAATAGAGGCAAGCAAACTACCAGCTACAAAATTCAAAACAATGGTTATAAGGATGTTCGAGGAACTCAGTGAGAATTTCAACAGCATACAAAAGGACATGGAAATTGTAAAAAAGGATAAGTCAGAAATGAAGGATACAATAGCTGAAATGAAGAATACACTAGAAGGAATCAACAGCAGATTAGATGAATCAGAGAGAGAATCAAAAGAGAGAGTTGGAAAAGAAGTACCAGAAAACACCAAATCAGAACAGTGAAAAGAAAAAAGAATTTTTGTAATGACAACAGTTTAATCCTGCAGAAGCTGTGGTAAAAAATATTACAGCATAAGGTATCTGAGAGGTAAATCCATTACTAGTATGTGCTGAAATGTAAAAATTAAAATAAAAACACTACAAATTTGCATTTATTATATTTATATAATACATGATTTTAAAAAATAATTTTCAGTTACAATCTAGAAATTATTAAACAAATATAAAAACATAAGAAATAAAATTTTTTTCCTTTCAAATAATAGAAACAAATATTGCTTTAAAAAATGCAACCAAATGTCTTTAACATTAATGAGAATCTCAATAGTTTGCTTTGCAAAATGTTTATAACAGTCATCACAAATAATATTGCTATGCTCAAAGCAAAAATACTTTTCACATTGCAAAAATATTTAGATTAGGGACTCATTTTGGATGTAGAGCACCTAACAAAACACGTGTTATAACTAAACTGACAGCTTAAACATTATGGCTTAACAAGTGCTGGAAACAGCCTAAGTGCCCATCAGTGGATGATTGGATCAAAAAACTTTGGTACATTTACACAATGGAATTCTATACAGCAGAAAGA